>CM037863.1:32945466-33545466 GCA_021292105.1 Anadara kagoshimensis | reverse complement strand
TCATTTGTCGATTTCAAATTCAGACAAATAATTTGTATCATGGAATTTATCGTTAAAATAGTTGTGCTATATACATGTACTTGTATTTCATATCCATTCTCAAAAGTAAAAGGCATAGAAATCCCGAATTATAATGAAGAAATTTGTGATAACATTATCCGGACATTTCATGGAGCTTTTATTGGAAACAAGTATGGGAAATCACAATACACTTACACCCTTAAACAACTGCAAATCTCACGACGTCAGAACGATCTAAGCAGCCAGGAAAAGACTTTAAGAAGTAAAGATATGGACGTAAGCGACGACCAAAGGATCTTAAGCGACCAAGTAGACTTAAGAAACAAAGAGAAAGACATAAAAAGGCAATATCAAGATTCAGTTTTTAAGGAAACGAATTTCAAAAATGTCAAATCTGTACAGCTAAGAGATTATCTAGACAGTTGTTATGGAAACCAAATCATTAATCCAAGAAAAACAGCAATAAGGATTAAGCTACAACTTGGATCACCAATTTTACCGAAACTGAACCCAGAACTAGACAATACAAATGCTGATGACTATGGTTTGTACCATGCCTCTTTATGAACAGTTGTAATGTCAGCTTGAGTACTCTTATAACGCCACATTGTTATTGCGATACTTTATGTCATTTATACAAAGACTGTTGCTTAGACACCAATCAGAACATAGTAAAACAGAATGGTTTTGTTCAAGATCATAATCAACTGAAACAATATATGACTTGCAGGACATTTTGGGACATAAGTGGTGTCCAGATGATTGACAGATGTCCAGATAACATTAAAGAAAGCAGTATTCGTCAAAGGTGTTCTGGCTCATTGAACTACTCACCAGTCACGGATCAACGTAATATTTCTTTCCGTGATGCTTTCTGTGCAAGATGCTACAGCGGAGTGAAAAACTATACTCTATGGTCATTTGGAATTCTGAAGACGGATTTTCTCGAATGCGCACATGAAATTTCAAATTTAGGCTTTTCCGACTTTTTGTATAAAACAGGTTCAACGGCGTATCACAATATATCAATTATACTCAACTCCTTGTGCTTAAAGATTCTTAATCAACCAAACTATGAATCGAACATGCCGCGATTATGCATTCCGGAAGAGGATTTTGAATATGCGAACCGTCCAGAGTGTAGAAATTATATGCACCTTTGGTTCAATATCATGTTAGATAAGTATGTAAAAAATGTGCAATGTCTTTCAAATGAAAAAAGATTGTTCACGATCTGTTTGTATTATGATATAGTTGAAATGTTTTCTGATTTTGATTTCGAAAACATGGTGGTCTTCAATTTCGGCATGTTAAGTTTCGATAATCAGGAAATGGTTTGCGAAAATGGTTATACATTGAACACAGAGTTGGTACGTATGTTCTCTATATTTAGACGATTTTGCAATTAAAAACGAATATAGTTATTTCAAACCATATTCATTATTACTTAAACTCTGTTCTCCAGAGACTGTAGTCACATTTCACAAAAATAACAATTTGTATAGTGGTGTCATTTTATTTGGAAGTGACCAAAGGTATAATATCAGTCTCTGTCCAAAATGTTATTTCAAAAAGTCTGCACACTCCGTAAAATTTTCAATCTCACTTCAAACTGAAAAAATACTCTGTCCAACTACTTCGTCTTTTTATCTTTAAAAGAAACCAATGGCAGTTTTCTGTGTGGATAACAAAACAAATTACCTGACCAAATTATAATTATAAAATATAGTGGTATTGAACACATGACAACATTAAGCAATGTGACTAGGTGACCAATACCACCTTCTTTAATAATTATATCTTGGTCAGGTAATTTTTTATTTATGAAATTATCAGTTATCGATCATTATTTTTAAGAATAAAAAGGTGGAGTTGTTGAACATAGAATTTTTTCATTTTGAAGTGAAATTGAAAATTTTTAAGAGTGTGCAGGCTTTTGCAAGAAGAAGTTAAGCAGAGACTTACCTTGAAAAGCATTAAAAGTTTTCAAAAGTTGTTTAATCAAAAAAATATTTTTGTCAAAAACATATCAAACGTATTGTAAAAATGTATGAAAACATACTTATCCATGTCCGAATCACAATCCAGAAGCAAAGTAAAAACTTTGGAACTAACAAGTTAGGTTAGACACGTGAACTTCCACCAGGGAAGTGAGGCCGGGTGCTTCGAAAGGTTAAGCGACTCCTGTTTAGCTAGCTATAAACATATCCCTAGCGGAAAAGTACTGCGCAGCAATCATTTGATTTCCTTATTTAAAATATAATTTTTTTCATCATATCCATCCAAAATTTAAGAACACAGTTTGATACCCGAAGATTTAGGGGACGTCAAATGTAGCCAAGGTAATTTTGGATATAGAGACATCAAACTTTTAAGGGACTTGCGATATGCTTGTGTCAACAATATATCTGTAAGCTATTTTCTTCGTTGTATAAATAACAACATTTTTAAGATTAAGGATTTATTACCATTTAAAAACCTCAAGGTTTATTTATGTTTGCTGTTGGCTAAATATAATAAACAATCCAATCCATGTCCAAATTATTTCTAAAAACAATTTAAACCTTTGAAATGGCAAATTAGGTCAAACACGTAAATATTCACCCTGTAGGTAAAGCCCTATGCTCCGGAAGTGTAAGAACCTAGCGTTTAGCCAGCTACAACCGCCACGTATGTAATCAAATTTGAAAATGAAAGGAACTTGGAACTGTGGTATGTCAAAAAAGTCTAAGGTTATTATGGATATAGAACTATCATACTTATCAATGATATTGTGATGACGGCATAAATCTTTTTAAAGAAAACAATAGACCAAGGCTTGCAATTTCCAGGCTTCAAGAATAAATTTTAAGCTGCTTACATATAATTTGATGTCTCTGTGTCCAGGATTGCCTTGGATATATTTGAAGTCCCATAGTTCCATGTTCCTTTCACACAATTTTGATTATACACGTGGCGAATGTAGCTAGCTAAACAGGAGCTGCCTACCCTTCCGGAGCACCTGACCTCACTTCCCTTGTGGAAGTTCACGTGTCTAACCTAACTTGTCGGTTCCGAAGTTTTCACTTTGCTTCTGGATTGTGATTCGGTAAGTATGTTTGTTTTTGAATATAACATATTAATTTCAGACTGTTGATTTCAGGGTTTGTGTTTGCCAACTTTTTGCGATCAAAATAATAACTCGAAGTGTTAGTTTAATTTTATTGTCAAGAATACACGCCACGTGAAGAAAATTTACGGCATCACAAACGGAACCATAGATCCCTCTTATATACCAAGACCCTTGATTTCCTTGTTAACAATTGTTCCAATGAAACACAACCAATTTGAATATGAATTACAGTTCCTAGCATGCGAATTCTACTGTGCTGAAAAACTAAGTTGGTACGAAGGAGTATGTACATCGCTATTCTGTTCTGGGTTTGATCTTAAGTTTCAAATTACTATAACATCTCGACACGCATTCTCAGAATTTGTCAACATGGAAAAGATTCTGAACATTGTTTGGACTTACAGTGAACATAACTATGACAACGGCAATGTAATACTCACTACGTTTAAAGCTGATCGTCAGATAGTCCCAGGAGTACCATTGTTCAAACAGAAAATTGATTTTAACAGTACATCGATTAACGAAATGAAAAAGAAAGTGAAGAGTGTTAGATTGAGCATGTCTAATGTTCCTAATATTCCGGATTATTTAAACATTAAAGCTGTAGCATTATTTTATGATAATAAAACGTTTCCAGAATTACAAATCACTGAATAAGATGTTAAATCCATATATACAAGCAACGCATCTTCAGCTACATCATATGACTTAAACATTAATGCATTATTACTGTGTGTTGCTATTATCAATTTTTATATCATTGTAAACTAAGGAGTGCAATATGTCTTGAACATTAATGTATTATTGCTGTGCGGAAATATTGTTACAATTTTAAAAATTACTTTTAACTAAGGACTGCAATTTGTCTTGAAAATTATTGTATCATTGTTGTTTGGAACTTTTATTAATCAAAACCAAACACACTAACCCATATTCGAATCACAATCCAGAAGCAAAATAAAAACTTTGGAACTGGCAAGTCAGTTTAGACACGTGAATTTTCACCAGGGAATATTTGAATAACTGTCAACTAAGGACTGCAATATGTCTTGTTTTCTTGCTGTATGGAAATATTATTACAATTTTATTAATCACTTTTATTCCTCAAAAACTAAAGTATACTCTCTCATGCAAAGTATTGCCATAGCTAAATTTAGTAAAATATATTTTGGTTCTTTTAGGTATCTTTTCAACATCATGATTACAACTTTGGTTTCATAATTTTGGTCCAAGCACTTCCGTTGATGAATTGTATTCCGAAACGGTCGTCTAGTGCTGTAGAATTAAAACTGATATAATATGTAATTTTAACTAAGGATTGCAATTCGTCTTGAACATAATTGTATTATTACTGTGTGAAAATAATATTACAATTTTAAAAATCACTTTTAACTAAGGACTGCAATTTATCTTGCACATTAATGTATTATTGCTGTTTGGAACTTTTATTAATAAAAAACAAACATTCTGACCAATATCCGTATCACAATCTAGAAGCAAAGTAAAAACTTTGGAACTGTCAAGTCAGGCTAGACACGTGAACTTTTATTCCTCAAAAACTAAGGTATACGCCCTCATGCAAAGTATTGCTTTAGCTAAATTTGGTAAAATATATTTTGGTCCTTTTGGGTATCTTTTTAACATCATGATAACAACTTTTGTCTCATAATTTTGGTCCAAGCACTTCCGTTGATGAATTGTATTCCGAAACGGTCGTCTAGAGCTATAAAATTAAAACAGATATAATATGTAATTCTAATTTAGGACTGCAATTCGTCTTGAACGTAATTGTATTTTTACTGTGTGGAAATATTATTACAATTTTATTAATCACTTTAAACTAAGGACTTCAATATGTTTTGAACATTATTGTATTATTGCTGTGTGGAAATATTATTACAATTTGAATTACTGTCTGGACTTAGGACAACAATTTGTGTGTCTTGAACATTATTGTATTATTACTGTGTGGAAATATTATTACAATTTTATTAATCACTTGAAACTAAGGCCTGCAATTCGTCTTGAACATTTTTGTATTATTACTGTGTGGAAATATTATCATAATTTTATTAATCACTTTTAACTTAGGACTGCAATTCGTCTTGAACATTAATGTTTTATTACTGTTTGGAACTTTTATTAGCCAAAAACAAACATACTAATCCATATCCGAATCACAATCCATAAGCAAAGTAAAAACTTTGGAACTGGCAAGTCAGGCTACACACGTGAACTTCCACTAGGGAATATTTGAATTACTGTCAACTAAGGACTGCAATTTGTCTTGAGCATAATTATTTTATTGCTGTGTGGAAATATTATTACAATTTTATTAATCACTTTTATTCCTCAAAAACTAAGGTATACGCCCTTATGCAAAGTATTGCCTTAGATAAATTTAGTAAAATATTTGGTCCTTTTAGGTATCTTTTCAACATCATGATTACAACTTTGGTTTCATAATTTTGGTCCAAGCACTTCCGTTGATGAATTGTATTCGGAAACGAACGTCTAGTGCTGTAGAATTAAATCTGATATAATATGTAATTTTTACTAAGGAATGCAATTCGTCTTGAACATTATTGTATTATTACTGTGTGGAAATATTGTTACACTTTTAAAAATCACTTTTACCTTAGGACTGCAATTTGTCTTGAACTTTATTGTATTATTACTGTGTGGAAATATTATTACAATTTTAAAAAATCACTTTTACCTAAGGACTGCAATTTGTCTTGAACTTTATTGTATTATTACTGTGTGGAAATATTATTACAATTTTAAAAATTACTTTTAACTAAGGACTGCAATTTGTCTTGAACATTATTGTATCATTGTTGTTTGGAACTTTTATTAATCAAAACCAAACACACTAACCCATATTCGAATCACAATCCAGAAGCAAAATAAAAACTTTGGAACTGGCAAGTCAGTTTAGACACGTGAATTTTCACCAGGGAATATTTGAATAACTGTCAACTAAGGACTGCAATATGTCTTGTTTTCTTGCTGTATGGAAATATTATTACAATTTATTAATCACTTTTATTCCTCAAAAACTAAAGTATACTCTCTCATGCAAAGTATTGCCATAGCTAAATTTAGTAAAATATATTTTGGTTCTTTTAGGTATCTTTTCAACATCATGATTACAACTTTGGTTTCATAATTTTGGTCCAAGCACTTCCGTTGATGAATTGTATTCCGAAACGGTCGTCTAGTGCTGTAGAATTAAAACTGATATAATATGTAATTTTAACTAAGGATTGCAATTCGTCTTGAACATAATTGTATTATTACTGTGTGAAAATAATATTACAATTTTAAAAATCACTTTTAACTAAGGACTGCAATTTATCTTGCACATTAATGTATTATTGCTGTTTGGAACTTTTATTAATAAAAAACAAACATTCTGACCAATATCCGTATCACAATCTAGAAGCAAAGTAAAAACTTTGGAACTGTCAAGTCAGGCTAGACACGTGAACTTTTATTCCTCAAAAACTAAGGTATACGCCCTCATGCAAAGTATTGCTTTAGCTAAATTTGGTAAAATATATTTTGGTCCTTTTGGGTATCTTTTTAACATCATGATAACAACTTTTGTCTCATAATTTTGGTCCAAGCACTTCCGTTGATGAATTGTATTCCGAAACGGTCGTCTAGAGCTATAAAATTAAAACAGATATAATATGTAATTCTAATTTAGGACTGCAATTCGTCTTGAACGTAATTGTATTTTTACTGTGTGGAAATATTATTACAATTTTATTAATCACTTTAAACTAAGGACTTCAATATGTTTTGAACATTATTGTATTATTGCTGTGTGGAAATATTATTACAATTTGAATTACTGTCTGGACTTAGGACAACAATTTGTGTGTCTTGAACATTATTGTATTATTACTGTGTGGAAATATTATTACAATTTTATTAATCACTTGAAACTAAGGCCTGCAATTCGTCTTGAACATTTTTGTATTATTACTGTGTGGAAATATTATCATAATTTTATTAATCACTTTTAACTTAGGACTGCAATTCGTCTTGAACATTAATGTTTTATTACTGTTTGGAACTTTTATTAGCCAAAAACAAACATACTAATCCATATCCGAATCACAATCCATAAGCAAAGTAAAAACTTTGGAACTGGCAAGTCAGGCTACACACGTGAACTTCCACTAGGGAATATTTGAATTACTGTCAACTAAAGACTGCAATTTGTCTTGAGCATAATTATTTTATTGCTGTGTGGAAATATTATTACAATTTTATTAATCACTTTTATTCCTCAAAAACTAAGGTATACGCCCTTATGCAAAGTATTGCCTTAGATAAATTTAGTAAAATATTTGGTCCTTTTAGGTATCTTTTCAACATCATGATTACAACTTTGGTTTCATAATTTTGGTCCAAGCACTTCCGTTGATGAATTGTATTCGGAAACGAACGTCTAGTGCTGTAGAATTAAATCTGATATAATATGTAATTTTTACTAAGGAATGCAATTCGTCTTGAACATTATTGTATTATTACTGTGTGGAAATATTGTTACACTTTTAAAAATCACTTTTACCTTAGGACTGCAATTTGTCTTGAACTTTATTGTATTATTACTGTGTGGAAATATTATTACAATTTTAAAAAATCACTTTTACCTAAGGACTGCAATTTGTCTTGAACTTTATTGTATTTTTACTGTGTGGAAATATTATTACAATTTTAAAAATCACTTTTACCAAAGGACTGCAATTTGTCTTGAACGTTATTGTATTATTGCTGTTTGGAACTTTTATTAATCAAAAACAAACATACTTATCCATATCCGTCTCACAATCCAGAAGCAAACTAAAAACTTTGGAACTGGCAAGTCAGGTTAGACACATGGACATATATTATTAAATTACTATGAATATTTAGTGTTAAATTGGACATTGACCTGTTCGTTTGACCTTTCAGTAGGAATATTTATATAGGAGGGTCCAACGAATAGATGGATAACATTAGGATTGACAGTAAATACACATTAAACATTCCACATGATTAGTTGTCACATCATATATACGAATAATACAAGCCTGATCCCTATTACTTAAATTTACTGGTGCTTAATGAATATTTAAATCAAAGGTTAGGCGGACAGGTCAATGTTTTTTGCCTATATCAGCCTCATCTCTATGTTATTATATATCTATTATTACAGTTGTTGTTGTTTTATTATTGTAATGTGTTTACTGGTCTGTTGACCAGTGTTACTCATATCAATAAATGCTTTAGATCACTTTTATTTCGCAAAAGATTTATTTTCGCGTGAATTCGCGACTCACCCCATCCGAATATTTCCAGCGCTCAGATATTTCATATATTGTATTTAGTAAGATTCCAAACGCGAATTCAAATATTCGCAAATAGGGCCAGAGTGGTCTTGACGCGAAATTTTCTACTCGCGAAAAATAATTGATCCACAGTACTGATTAGAATTTTTTGTCTTTCATTAATTTCTCGACACTTGAGAGTCACGTTTTGTCCCCTTTCTGTCTTATACTATGTACCACTGCGGTAGCTCAGTTGGTAGAGTGCTTGCTCGCAAGTGGAAAGTCGTGGGTTCGAACCCCGGGCGGATCTGACCCAAGACTTAAAAGTGGGCACCTTCTCCTATAGCTGGCGACGTCTGGATATAAGTGAAATATTTTTGACTGGGACGTTAAACACCATTACTCAACTCAACTCAACTCTTAAACTAGTGTTAAACATTCATCAGGTCTGTACTGTCCTATTCTTGTCACGATTTGAACGATTTAGCTAGGTCAGCAACATTTCTACTGACTACTACACGTGTTGGTAACATTCATAGACATATGCATATTGTGATTAATTTGCCACATATGCTCAAATTAAGTATACAAAGTTGAGAAAACCTCAATTCTCTCTCTCATTTTCTTCTATTTGCAACAATCTGATGACATTAATTAATTAAAGGTTTTCTTATTGCTATTTTTGTCGTCGTCCAACAAAATAATTTTTAACATACCTAACGAATTTTAATGAAACTGCTTATTTAGTTCGTGTCCTTAACTTAACACAGTGTTTTTTTGTAAAAAAATGCTAAATTGACAAACAAACACAGACTTGCGAAATTCATGATCTGAAGTATATTTATATAACCCATTTCCGATTACTTTTGTCGCCAAAATATTCCACAAATACAGACGCGACAGGTACACTGCCATCCATAAATTCAGTATATAGATTACAACTGGTTATATCATTAAAGACTAAACCTCTTTACACAGTTTATTTGTTGAAATTACCATTTTGCTCAGATGATTGTTAAGAGCTAAAATTTATTTTGTATAACATATGTTACACATTTTTTATAATTTTTAGCCAAAAACATTATTGTCCAAGAAAACCCAATAATCTAATGACATTAATTTATTAAGTTTGATCCGTTATTTTTGTCGTCGTTGCAAAACATGATCAACCAATTATAATGTAACTGTTAATTGGGTTCGTGTCCTTTCCTTAACACAGTCAGTTTTTGTATTTATTAATGGCCAGGTAACATGAATTAAGAAGGTAAAATGACACGCAGACACAGACTTCCAAAAATCGTGATCTGAAGTGTATTTATATAAACCATAAAGATTAATTTTGTCGCTAAAGTGTTACACAAATTCAGACGCAAGAGACATATTGGCATCCATAAATTATTATACATAATTAAACCTGGTCATATCATTATAGACTGGAGGTCTTCACAAAATTAAAATTGTTAAAAAAAAACATTCAGCTGATCCCGAGTGTTTAGAGTTTAAATTGTGTTTATATATTGTAAAACAAATTCTTCCATATTTTTATAATTTTTAGCCAAACTTCCTAAATCATTATTTTTCAAGGAGACACACACATACGATCCAATGCAGTATTTATGTAAACAATTTCAGATTAATTCTGTCGCCATTGTATGACAGATATTCAGACTCGATTATTACATATCTATGAATTCAGTGTGCATGATAAAAACTTATCATTGGAAACTGAAACTCAAAATCAAATTCAGCTACAACGGAGTGCTAAGAGTTTAAATTGTGTTTTTATCTTGAACAATATATTTCCCCCATACTTTTATATTTTCTTTAACATTTCCTCGAAAGTATTTTTTGCGTACATTTAGTTCATGAAGATGATATACTGCTATAATTAATTTTTAAGCACTACAAATTTGATAATTGTTGTTATCGTCCCAGCCAAGACTATTTCACTTATATTGAGACGTCGCCAGGTAAGATGAATTGCAGTTCAAGAAATTTTGCCTGTGCGTTGCGCTGGTGGCATTTTACAGCAGGGTTATTTATCCTGCCACGCCTTCACTGACACTGGACCTCGTTTATTTTCAGTTGCGATCCGAGAGAATTGTGACTTTCATTTCGTAATGCTGAGTGCTTTGTGACAGAAGTCATTACCCCATTTAAAGTCTTGTATAAGACTCTGTCGGGTTTAATCCTATGACTTTTTACTTACGGAGCAAACTCGCTTTTAACTGAGCTACCGCAGTGGTAATTTCTATGACACAAATATTGTTGATTATAGTATAAAATATAATTTTAATGCTATTTAACACGTGATGGGTGTATCAAAAACAAACATACTAACTGATGTCCTAATCACAATCTAGAAGCAAAGTAAAACCTTAGGAACTGACAAGTTAAGTTAGACACGTGAACTTTCATAAGAGAAGTGAGGCCGGCTGCTCCGGAAGGGTAAGCAGCTGCTGTTTAGCTACACCTGCCACGTGTGTATTCAAAATTGTGTAAAAGGAAATGGAACTATGGGACGTCAAATATATCAAGGGCAGTCCTGGACACAGAGATATCAAAGTTATCAACAGTGATGACGGCCATAAAACTTTTTGAGGGCCGCTTGCAATATCCTTGAACCGTACGCGTGACTTTCATTTCGTTATGCTGACTGTCATATCCAGCACAACAGGAGTTATTTACCCTTTGAACGCATCTGTATGCACTCCCCTGATTAAATAACTTGTGTATAACTTACTTCGACAGTTGCAAAGTTGTTACTGAGTTTTGAAATAACGATTTGGAATGGAATGGATTTTTTTACTAAACGATTTTAATAGAGAAGTGACGAAAGTGTAAGATTGCATTTCATGAAATACGTTAGTATATATTTTGACTGGGACAACCAACCAATTAAATCTCTAGATTACTCAAAAAACAACAACATTTTATTGAAATACTGATTTGATGGAAACACAATTTAAAATACAACCAAGTTTGACATGATAAAATAGAAAGTATTTACATGACGTGGAGACAAACAACCAATTCAATCTCTAGATTACTTAAAACAAATACAATAGTTATTAATGTTTTATGAAAAGAAAATTTAAAAATTGACAATACTAACATGTTTGCCATGATAAAAATGAAAAGTATTTACATGACATGGAGGATTTAAAATAACTTTACTTGTAGCATGTTTCACAGTGTAGATCCGGTATTCAATTTTGAGATGTATTCTGTTGTACTCTTATAGCACATATCAGTTTGCTGAAAATTAAGAAATAAAATGAAATTAATGAACAATATCGACAAATTCGAAGTTCAAGCTTTGGTCCTCTGTTTAAGAAGAATCTCTTAAAAGCAAATTTTTCAAAAGTCTGGATTGGTACAAACCCTTTTTAATTCGATTCATTGATTAATCAAATAGGGTTTAATTGTTTGTAAAGAACATATAACTTATATTTAGACTTCACTGGCAATACATTTGCAGTGCGCTCAGGGCAATGTACAGGAAGTACTTGGCGAAAGAACAGCCACAAGCTATTTTAATATCTTGGTCAGCAAATTTTTCAAAAGTCTGGATTGGTACAAACCCTTTTTAATTCGATTCATTGATTAATCAAATAGGGTTTAATTGTTTGTAAAGAACATATAACTTATATTTAGACTTCACTGGCAATACATTTGCAGTGCGCTCAGGGCAATGTACAGGAAGTACTTGGCGAAAGAACAGCCACAAGCTATTTTAATATCTTGGTCAGAACCTAGCCGGGGCTGGAACCCACGTCCCTCCACGTATCGATCAGAATGATCGATTTACAAGCTGATCTACAGTAGTAATAAGTCGATGAATAGAGTGCTATGTATATTGGAAATTACTAAAGGCTTACTATGCTGATGTTTACTAGTGGACTATTACTGTAAACGTACTTAATTTCGTTTCTATTTATTTTTGCCGTAAAGGAAATTTAAACATATTCGCGAAGTTAAATTTTAACGTTTTTGAAATATGCACTATAACATAATACACAGAATATAATTTTCGCTAGGCATTAACTTTTTCGCGCAAAACAAACGACCGCCATAATAAGCGAAAATTAGTAAACCGCGAAAATATATACGTTTATAGTTTTTTTTTACTTCTGGATGTTGACACACACTATTCATGACGTGAAGAATATTTAAAAAAGGGAATGGAGAACATCGACAGATTTGAAGTAAGTTTTAGTTTTGACTTTAGATGGTACACTATTCGTATATTTAATAATGAAAATTGGTATTCACTAAGGCCCTGTAACATTCATACAGGCAATCATGTACATAACAAAACAGCCTTCAAATAAGGATGGGCGTTTTTTAAGCGTTCATCAAGGTATAAACTATAAAATTAATATGTGGCAATCACATAAACACATAAATTGCAAATTTGAAACATCAACTTTGTATATAGATACTATATACAAAATTGGTAGGGACTTTAAATTTCAAAATTACCCTCGAAATATTTTACGTCTCATAGTTCTATGTTCCTCTCATTCTTAAATTTATTACTCACGTGGCGAATGAAGCTAGGATATTTCAAACCTTGGCTTATCATGGCCCTCAAAAGGTTTTTTTGCCGTCATCACAGTATTCTTGATAAGTTTAACGTCACTGTGTCCAGGATTGCCCTGCATATATTTGACGTCACATAGATCCATGTTCCTTTCACACAATTTTGATTACACACGTGGCAGGTGTAGCTAGCTAAACAGGAGGTGCTTACCGTTCCGGAGCACCCGGTCGCACTTCCCTGGTGGAAGTTAACGTGTCTAACCTAACTTGTCAGTTCCAAAGTGTTTACTTTGCTTCTGGATTGTGATTCGGACATGGATTAGTGTTTGTTTTTGATGACTACACAGGGGGTACTTAACTTTCGGGAGCACCTAGCCTAACATTCCTGAGGGCACTTAGTTTAGTTTAACTAAGCTTGTCAGTTTCAAAATGTTTACTTTTCTTGGAATTGTAATATGGTCATGGATAAGTATTTTTCATATAAATAATCATGAATTACCACATGTTCCTGGTGTCAACACTACATCATCTATTGCTATAATGGCATGGCTATCAACTTCCCCGACCCTTTCAGCATATACAAATACCTATTAAGCAAATAAAAACATCCTATTACTAGGCTATATAAGCAATTTCAACAAGAAAGCTGGTAAAATATATTTTAAAGAATACCTGCGACAATTTTAGGTTTCATATAATTATTTAATTCTGTAACAATTTTACGAGGCCGTCAGTATGATATTGTTTATAGGTATTGTGTCTCTGAATCCAAAATTGACCTGGATATATTTCACGTCCCAAAGTTGCATGTTCTTTTCATTCTCAAGTTCGATTTCACACGCACTTGGTGGGTAGCTAGCTAAACAGGATATATACACCCTTCTGGAACACCCGATCTAAATCCCTTATTGGCCGTCATGTGTTAAACATAATTTACAAGGTTTCAAAGTTTATTTACTTTGCGTTTTGGATTCTGATTTAAACATCAATATATATGATTGCGTTTGGTTTAACTGTTCATGGTCTAGTTACGTGCTAATGACCTACTCTCTATCATTTAAATAGGTATTTGGGGGTCAAGTCATTCAAAGTGTACGCTTACTGATCACACGACCTCTTACAGCTTATTAGTTTCGAATCCAAGTCACAAAGGGTTCTAATGTGAGAAAGTGTCAGTTTGTTAACTTAGGGTTGGTGGTTTTCACCTGGTACTCCGGTTTCCCCGTCATCTCTGAATCGATCGCCGTGATATAAATGCGACATCTTGACAAGGAGGTAAAATTTCGATACTACATTCGAGCTTTTGTTATATTTCGATAGATAAAAAGCGCTGAATTCGTCAGTTTAGTTTACGTGAATTTTTAGCATTTAAAAAGTGAAGTTAAAACAATACCTTTAGGTTTTCTTCAGCAGTCACATTTAAAAATACTTTTTTCCATTGATTTGAATTGGTTTCATGCACAATTTCGGAATTTCCAGATGTTGATGTAAGAATTAAAAATCCATGTTTCGAGGCATACGGATTAGTACTTGCTATGTGGTAGAACAAAGAGAAACAGTAGTCCTGATCTAAAATAAACAGATAAAATAACAAAAAACATACATGTATATTAATCATATCAATTAACTAAATCATGAACTTTTGTTTGGACATTTTAAAATACTGTATACGGCATTATTATTAAATAATGGTAGCACCTGGCCTTATGTCCCTGGTGTAAATTCAATTGTCTAACCTAATTCGTTAGTTTCAAAGTTTTTACATTGCTTTTGGATTGTGATTCGGGTATGGATTAGCATGTTTCTTTGTGATTCAGATATTCTTTATAAAATTTGTTTTAAAAATCAAATTTTGAGTAAAATTCAGATGACAAAGAATCAAACTCATAATGAACATGGATTGTTTTTGATTGATATATATCATTTTAAATAATATTGTCACCCTTCAAAGAAATTTCTCGCATAGCGATTGGTCAACTTGTCAGGGTACATGGAACTATGTTCGGAAATCTGCCGGGGTACATGAACGCACGCGACGTTTATCGGTAAAAGGGAAATAACTCGTACATTGCTGACGTCTAATTACAGTAAACAAACATGGCGACAACGTACGCAAGTCACACAAAATACGAAATGGAAGTTGAAAAGATCCAACTGGTTACGCTTTGAAGGGTGACAAAAACGTTATACAATGCTTTGGCAGGTTACACGGCCCCATGTACCCCGTCAAAGATGAATGTACCCTTCGCCGGGTACATGGGGCCGTGTAACCTGCCAAAGCTCTGTATAACTTATAATATTAATAAACAATACAGAGTTTCTAAAGAAGTAAATTTGTCATGATTGTAAATGTAACCGGGTGAACATTTTTCTTAAATGCACATAATTGCCATTTGGATAAGCCTGTTAAACATAACTGTAAATATTAGATTTAATTATCAAAATTTCAGGAGAAAGTTTACTCTGTTCGTGTGAAAAATTGGCAACATCTTTCAAGACGTATTGTGCTATTGCTGATAACATAGCACCTATTGAAAATAACACACACACACACACACACACACACACGTATAAAAATATCAGTACGTGTACTTACTTTCTAAAATATCACTTTCAAGTGAAGCATGGTCATAATTACGACTACTAGAATAGTCAACGGGTAAAGATATGTAATTACTGCCCTGCGAATATTCAGGTAATCCAGCACCAGACCCATCGGGACCTGTTCCTTCATACTCTATACTCCCCTAAAATTATCAAATAAAGTGTAAGAAAAGGTTATGAATGACAGAATATATCGGATCTGTCGGAACTTTAATAATGAGCTAACGTAAATGAGTCGATTCTCGGATGTCGATTGACCACGATATAAATAGCTATTTACCCATTCGGCACTAATTTGTTGGCTAAGTGTTAAACTTTCGACAGGTCTGTGCTGTATATTTTATGGAGACTAACCTTAAATTTAGTGCGTAATAGTGGCACAAACATCAACGAACAATAATCTGTCAATTGTCAGCTGATATGCCCGATACAAGGTTGCGTGAATTTGTTCGAGTAAAAATTATATTAAGACTTATAATAATAACGGCATGAGGTTGGAATATTACGCGAGCAAAGACCGCGTCAAAACAAATGAACTGGGAATAGCAAATACATTATAAGTGTTTATAGTCATCTGTGCCTTTTGTGATGACAATGTAAGTTATAAAAAAGCTGTTAAAAAGAAACCGAATGATAACCATGGAATACCTACATTCCTTTATAAAACATTCTCAAATTGCACAATTTTAAAGGATAACATCAGAGTCAGTTTTATTGCCGTCATTACAATATCATTAATAAACTTGATGTCTATGTATCCAAAATTATTATTACCCTCCAATAGTTCCATGTTCCTTCCATTCTCGATTTCGATTACACACGTGACGGGTGTAGCTAGCTTAAATTAACAGGAGGTGCTTACCGTTCCTGGCTTCACCTCCATGATGGAAGTTTATGTGTTCAACCAGCAAAATTTTAACTTTTCTTTGGCATTGTGATTTTGAAATAGATTGGTATTTGCTTTTTTTTTTTTTGGTTATAAAAAACTAGTCGTTGAACATCAGTCGCCTGCACTAGTTTTTGGATGTTAGGATTAAGATAATATAGATATTGTAGTCGCGACAGCCCAAGAAGAATGTTATAGATTATAGTGACATATAGTGAACACATACCTGATCTGGCTGCCATCGGATTTGTTCGTAATTTGGCTGGTGTAAAAAGCAATCGTCTAGGAAATGTTCAAATTGGCATCCTGCAAAAGAATCGAATTACCAAGTTGTAAAATCTGTGGTGGTGAACTCACAAACTGTTTCATATAGAGTCCAAAACTCCCTTAAAGATCACCTGTATATAAGGGTCAACTGCTTATAAAGGCCAATAGAATTGTATCCTTATTGTTCTTTATTCATATTATTTGAATCTGTATATAAAGGCCACCTGCCCATAAAGATTATTTATGCTGGTTCCCTTGAGTGGCATTTACGCAGGTTTTACTGTATATATCTCATATAAATGTATTGTTTACAGTTGCCAAATTATCTATAATTTTGTTTTCAACTTATTTAATTTAATATAAAATAACATTTCATGTTGAATTGTACATATGTATAGGTTAATCACACAAATTGAATCAAAACAAGCCGCATGGTATCACGATTTATAGAACTCCCGATTTCTGACAGTTAATAAGTATAATGCTTGTTGTTAATTAGAACGTCTTTGTATACAAGGATATACTTAACCTTTATAGTTCTCTGTCCCTTTCATATATGATTTTACACGTTGTGGGTGTAGGATGCTAAAGAAGAGGTGGTGGTTACCTTACCGGAGCACTCGGAAATCGTAAATTTGATCAAGTTTGAATAGTTTTTGAAACAAAAGTTTGAACAGAGATTTACATTGTGCATTAGGACACATCTTAATGAAATAAAATTATATTTGAATATATTTACTGTCTCTGAACAACGTAGTGTTTAAAAACAAAAATGGTTTAGTAGCGAATATATTATATAAATATTACATTTCTGATAGGTGACAGTCCATATTGTCACCCCGAGAAATTGCATTGTCAAACGAGGCGAAGCCGAGGTTGACAATGAATTTCGAGGGGTGACAATATGGGCTGTCACTCTATCAGAAATGTAATATTTATTTTATTATACCGATTGTTGATGTTAATTATACTGTGCAACCAAAGTATACTGAATTGAAAATCATGACAGTCAGCTGTCGTCCGTAAGCATCTTGTGAGACGCTTGTAGCATTTCATATTACTTTAGAAAAGCTTTTTACTGATTTAGAAGACGAATGCGATCGAACCGCATACGCAGTTTTTCTGCGCATGTGACATTTTTCGTAATGTCAACCGCTCACGTAATGTCACCCTGTGACGTCAGATTTTCTGAAATCCGAGGGTGACATTAAATTTACACAAACGCTTTTAACCAATCAGATTTCGAGAAATTTACAAAAGGTATAATAACAATCCATATTACATGTATTACACCACGTCCATTCTTTTTACAAAGATTAATACAAATATTTAAAAAAATAACGGCAAATACAAGATTATATACTCATTGTTCCTGTTGTGGAAGATGACGTGATGGTGGTCGTAGTAAGTGTGGTAGTGCTAGTTGTAGGCGTAGTCGTGGTAGTTGTAGGCGTGGTTGTAGTCGTTGTAGGCGTGGTCGTGGTAGTAGTAGGCGTTGTTGTGGTGGAAGCCTTTGTCGTGGTAGTAGGCTTTGTACTAGAAGCTGAAGATGATTAAAACACATTATTTCATTGTTATATTTCATTGAAAATGTCAGACGAATAAAGTTAAAAATTAAAAATCATTCTAATAAAAGATTATAGTGGCTGATTGATATTATTAAGTGAAACTACAGGTAATTGTTATTTATTTGTATTTCGCATATTTTGGATACAGGTAGCTAGACAGGGTGTTATTCCGGGTCATCCGATCCTACTTTTACGTGTTTAATGATTTGCCAGTTTTAAATGTTTTTACTTTGCTTTTGTAATTAAGACTTGGACATGGACATGTATATTTATGTTTATTTTCAAGAATTGTCTATTAAATGATATACATTTTAACAAACACTTACAAGTAGTAATTTGAAACACATTTTTACAGATACGCGAGAATATTCCTTTGCGAGAGCTTACTGTAAAAGCTGTTTCAATTCCATCAGCATAAAGTTAACGTGCACATAGATTTGCCACTTGTCAAATCAAAAACAAACATACTATTCCATGTCAGAATTACAATCCAGAAGCAAAGCAAAAGCTTTGGAACTGACAAGTTAGACACGTGAACTTCCACCAGGGAAGTGAGGCCGGATGCTCCGGAAGGGTAAGCACCTCCTGTTTAGCTAACTACACCCGCCACGTGTGTAATCAAAATAATGTGAAAGGAACTATGAGACGTCAAATATATATCATGGACACAGAGACATCAAACTTATCAACAATACTGTGATGACGGCCATGAAAACTTTTGAGGGCCTTGATAAGCCTAGGCTTGCAATATCCTTGAGTCAACAATTCATTTGCAAGCAGCCTACTTCGTTGTACAAAGTTCCCATAGTGGGAACAAGCTGTACCATAGCGTAATAATTGGGAAACAAATACACTAAAAGCAGGTGAAGCAGGTATATTGCTGCATAAAAAGGAAAGATGACAATAGAAAAATTGAAGTCATCACGTTTGTCTTAAAGTTTCAAATGTAGTCTTTTGTGTGCGTCATAATTAGGGTATAAGTCTAAATATGAAGCAGAACTTGAGGAATCAGTCGTGTCTTTTATATCAAGCTCACTAGGATAGATGCCATTTACATAGTCTTCAAATTTAGGATTGTTAAGAGACAGAACGTCATCTATATATCTTTATGTTGAGTTAAATGATTTGGCGACAGTCTTCTCTCAAAGTTTTTTTTTTTTTTTTTTTTTTTTTTGAATGTGGTTTGGGGTTGGATATGGACTGGTGTGTTTGATTTTGATTATCTCAATTCAAACTTAATGTTATGAACATTATTTTACTAGTGTTTAGGAACAGGCTGTTCAATTTTAGAACGCAATATTACCTATTGACTAATTATATAAAATTAAACGGATGTTTTGTTGATTAATAGTATAAAACTTTGTGAAGGGTCAATTTATTTCCGTTCAAAATCAAATATCTCCCACTGTGAGTTCAAGTCCCGCTCAGACTACATGTAGGAAAATGAATTTTCCTTGTCGTTGGCGTTGACCTTTACTTGTTCACCTGGCGGTGTCAGTATATTGTGACTTGGGGAGTGGCACGCCTGTCTGAGGTGTACTGAGTCGGTGGGCTAGCACTTTAATGTCGCCCTGAGTGCGCGCTGGTACAATACAGACCATAAAACACATCCGCCATCCACATGCATACACGAGCTTGTACATAGATTCATAATAGTTATCGTCGTAATAGCTGAAAAACTGCAGATGCGACTTTAAGCAACATTCAACCAATAAAATATTTCCCAAATGTGTGTGATTATTTCCTGCATTAGGTGACTGTTTTGCCATTTAATCTCTCCGTGTCAACAAACTGCATGATAAATCAACAAGTGTGATTCAAAGCGGTCACTATTTGCATACAAAACAACAACAACTGCCATTTACATAGCTAGCTAACGGTTTCATGTTTGTTGATAAAATCAAATGTTTATCAAATATTTACAGCCCAACACAAATGTTCAAAATCACAATCTAAATGCAAAGTGAAAACTTTGAACTTCGACATAGTTGATTAACAAATATAAAAGTATTTTCTCAGAGACGTCATAGGTATCCTCCCATACAAACTCCTTAGCTAGTCTTTTTTGGCAAACTATATTTGAGACATTTTATTTACATAATGTATAAGGAAGAAAACAAATTCTGAATGGTTTTTTAAATTGTCAATTTGAACATGACTTTTATTTTCTTAGTTCTTTGTCGCTTTTATAAAACTCACTTAGGTTTTCTTGTCGTTTTCTTTCTTGTTCTTATATAATGTGTTAGCTTTTAAAGTCATTACTTTGTTTTTGGCAGTGTGAATTCAGCATGGTTATGTATGATTATGGTAGATTAGGAATATATTAAAGAAATACCCTGTTAAAGTCTCCGTTTACGACAAGGCCTTTCAAATCTTTGTACAAACATAAAATGTTATAAGATGTAATGGAAGTATTTATAAATGGGAAGAAGGGTATAAAACTTAAATGGTGATAGAAATAAAATGTTCTGATACATGCACGTGCTAAAAACTATAAACCAAAACCTTTATCGCTTTATATTGTTTTTATTAAAATTCCAATCTAGTCAGTGGTAATAAATTCTTCAATAAGGCGTTAAGTGTCTTAATTTCAAGTGACTTGCCACCCTTATCACTGCAAACATTATCATAATTTCTACAATGCCTTTCTGAACAAAGCGCACATTTTACTAGCGTTCCCACAAGATTACAAAAGTGGTTCGATATGGTAACGATACAATTAGCGGTCTACTAATTCATGTAAAACACTATTATGACGTTTAATATTGGTGATGTTCTGTTAGTATATTCGTCGTATACACATAAATCCACAATGGATGTGCTACATTCGGGTATGTAACTTGTTTCACTTCCAAGTACAGGTATTAGTCAACTGACACATTTACCTAAGTCATCTTTGATCTGTCCGTTGGACATTTAATTTAATTTGAATATCCAAACATACATATCCATGGTGTAATTTAGGGGCTATGTGAAGTTAATATATAAGGATAAATGATATTGTTACTGGTATCGGGTGTTTATTGAAATCAAAACGTGCTGTTTTTCCTGAATCACACAGTCTATAAGCCCAAACTAATATTTATATAATATTAAAGATCAAAGGCCAGGTCAATCGTGACACACTATAAAGCAATACCTTATAGTTCAAACAGGCACTACAATACCAATCAACCTGAGTAAGTGATGTGTCATTATTTTTAATTAGCCAGTTTCTAAAGGTTTTTACTTTGTTGATTAAACATGGACTGATGTTTTTGTGCCTCATTTTTTCTTAGTTGTGCTCTTTAGTGTTTTTATCTGCAAGTACAGTTTTTTCCAGTTGCAATTATCTTTCTATCATCAAAATATTTAAATTTCTAGGACATATTGAAGAGCCAAGCAAGAATATTTTCCTCCATAATTTCTACTGATATATATTTCATGTTGTTGTTAGAACATTTTACCATTTTGGAGCATCCGGACTCAATTTCCTGTTGGAATTTCACTTGTTTAACCTAATTTGCCAGTTTCCAAAGGTTTTGTTTTGCTTATGGGATTGGGATTTGAACATGGATTGGATTAGGTTTTGAATAAATCTAATACAAAACAATGTTAAAAATATAGAGCGTTAAATAGAATTAATGCATGGATATGTTCTATATAATGTGTAAGTCGAGCACTTTATTAATGGACATGCAATATCACTTACCCTACATAACTTAACAATATGTGGTAAGCAGCGGTACGAGCATTTGTTTAAAAAGTTAAACTTGTGCCTTGAATTAATGTATTCATATCGATGAAGCATTTTTTTCTATTTCCAACAATGCAAAACAAAAATATAGTTTTCTGAAAATGCAATTTTTATTCGTTGATTTAGATAACATTTAGGTTCATGCTGAAAAAGGTTTTGAATTAAGAAGAATAAAAGAAGAAAAAAAATTGCAGTAAGTAATTTATTTATAAAATTAAAAACTTATTCCATATAAAAGCACTTGGCAGTTGTATTAGAAAGTATATGCTTATATTAATTTGCATTTTAAAATAGAGTCAATTAAATTTCTAACATTAAAATATGATCTGATTTGATATAAATCTAAAGTTTAAACAACACACGATATCTTTACATCACTCAAAATTATAAAAGTATAAAACAAGAATTTTCAGTCACCAAAATGTAACAAAAACAGCGGCAAATTAAGTATAGCACATTAGTATCTAAAATGTTAGCGCTTTAGTTGCATCCATGCATTTTATTAGAGGTCCGTCTATGTTTTGTGAAGCAGGTTGTTTATTTCTAATGGTCATTAATAAATAACGCTAAATATAAAAATATATATGAACGCATAAATGTTTCAGTGTTCTAATGATGGTAAACACCACAAATAATTTCATTAAATGTGTAATAACACATTAAAGTAGTGGGTTTTTGTATATGGAGATGTCTCATAAAATAGTTTATTGCAGAATACGTTTTACGTTATTTATACAGCAACTTGTATAACTATAGTATTATACATGCAGAGTTAGGTTTTACGAACAAACATGCAAACATGCAAAACAATCAACGTAACATTTCATGGCTACACAAGCGGTGCTTATCCTTCCCGGGCACCCGACCTCACTTCCCTGGTGGATCACGTGTCTAACCAAATTTGTCAGTTCCAGAGTTTTATACTTTGCTTCTGGATTGTGATTCGAACATGGAATAGGATGCTTGTTTTTGATCGGAAATACAAACTATAGAAGGTTATCAAATAAATGTATCCCAAATTTTACTCATTTATTCAAAAATGTTTGTTGAATGTTGTTATCAAAAATGTTGTGCTCAAATAAAGATTTACTCATTTATGTCGAAGCTGTCAAACTGCAAATGTCGAGGAAACCGGTGAAAAACAAAAACCTATGGCAAATGAACTGATAAACAATTTCTCAAATGTAGGATCTTTCCGAGTGAGATGTGAACGCAGAACTTGTCGTGGTTCGACAGTCTAAAGGCCAGTTTGGTAGATTTTTATTGATGCTTGACTTTGATTGTTGATATACTGTAAACGTATTTATTTTCGCGGTGTACTAATTTTCGCCAATTTCACAGTTGTTAGTTTTGTTCGAAAATTTATACCAAGCGAAAATTATATTATGCTTATTGTGTTATGGTACATATTTAAAAAACGCGAAAATTTAACTACACGGATATCACTTAATTTCCTATAGCGCGAAAATACATATACGCAAAATTATATACGTGTATAGTACTTGTATCAAATCAAATACATTATTATTTTTAATTTTGTAGTTATTTAATGAATACGAATTATTGATATTTAACATAGTTTGTCAGTTTTTAAAGTTTTTATTTTGTTTCTGGATTGTGATTCGGACATGGATTAGTATGTCTAAAACAAAGAAAAGCTAGGAATTAAATAATTAAAACCCGTATTTTGCAAGAGGCGCAAAATATAGAACGCGACAACACATGACATAAGCAAAGCACTACAAGACAAACAAACATTGAAAACATTGAATACACAACTCTTAAATTTTGACAGACATTAGCATAACTTTCAGTGGTATGGTTAAAATAGTATTGTAAGCCGCTTTAAATTCCTCTATGTTTACAACAAATGATAAAAAACATATTTACTCACAGCATTGTCCAGGTGTAAGCTTTAAGTTTTCCAAAGCAATCTCTGCTGGATAAACGTTATAATTTTGTAAGTCTCTTCTAGCAGTGATTGTAACCTGTGAATGTATTAAATATTCTATTATTAGTTAAACATGTTTGGAAGGTTACACGACCCCGTGTACTCTTGTGAACTTTATACAACAAAGCAAGCTGCTAATAAATACATTGTTGACCCGTAAATATTGCAAGCCTATGCTTACAAGGGTCCTCATAAGGTTTTATGGCCGTCATCATAGCATTGTTGATACGTTTGATATTTCTGTGTCCAGGATTGACCCAAATAAATTTTACGTTGCATATTTCCATGTTTCGTTTCACTAAATTTTGATTACACACATGGTGGGTGTAACTAGCTAAACAGGTGATGTTAACCCTTCCGTATCACCCGGCCTAAAACCCCTGTTTAACCTTACTTGTCAATTTCAAAGTTTTTCCTTAGCTTTCGAATTGTGATTCAGACATGGATTTGTATGTTTGCTTTGAATTATGAACTTCCGAGTGGATTTTGCCTCCCTTCAAAGAGGCTTTAGCCTCTATTTTAAACTTTATTTTCGTAATCTATGCGACTTGTGTACCTGGTCCCCATGTTTGTTAAGAGTAACTTAACTTTCTCAATATGTGACTCACTTCCCTTTTATCTCTTTACTTCGCCAATGAGGTTATATACCACGGCCTATTTACGAAAATAATTCCATATACCCCGGAAAGTTAACGAATCGCTTTGCGAAATATTCCTTTGCATGGTGAAGAAATGACCTATATACAAATTTGTGTGTATTAAAATTCAAATTGTTTATTATTCTTGATTAATCTGTTCAGTACATATCCATGTTTACCTGCAAGTTTTCTCCAGCGGGGATAAAAAGGGAAACATGTCTCCATCTCATTTCTGGATATTGAGTTACAGTTTTACTTGCACCCGAAGTGGATGAAAGTGTTAAACTGCCTTCAACTGGATAATCTGGGTCTGTTGATGCAATGTGGTAGTACAAGGACAAGCAGTAATCCATATCTATAATGTACAAAAACAATAATAAACTGGAAATGTCTCTTGAGAGTCAAATAGCTCCCATCCCTAACATTAAATGTTTTCCCGTGACCTTGACCTTTAAGATATGACCTTAGCTCAAGGTCATGACACACCTTTGGAGCATGAAGATTACTCATGTGAAGTTTTATGATAGTCATCCAAAGCAGGTATTTGATATGGCCCGGGCACGATTTTACACGGACAGACAGACAGATATAATGATCAAACTATTTTGCGAGGGAGTATAACAAGGATAATTCAAATGTCATGTACAACAAACTTGGCCTCTTGACCTTTCACTTTTTTAAATTTTAGTAATGAACCAGTACATTTAATTAAATGGAAATACTAGTGCTTTTTTGTCTACATCATCGCACATTATATTGTTCATGTTTTAACTGTGAATCTATATGTGTAGCGGATGGATCATCAGTTATGAATATTCCCGATTAAAAGACCAAGAGAAAAATTCGATTCTGTTTATTTTTACTTAAATAAATTGACCAAACACACACAAAAAAAATAAATAAATCAGCCTCTGCAAAAAAAAAAAAAAAAGTCGTAAAATTAATCTCTTTTTATATGAAAATAAATAAGAGTCCAATATATTTTTTTTCAAATCGCAATTAGTATAATACCAAAAGTCTGAGTTCAAAGAATGTTTATGTGAAGTTAAATACGAATTCGTTATAAAATATGAGCGCAACAAAACCATGACTGAGGCGTAAACCACTACGATTATACGTTTTTTTAACCCCAATATTTCACCTTTGATGCATTTGAAAGACTATAATGTGTGACTTTAAAGATAACATCAGCATAGAACCACCGACGCTAGATGAAGTAAGAAAGGCAATCAAATCATTAAAACCAGGAAAGTCACCTGGCATTGATATGATATATGCAGAAATGTTAAAAGTAGACATTGAAACAACAGCGAAAAACCTCCATCAGCTTTTTTACAAAATTTGGCGAAACAATCTTATACCATCTGACTGGAACAACGGACTCATCGTAAGACTTCCAAAAAAGGCGATCTGGGAAACTGTGACAACTGGAGAGGCATAACACTCTTATCTATACCAAGCAAAGTATTTTGTAAGATCCTTCTGAGCAAAATAGAAACGGCAATTGACATAAAATTAAGAGAAGAACAGGCGGGGTTTAGGAAAGGCAGAGGTTGTGTGGATCAAATATTTGCCCTAAGAAACATCATCAAACAATCCATTGAGTGGAACACCCCCTTATACATCAATTTTATAGATTTTCGTAAAGCCTTCGACAGCATACATAGAAATACATTATGGAAAATATTAGCATCCTATGGAATTCCAAGAAAAATAATTGAACTAATTAAATTATTTTACCAAAAGTTTGAATGCAACATCATCTGTGGAAACAGCCTCACACCATCTTTTGAAGTCACATCTGGAGTAAGACAAGGTTGTATTATGTCACCTATTCTTTTCCTGATTGCCATCGATTGGATTCAGAGACAAACAATACAAGATAAAGGAAGAGGCATTCAATGGAACATGTTTCAGCAACTTGAAGACCTCGATTTTGCTGACGACATAGCAGAACTTTCCACAACATTCCAAAACATGCAAGACAAAACAGACCTACTAAACATCTTTGCCAAAAAAGTTAGACTTAACATTAACACAAACAAGACTCAAGTTATGATGGTCAACACAAATGAGACAAGAAATATAAATATAGAAAATGTTCCAGTTCAAAACACAGAAAATTTTACTTACCTGGGTAGTATAATAAGTGATGACAATGGCACTGGAAAAGACATCAAGGCCAGGCTATCCAAAGCAAGATCAACCTTTGCAAGACTAAACCCAATCTGGAAATCAAACCAGCTTAGTAAGAAAACAAAATTGAAAATTAACAGCAGCAACGTCAAATCAGTCCTGCTGTATGGATCTGAATGTTGGAGAGTTCTTGTCAGCGACATGCAAAAGCTAGAAGTCTTCCACAACACATGTTTAAGAAAAATCAACAAAATATTTTGGCCCAACAAAATAAGCAACAAAGAACTGCTAAGAAAAAGTAACTACAAATCAATCAGCGTAGAGATCAAACAAAGAAGATTTAGATGGTTCGGGCATGTTTTGAGAATGCCACAACAACGCATACCAAAAAAAGCACTATTTTGGACACCACAGGGAAAAAGAAAGCCAGGAAGACCAAAACAGACCTGGAGAAGAACTATAAAGGCTGAACTGGAAGACCTTGGAATATCCTGGGGGCAGGCACAAAAACTAGCAAAGGACAGGGTGAAGTGGAGGCAACCTGTTGTGGCCTTATGTCCCACCAGGGACGAAGAGGATAGGTAGGTAGGTTAAAGATAAAATTTAAATTCGCGTTACTATATCTACAGGAAATAATAATGATTTACTTTCTAACTGCCCGCTCTGAAGAACTGATTCCTCTGATGTAACGTCAGATGCCGTGTGTTGCAAAAACAGAAATTCTGTTCCTTTTGCATCTGCTGGTAGACCATTTCCTGAGCCATCTGGACCAGTTCCTTCAAAGGTCATACTGCCCTAGAACAATAAATAAAAAAAGAAGAGAACATTTATGAGGGTTATCATAAACAATCCTAACATTACGGTCACTCAGTTGGTACAGAGTTTACTTCGTATGTTGACGGTAATGGGTTCGAACCTCGAAAATCGGGCGGGTCTGACGATTTAAAAATGAAAGTCAGAGGGTCCTTCGTAAGATGTACTATAATGATATCCCGAGTCAAAACAGGCTTGGCATGTTATTGAAACGTTTCTACGTATCTGCACAATTCCCTGAGCTCCGTTTTCGTTGGAAGAAATGGATGATTTCGCATGATATACTAGAACATTCGATGAAGACTTAGTTTCTTTAGATAACACTTCTTCTTACCTGCCAATTATCCCATGATCCCGAAACTGGGTGCATGAAACATGTCTCTCCCCAAGTAAATGTGCAAAGTTTAGAAGTAGCTTTAAAAAATGAGAAAATACATTTGAATTAATAATAAGTCAACAACTTGTGACAATATGGAAACAGATGACGTTGAAATTCCAACACAACATCCAAAACTGATAAAAAATCTGTTAAAGAGGATTTTGTAAATGAAAGGTATATCAATCTATTCTGTTATTAATATATGCATATAATTATTCCCCCGCAAACGGCGTTAAGGATGTAGAACAATCCTCATTGTCTGTCAGCTCGTCCCAATATCATGTCATTTCCATATCTTTTTTGTCTATAAATATATTTTGTCTAAACGTTTGTCACCAATGTATACCAACATAGGACGAGTTGTCGCTTACCAAATTTAGTGTCCGCCCGTTTGTTTGTCCTTCTGGTCGTTGCTGACGGACATTGGTCTTGCAAGAGACTACTCTAGATTTAAAGTTGGTTGGTCTGCTGCATAGTTGCATTAAATGGTAAAACTGATAATATAAGTCCGTTATCTAAATTGTTATAATAGGAATAGATTTTGACTTGATTAGTCACGTTAAATATCTTGATTGATTCAGCGGACTATGTAAAATAAAAAATATAATCTTACAAGTAGGTGGTGAAGGAGGTGTCGTTGATGTTTTTGGTGGAGGTGGTGTAGTTGTGGTCGTAGTCGTCGGTTTCTTTGTGGTTGTTGTTTTGACTTCCGGTTGAGGAGTAGCTACATTTCCATCTAAAATAGGCATAAAATATGCGTCATCAAGAACCAGTTTAATTCAAGAATGGAAGGATAATCACATCACAATGTCTGATAAACCAAGCCATATCAAATTATATAATCAAAAACAAACATACTAATCCATGTCAAAACTAAAATCCCAAAGCAAAGTAAAGTCTTTGAAGCTGGCAAATTAGGTTAAACACGTGGATTTTAACCAGGTAAGCGTGTTCTAATATCTGAAACCATTACTGATTTCAAATCAATTAGTTCAATCTAAAAATGAAAGCGAATGGACTTGCTTCTATGTCAATTAAGGTTGTGCCTATTATGACGAGTTTAATGGAATTAAGTAAATTATGAATCCTATAAGAAGCAAAATGCATATAATATTTGCTTCCTGTAAAATTAATGTCTTAATCCACCAATGTATAAATCAATAGCATGAATATTTAAAAATGACAAAAGGAGTTACTTTTATCTCTGATAATCATTCATTAACTTTGAGAGATGTTGATTGTTGATAATTTTCAGAGTTTAACGTCTACATGTCGTTTGTCGACCAATGTGCAGACCTTTTTGTGTACTATTAACATTATGGGGAATGTTCGTTTTAATCTCATTACATATTCTGCCGAAAAGTGTTTTTTTAATTCTATATGGGGTATCATAACTTTATCTTGATTTTCATACCATGGACGTAATAATACTCTGACATTGAACACTAGTCTAACGTGCACTTGTCCGATGGAATAAATAATTATAATTATTACATATAACCATTCTATCTAATGACATGACTGGCAAACTGTCTGGTATCAAATCTAACAACCTAAAATCTGTAAAGCAGCCATCACAGCCTACTTTGCAAATCTTTGAAATTTAACTTCTATTTAACCAGAACTAAACATCAATTTTTACTTACCGCATGTCCCGGGGGATACTTGAACGTTATCTATGGCAACAACTCTGTCTCCATAAATTCCTTCGAAATTTATCTGTAAAAAACGTAAACAATTTTTTATTTTATCAGTCAAACTCGGGGTGTATAAAAATGTGATAATAAATAAAAGCCCTGATTATAAATGGCAATCATGTCAACTGCAATTCGAGGCAACTATTCTTGTCTTATAACTTAACGTTTTGACGGATTAGCTAAAGCAATTGCTAGTTTAATACAAATGGAAGATAAAGGGGTGGATCAAGTCTTAAACAAATGTTATACTTTCAATAGTTATAAAATATTAGCAATATCAATCTAATTATTAGAATATGAAAATAACTAAATAATACTATTAAGTCCCCGACGTTTCGGTGACACAGCCACAACAAACTAAGAAACATATCTTACTCATTATCTTCCGGTGCCATAATGTTTTACATGGATGTGAAATCGTTATACCCAAGTATCGTACATACCGTGAAATTCACATAGACTCAGAGTGAATGGCATATGCCATCCGACGGAAAGAATCGCGGAAATTTCGAAAAAACAGTTTCAACAAAATGTCAAAAAGTTGCCATCATTCATGCAAGACACAACTGACTTTTTAAACAAACTAAGAAACAGATCTTTACCATTACCTTCCGGTGCCATAATGTTTTGCATGGATATGAAATCGTTACACCCAAGTAGTATATTATGGCTGTGTCACCGAAACATCGGGGATTTTATAGTATCTTTAGTACTTTTTATGACTTATTTTGTCAAATAGACAATGAAAATGTAATAAATATTATAACATAAACGTTATAACCACAGGACATGTGTGGGAGAGTGGAATGGAACAAGTGTTTCGCCCCTGTCCATATCCTTTTACTTTTTTCAATGATGTTGGAGAAAACTGGAGTTCCCGGCGTCAACTACCTTCGAAAGCTAACCGACACACATTCAACAGCAGGATCTGCAGCAGTAGAGTTCGAACCTCGAGAATATAAATATTTATACCGGTATTTTTCGAATCACAAACCCTTGTCTTTATCACAAATATATTGATCAATGTCTAAGTCACGGTCCCAAAAGCAATGTAATAACTTTGAAAATAGCCAATTACTTTAAACACATTAACTCCAACAAGGGAGGGAAATGAGACTGGATGAATATTTTATAATGTCTCATGCTTATAAATGTGATTTAATTAATTTGAAATGCAAAGCACAATTAAATATTGTTACAGAAGGTTTGAAGGTAAAAATACATTTTTTTACATCTGTTTGTTTACTTATGGTCTCTCTATATAAAACTATTCGACTGTCCTTAAAACTATTTTTTTCGAACCTGTAAATCTTTCACCCTCGGGACATTCGTCTGTACAAATTTCCATGCGTTTGTAACACTACTAGTCCACAACTCGGTTCTACTGACTCCTGAAGCTTTATAGGACACTATAATTCCCCCATTGCTACCTCCATCAGTGCCACCTCCGCTTACATAGTACTTAAAACGTAAACACCGAGCCCGCTCTGAAAATGTATATGATGAAAAATAAAATAGTTCTATAGATGATTGAATGATCTTCATCGGTGTCACCACCACCGCAAAAAAAATTTAAAACGTGAATACAGAGCCCTTTCGGAAAATGATGATAACGAGAAATAAAATAGTTCTATAAGTAGTTAATTGACTTTCATCGGTGTTGCGACCACCGCTAAAATTTTTAAAACGCGAACAGAGCCCTTTTGGAAAATGCAGACAATAAAAAATAACAATGCGGCTAATTGACCTTCATCCGTACCACCCTCTTTACATATTGCAGAAAACGTAAACACAGAGGCATTTCTGAAAATCCACAAAAAAAGTTGAACTTCATCAATACCATCACCCCGCTTACATGATACTTGAAAAGAAAATTGCTGACCTTTTATGCAAAACGACGTGGTTCTAAAAGTCGTAAATTGGCCACAACTATGCATAAAAAACGAACTGAATGAATATAACTATGATGTACAATTATGACGCAATTAATACAGCTAGAGCTTGGCCTTTGGCATTGTGTCTTTTAGAAATCAGAGAATATATATTCATGATCATTGAATTGGCAGAATTTAGAATATACATACACTTTAACTTCAGCAACGGTCAAGATGTAAGAAATACGAATAAATTATGAATACTTTGCAGGTATATATGAGTGTTATAAGATATATCTAGTTGATGGAATAAAGTCTACGAAATTTTGAATACATGTATTTAATTAATACATTCATAACTTTTATATAAAAAATAAACATACTAATCCATGTCCGAATCACAATACAGAAGCAAAGTAAAACCTGACTAGTCAGGTTAGACACGTGAACTTCCACCAGGGAAATGAGGCCAGACGCCCTGGAAGGATAAGCACCTCCTGTTGAGCTAGCTATATCCACCACGAGTGTAATCAAAATTGTGTGAAAGGAACATGGAACTGTGGGACGTCAAATATTTCCCGGGCAACCATGGACACAGAGACATTAATCAATATTCAGTATATTATCACTATGGCTTTACAAATGGCAAATAAAGAATCAGCGGCTGGTTAATAATAAGAGTTGAGTTGAGTAATGGTGTTTAACGTCCTAGTCAAGAATATTTCACTTATATCGAGACGTCACCAGCTTTAGGCGAAAGTGCAGAAATTTTGTCTGTGCGTTGCGCTTATGGCATTATACAGCAGGGTTCTTTAGCGTGCCAAGCCCACCGTGACACGGGACCTCGTTTATGTTAAGTTTCCATCCGAAAGAACCATGACTTTCATTTCGTTATGCCGAGTGCTTGGCGAAAGAACAATCACTACCCACTTTCAAGTCTTGGGTCAGACCCGGCTAACCGGAGGTTTATAATAAGAGATCAAATGATCTTCGGTATAGAATATCATAGATATAGTCTGAATTCACGAATTTTATGTGTTTTGACAGCCATGTTGAACTATACAGACAATGTGCAAGGGGATTATTTAACGTTCCACGCCTATCATGACACGGGACATAGGTTGTAAGGTTTCTACCATTTTCATTTCAAAATGCCGAGTGTTTGGCGTAAGAATAGTCACTATTTTGAAGTCTTGGTCACACCAGGCCTGGGTTTGACAATCACCAAACTCCAACATATGAAACGAAAACTTTACCATCTGAGCTACCGTAGTTGTGAAATCATTTATATATTTTCAAAAGTACGTCTTGTATTTTAATGAGAGAGAGAAAGAGAGAGAGAGAGAGAGAGCAAAAGAGAGAGAGAGAAAGAGAAATTTTAGAATCATACCATCAAATTTCACATTAGCTGTTGTTAAAATTGCTTTTTCGCCTCCCTGTGATTTTGCCATGTAATCATATAAGCTTGCAAAATATTTTTTGGTTTCTGCTTTGACAAAAACCATATAACCTCTTGTTTTCTGCAAAATAGGATTATCAGCAATGTTAAATTAAAAACAATTCTATAAACATATAGAGAAATGAAACTTAGACAACAAATGATGAAAGGGAGTAAAAGAATTGATATTGAGGCAATTTCATATTGATCTTTATCCACTATTTAAAATAGGATGTCCAAAAACATTGGTGATACAATTAAAAGAACTGCATTGAGTATACAAATATAGCGATTCGTGTTCATGGTTCAAATCACAATCCAAAAAACGAAGTAAAATGGTTGTGTTGTTTGAAAATTAAAACATCTACAAAAAAACAACACAAACGGTGATATCAAGAATATTACGATTTCACAGATCTTTTGAACGTGAACTTTCCCAAGTATTTTAATTTCACTTCAGTCAATCTACAAATGTATACTCCTATCCTTTAATATAGTTATAGAATTGACATCTATTATTTCAACGCAAGTATGGGATGTTTGCCGAAAGCCAGTGAATATCATAGGCAAACACACATGTTAAGCGTTATTCCTGTATTATGCTTACCGATAAAACATGCCATTCAAATGGGCTTCTAAATGGTGTCTTCAGAATGCATCCCCTTGAAAGATCCCATTGGAAATCACACTTTACTGTTTTATCTGCAATTATTACATATACCAAAAAACGTTTATATCCAGCATATTCATATAAAACCATCTGTATATTAGGATAAATGAACTAATTAATATCAGCTGCTTGCAAATAAATTGTTGACTCGGGGATTTTGCAAGCCAAGGCCAATTAAGGCCCTCAGAAAGTTTTATGGCCATCATCATAGTATTGTTGATAAGTTTGATGTCTCTGTGTCCAAGATTGCCCTTGATATATTTGAAGTCCTATAGATCCATGTTCTTTTCACATAATTTTGAATAAACGCGTGGCCGGCGTAGCTAGCTAAACAGGAGGTGCTTACCCTTCAGGAGCACCCGGCGTCGCTTCCCTGGTTGAAGTTCACGTGTATAACCTAACTTGTCACTTTAAAAGTTTTTACTTTACTTCTGGATTATGATTCGGACATGGATTAGTATGTTTGCTTTTGATTAGCATAATTCGATTTTTAAAAATTAAAATTTTATTGGCAGACTAGGAAAGCATTTACATCTGTAAACTTTATTTCGCAAAGTGATGAGTTTGTGATTTTATTTAGGAAATGTTTTAATTATGTTCTATTTCTTTCATTTTTGTAAATTCATGAGCTAGGATTCGCAGAAAAATGTAATTATTGGGACACTTTGAATATTTCACGGCATATTAATACATAGACTATTCGATACGAACGGCAGGAAAAATTAAACAAAATTAATATGAACATCTTCAATTATGTGGATATCTGATAAATAGTTATGAAGTACTCATCCCTCTCAAATATTTTTGACTATTTGCTGTGGTATCTTCATTTTTTTAATTCGGTGAATATTTGCACTACAGTTTAATTTTAGGGATTACGTACCTTGTACTTCGTCACAATGTCTTCCTGTGAATCCTTCCAAACATTTACAGAAAAAATCACCATTGGGCCTGTCTTCACAGGTAGAACCCTGCTTACATGGGAATTTTGTGCATCCTTTGTAAAAATAAATAAATTCATTATAAATAAATTTATTATATGGGAATTTTGTGCATCCTTTGTAAAAATAAATAAATTCATTATAAATAAATTCATTACATGGGAATTGTGTTAACCTTTGTAAAATTAAATAATCGATATCACTCACTCAGTGTTTTCTCCAACTTCTTAAAATAAGGGGTCATAGATGACCCCCCTCACTTGAAAGTTGGGGGTCATTTTCCAAATCAAAGGGTCACAATAATTCTGTTAAATTTTAAGATTTAATTATCATGCAAATGAGCAAGGGATTGGTAATACCTTATGTGAATATTGGATAACTGAAGCCAGAGTCAAGAATTTGTTTATTGTTATTGCTATACAGTCTCTACTGTTTACATTTGAAGTAGCTGTTCTTAGCAAGCCAGTACACAGAACGTAATGCTCCCACTGCAGCTTCATTTTTAGAACATAACAAATCATGCACTTGCTTTGTCAAGTTCAAACGAAGGGAACTTGATTCAAGAGATGCTTTGTGCTGAATGAAAGCAATATGTCTTGTGAGAGTAGAATGTCTGAAATTAGAACATTCGCTTGTGAAAGGATTGTCTTTCCCCTCGGATGAACACACGTTACATGTCATTTTATCATTTTCGAATCTTAGCCAGCTATTTTGTTGCAACCATTTAGGTCTAAATTCTCGTTTTGTCTTTGGACCACTTTTATTGACTATCGGGGTATCGTCATCCTGAGCTGGTTGGTCGAGGCCTGGTGTGTCATCCGATTGTTCTTTATCGTCGTTTTTATCACCGACAGGTTTAAAAAACGAAGTCAATCGTCGTTGCTTTGGCTTGGACATTTTTTGTTTACAGCCCGATCGATCAAACGCTTTAAATATACCCAAACATAGTCACTAACACGTGGTTTAATACAAGCATTAAATTGATCATGAATGAGTCATGAGTGAACAGGGATCCTGTTATCTTAAATTGTAGCAAGGTATGATGTGTAATGCAACAGGAAACCCGTTTAGCGGGAATTTCCGTTTTTAACTTTCGTTTTCAGTTCAAAACATTGTCCAAGTAAAAAACGAAGATGTTATATGTTTGGATTGTTGCAAAAATCTAATTGCGTCAAGAAAAACGCACAAGGTCATTTAAGTTGCGTCATTTAAGAAATAATCGCGTCAAAAACGCAAAAAACGCCACTCTGGAGAAAACACTAGATATGTCACATAAATTTACTTACAAGTCTAAATAGGTATTTTGTCAATGTAATATTCAACTGACAAATATATGATACCAATAAACAACACCAAATGGATATTTCATAAAATCATTTTAGCAAAGTAAGTTCATTACATGAATGGAGAAACATACAATATGTTGTTTTTACATCAACCGATTTTAGATAAATATTTTCATTTTTTTCTATAAAAAAGTTGTCTGTTTATACCCATTGTTTCAATGTAATGTTAGAAATGGGTAACGTAATACCTACCAAAACACATTGCAGCTTTATAAAGCTAGTAAATTACGATTCTTTGATTCTTAAAAACATAATTTAAAAAGATTAAGAAAAACTAAGTAGTTTAATGCGTTTATGAATAAACAATGGTCGTAAAATAAGAGCTGAGTTGAGTAATGGTGTTTAACGTCCCAGTCAAGAATATTCCACTTATATCGAGACGTCGCCAGCTAAAGACGAAGGTGCAGACATTTTGCCTCTGCGTTGCGCTGATGGCATTATACAGCAGAGTTCTTTAGCGTGCCAAGCTCGTCGTGACTATTGGCCCTTGTTTATTTTAAGTTCCTATCCGAAAGAACCGTGGCTTTCATTTCGTACTGCCGAGTGATTGGCGAAAGAAGTCACTACCCAGAAGAAGTCGGGGCGTAAAATAGGAGGAAATCTAGTCCAGATGCTTACAAACGACATAACCACAAACTAAAAACCACACTTGCTATCCAAAGAGAATGACAATTATCTATTCAAATACAAAAGATGCATTTAATAAGATTTTTGTTCTCGGTTGTATTTCTTGGTGCCAAGTATACTAAACACTGACTAATTAATAACTACTAATAATACAACTTCGTGTCAGGATTTGGGAGTCTCATAACCAGTGATCGTAACGTACTTAGTTATCCCCTTCCCTTCGAAGAAAAAGGATAATAAATTCAAGTTTCATTCGGTCCGAAATTTTTTTCTGTGCTAATTCTTCAATGCTTCTATGAAGCACTTTTCACGAATCTAGGTGCAAAGTATCAACATAGACAGGAGATGCGCATATCGTTAACCCAAGTTGTTTTGCTTATTGTCCTTTAATCATAAGTGCAAATCACAAAACGAACCTGCTGCGGGGATCCTAATTCGCTTAATTTGTTTGTTATTGACATTTGTTTTTCCAAATGTTTGTTTGCATTCACCATCATTTGCTAGGTTTTTAATTACCAAAGTTGCCTCGCTGACATTGGAAAACAAATCACTAAAATAACAACTCAATTTTATTACCTGTATCCAGTGCTTCCACTTCGATCTTGAAACCAATTCCCGCTGTACCTGTTTTTGTACTGTCAAATTTGATCATCATCGTTTCCGGCTGTTCGTAAACACTTGTCTTATACTCTCTTACAACTGAAGAAGCAAGCTTTGCACATTTTCTATAAGAGACAGGGAGAAAACTATTACTGTTTGAGCACTGAAATTAGTTTAGTACTTAAAAACTTGTCTATAATATACGTGCGAGAAGAGGGCTTCAGGACTAATTAAATTTTGCAATCAGTTTCCTTCATTCACTTTTATCACATTCTTCTTGTTTTACTTCGTTGATATTTGACTTCAGAAAAAAATCAATTCAGCTCAAAGATGGCTCAATGATCATCTTAAGCCCCGAAAGAAAACAGTAAAATTTTAATCCATATTTAAATGTTCTCATCAAACTACAATAAAATGTAAGCGAAAAGCGTAAAGATTAGAAATCTAACAGATACGTTTGATAATTTTGAAACTGTAACGATAACACTTCATTATCTAAAACATGAATACAATCACAATATATCAAACAAAATAAATAGGCGAAATAGGAATCGATCATACCGTCACGATTCATGTCAAAATATTACTAAACCCGTTGTAATCAAAAACAAACATACTAATCAATGTCCTAATTCTAATTACAATCCAGAAGCAAAGTAAAAACTTTAAAACAAGTCAGGTTAAACACGTGAACTTCCACCAGGGAAGTGAGGCTGGATGCTCCGGAAGGATAAGCACCTCCTGCTTAGCTAGCTACAACCGCCAAGTGTGTACTTTTAAGCACTTGACGACTGTTTCTAAATAAAATTTCTCATCACTTTGTATTGGAATAAGACTGATGGAATAAACACAATTCCAAAACCAAAGTCAGTTAACCTTTCAAATCTGGTAATCTCAGTTAAGAACGTAATTTCCAAAAGGAAAGTGTACTCTGGAAAAGTAAGCTCGGATATATATATATACAGAATACGGTGAACGTAGTAAATTTCGCGGGTATTAATTTTTGCGGAATAACACATTTTACGTAGTTGAAATTTTGCGTTTTTTTTTAAATATGCAGTATAACAAAATAAGCATAATATAATTTTCGCTTGGTATTAATTTTTGCGCAAAACAATCGACTGCGAAATAAGCAAAAAATAGTACACCACGAAAATAAATACATTTACAGTTATTCTGGATTTAGATACATAATGATCGGCAATGTTGTGACATTTAGTCGAACAGATGTCATTATTCAAGTGTAAATTTACGGTTGATCATCCTATTCTTTCCGGGAACAAAATAAAAAAGGAAGATGAAACTATGGGATGTCGAATACGCTTAGGATAATTCCAGATATAGATAAATATTTATTCACATTATTATAATGACGCTCATAAAATATTTTGAGGGCATTGATTAGCATACGCTTGCAATATTCAAATGTCATTTGTTTAAGTAGCTTGCTTTGAATTACTCATTGCGCACTTCTTTTTATGGTCCTTTAATGCATTCCCGGGTAAACAATCTTACCTTACACCGATTTCGCCAAGCAGATTGAACTGAATTTCAACATGATGTATACATTTTCCAAAGTCTGTGTCGTATGGCAGATCTAAATCCTTTAACGTAGCCTTCAATCGATAACCGTTCGGAGCCTGTATCGATAAGAATAAATTATGTACCACAAAAAGGCTAAAAAATGTTTGACTGCCTAAAGCAAGAACCAGAAAGGTCTTCATTCTATTGATATTGGAGATCTGGTAAATCACATTTAAACTTTCAATACAAATCGTACTTATTATTACTAAACTTGTTTAATTTTGCAGCACTAAACTGTCATTTTAGAATTGAATTCATCATCAGTAATGTTTGGACTACATTTGTGGAAATCCAAATATTTTTTCAGATGTTAAATTGAAAATCAAACAGTAACACTAATTCCAAAAGAACTAAAACTAATTTTACAAGGCAAAATTTTGAAAAATCAAGCATAGCTTAGTTTTTTTGGAGAAACTTTTAAATTCACGAGATCGATCAGTGTAATAAAAAATGTTTATGAAAATATTATGTATTGCCTTCTGGATTTATTGCAAAATCATTTACAATGTATTGCCTCCTAGGTTAATGGCAAGGTGCCTGCTACCATAAGACATGAAACAGTATTTATAGGTAGAAGATATATTATATATGTAAGTAGAAGATAAATATTAGGTTTTCGTTATGTATTGTTCTTGCACCTTGATCTATTATTCAGGCGTTACTTTATATGCATATTTTTTCTTGATTCCATGTAATTTGTTAGACTTATTAAAGGCCAAAAGGTCAAATGACAATATTTGTCACTAATATTACCTAAAAATAAGTAATTTGCAACATATTTATTTGAATTTAAAAAAAATGTTCTTTGGATAGTCTGGTGCGACAACAATTAAGAATTCTATGTAAGGGTGTGTTATTCAAGAAAGATAATTATGAATTTTAGTGCGAGTTAACATTTGTAAACTAAAGTACTTACCCTGATGAGCCAGACACATTTTCTACCTGTTCCATAGTTGCCTGGATAATTAGGCGACGTAATGGTTTTAACTCCAGTTGTTGTGAACTCAATGATATCTCCACATTCTGCAATATAAAATGTCCAATAAATTAGGGAGTAAAGGAAAGTTTTTCTACATCTCATTTCTGATTTTTTTTGATTTTGTGGCGGGTTTAGCAAGCTAAACGGAAGGTGCTTACGTTTCCGGAGAACCTATTTTCATTTCCCTTATGAGGTTCACGCGTTTGAATGAATCTGGCAGTTTGGAAGTTTTTACTGTGCTTTGATTGTTATTTTGGAATGACCGATCTCTTTGTTATTGATGCTGCAGTAACTGTTTGTTTTCAGCTATAATTCCCGTAATCACACGGAAGAAAAAATGGTAAAACGAAGCAGGCTGTAAACATTTAAATTGCTGAATAGGGAATATTGCAATTATAGGCTTATCAAGACCCTCTAAAAGTTTTGTGGCCGACCTCACAATATTGTTTGAGACTGTGTTCTGGATATATTTGAAAGTTTCATCACCTTTCATTCTTTGTTATTTCATCTGTAACGCAGCTAGTTAAACATTTTTTGATTACTCTTCAAGAAAACCTTCACGTGTTTAACTTAATTTTCGGGTTTTTTACTTTTCTCTTTGGACAGTGATCTGAACACGGACCAGGCCGTATGCTTGATATTTTAGTTTAATACCCCCGTACCCCTGAAACGTACGCCACTTTTCAATTATGTGAGATAAGACAATTGGAAATCGCTATATCTGGTTATTTTTATAATTGTTTAATGGCTAAATCTTCTTTCACGTTCCATCAGCAATTTTATAACAATTCACGACCAGTCTTTTTATCTTATTTATCTCAAGTAAAATTTTTTGTAAGTTTACTGCAAGTAACTGTGACACGTATTGTACTAGTGCACAGTAACTCCTACCTTAGGAGTGCTAGTACATTTACCCATGTTGTCGAAGAACAACGTTGTTGACCTCTCACCCAACCCAAGACTCTTTGAATTATTCCAAAGCAAAATTCATTTTTAAATATTTTTGCTTACCAACTGTGTAGACTATAAGTTTTCTTTGTCAAACCAGACACATTAAAAAATCTGTTCCTTTGCAGAGTACCTACCGTTGCCAGGAGTACCTTTGTCTACTGATTCACAATTACTGCCTTTCAATCCAGAAGGACATCTACATTGGCATTTATGATTCACAAATCCTGCATTTAAACAGGTTGGTTTGTTGGTGCAATGATCTGAAAATTAAAATTTATATAAAATTAATTTAGTATGATTGGTATGACGTCGCTGTATCTAAAATAACACTTAATAGATTTGATCTACCGATAGTCGCATGTTTCTTTCATTTCCAATTTTGATTTCACATGGGGCAAGCTAGATCAACTGGAGGTGTTTACCCTTCCGGAAACGACGATCTTACTTCCCTAAATTCACGTGTTAAACTTAATTTTCCAGTTTTTGTTGAAGTAATTACTTTGCATTTGTGTTTTATGATAAAATGTTCTATAACTGAATACCTATGATAAAAACAAATGTAAATGGCTATTGTTAATTTGTTACAGATATTACTTCAAACGTGACTGTCATTTGGAAAAGGCTACTGCATGTGTCATACTCGTAATAATATGCATTATGCTCATTTTCGTGCACTTGTTGGTGAGATTAAATAATTTGTAGTTTTAAACGCTATATTTAAACTAAAATTCAACTGGGCATGGTTAATGGGCTTCATTTATTTCATGCATTTTTGGTATAGATATTGCTTTATATTTAACTGTGCACGTGATGACGAAACTGCTACTACACACAGTTCTTATAGCTGTACACTTGTGACCCAGATTGGGTGACTTTTAGCTAAAACACTATGTTTAAAAACAAAATGAAAATAGCCACGGTGGTCTCCATGCTAGTATTTCTTATACATAAAACATCATATCACATAACCCTCCTGTTTATTGATGGAATAAAACGGTGTAATATTTTTCGTATTACACAGGTAGCCATGTCATATCACTTGATTGTGACGTAATCAGTTATCACGCTTCTGATTTACGTAGTGGTCGTGCCTAATGACGTCATATGAAAACTGTGTCAGTTTGTTGTTTATTTTTAGACTTTTGAAGACTTTCCGATTCTTTGAAAAATAATTTTGATGCATTCGGAAAAATATTATGATTTAAACTTACATACTGATTATGTCTTTTTTCTAGGTGATTATTTACTTTTACTATAACCAAATAGAACAGTTATATTCTTACTTGCGCACTTAATTTGGAGGTGATTTGTCTGACCTAGATAGAAATTAATCGTCTGTTTCTATACAAATAATATGTACATGTTATTATGCCTCGGTATTTTGAGTTATGTGATATACAAAATCTTAGACTCGTGAGGGTTTAATATGAAATTTATTAAACTCGTTCAATAAATATCATATTAAACCCCCACTCGTCTAAGATCCTCTATATATGCGACTGGTACTACTGAAGAAGGCCCCTGCAAGTCCTACTCGAAATATTATGTGGGATGCACATTCGCGTATTTGAACACCTTATACACCAGTCTGAATGAACTGTAGCTTAAAACATTTTTACAAACAACTGGCCATGGTTGATGGGCTTGATGCATTTCATTTGTTAAAATATTATTTCATATACGACTGGTATAAAGTGAAATGCTACTGCATACAGTCCATGCTGGCGCTACTTGCAGTTATTCGAGCTTTACATTAACTAACCTGAACACTTGTAAGCCTGGTTGATCTCCTGTATATCATAATGTGACAAGGATTTGTCCAAATGGGTTAAAAATGATAACGCTTGAACAGCTACGGTCATTTCATTCTGTAAATATAGCAAAACAAAAAGAATTTTAACACTTACCTTAATTTCAAGAGTAATAATCTGTATACAGTCCAACCTGCCTTAAAGTCCATCTCTTTATAAGGGACACCTGTTTATAAAGACCAGTACAATTGTATCCCAATTATTCTTTATTCATATTATTTGAACCTGTATATAAATTCCACCTGCACATAAAGACCACTTTCACTAGTTCCGTCGGGTGGCCTTTATAGACAGGTGTGACTGTAATAAAACCATGACTTTGTCTACTGTTCTACCTTTACACGTAGTAAAGCAAGCTCGACAAGAGATGTGGACTAACAGGGTTTTTCTGCCCTGTTGGAAAATTATGTGTTAAAATAAGAATGCCGGTTTTAAAAGTTTTTTACTTTGCTTGTGTTTTGGGCATCCCTCGGTATGCCTGTTCTGTTTTATTTCATAGTTCATATACAGCCAAACCTGTCTATAAAGGCCACCTTATGGAACTAGTGAAAATAGCCTTTATGGACGTGTGTCTTTATAAACAGGTAAAAATAATATAAATAAAGAACAATTAGGATACAAATTTACTGGTCTTTACAAGCAGGTGACCCTTATAAAGAGGTGGCCTTTAAGGCAGGTAGGACTGTATTCACAAATCGCAATGAAAGCATGATCAATTTGATATCTACCTGTCTAACAACTCGTTCATTATGGAGAAGGGGATCAATGGTATATAAATCCAATTTAAAGATTGCTTCAAAATATATCGAGGCGGCCGGTACAGTTCTGTTATTGTGAACATACGTATATTTACAAATAAACTCTTAAAAACTTTTTCTAACGTCATATGACATTTTGTTTAAACGTTCTATCACAATAAAGCCTTTTCAAAGAGCATCTTGATAAATTTGACAAAGTCGCTTACTGCTGCAATATAATAAGGGTTCAAAATTAATTTGCGTAAAGTTTTTCATTATGTATCCTCCGATAAGACCCACAACTTCTTTTACAATGCCAATAACATAGTACAAATGTATATCAGCATTAATTTTACAGCACTAGACCGTCGTTTCTTATACAATACCTCATCAGTAGTACTTGGACCAAAATTGTGAAACCAATTTTTACAGGAACAAACATCCAAAAGGACCAAAATATAGTTTACCAAATTTAGCTTAGGTAATCCTTTGCATGAAGGAGTATACCCTTTTTTTAAGAAACTTTAGATATTAAATTTAAGCAAATATAGGAACTTTAAGGGTATTTAATGAAATCTTTAAAACATTGTAAAACAAAAACACTAACATAGTCTTTGCCTCCATCGGAGTATTGTAAAACAGATCCTAAATCATATTTTGCCCGGTCCTCTGTTGGTTCTCTGTCATAGTTGTTCCACATCCCTTCGTCGATATTTTCCAAATTAACTTTTATGTAGTTCCCTCTATCGTATCTGGATTGTTCATGGTCCATCCCCATGGCATGACACATCTCATGGAGAGCTGTATGGAGCTATGGAGTAGAAATAGAATATTTAGTGTCATTATCTATCAACATCTGTTATGTAGAGCTGTATTGAGCTATATGGAGTAGAAATAGAATATTTAGTGCATTTATCTATAAACATCGCATGACACATCTCAAGTGAAGCTGTATTGAGCTATGGAGTAGAAATAGAATATTTAGTGACATTATCTATCCAAATCGCATGACACGTCTCAAGTAAAGCTGTATTGAGCTATGGAATAGAAATAGAATATTAAGTGTCATTATCTATCCCCATCGCATGACAGAGCTGTATGCAGCTATGGTGTAGAAATAGAATATTTAGTGTCATTATCTATCCCCATCTTATGACAGAGCTGTATTGAGCTATGGTGTAGAAATAGAATATTCAATGTCATTATCTTTCCCCATCGTATAAAACATCTCATGCAGTGCGGTGTGGAGCTATGGAGTACAAATAGAATATTTAGTGTCATTATCGATTCACAATGCATGACATATCTCATGCAGTGCTGTATTGAATTACATAAAAATAAAATAGAATATTTCAGTTTGTAACTGTGTTTTGTTAAGTTAATTTACTTATTTTCAGCTATTTGTGACAAAATATTACTTATAATCAAAAACAAACATACTAATCCATGTCCGAATCACAATTCAGAAGCAAAGTAATAACTTTGGAACTGACAAGTCAGGTAAGACACGTGAACTTCCGCCAGGGAAGTGAGGCAGGGTCCTCCGAAAGGGAAATTGTGTGAAAGGAATATGGAACTTTTGGACGTTAAATATATACACGGCAATCATGGACACAGAGACATCAAACTTATCAACAATACTGTGATGATGGCCATTAAACTTTAAGAGGACTTTGATAAGCCTAGCAATATCCATAGGTCAACAATCCATTCGCAAGTAGCCTGTTGTACAAAGTCCCCGTTGTGGGATCAAGCTCTAAAATAGCTATGGTACGAAAAAGTTATATATGAACAACGAAAAATAAAGTCCATCACAGTATTGTTGATCAGTATAAGGTTCTGTGTCCAGAATTATCCTCAATAAATTTGAGGTCCCATAGTTCAGTGTTACTATCCTTCCCATTTTTTTTTTATTTCATTCGTGTTGGGTGTAGCTAACAAAACAATACTTACACCCGTCCGTATCACCCGGTCTTACTTTCATAACCTATTTTGCAAGTCTTCAATATTTGACACAGCTTTTTTATTGTGAATGGGACACGCATTGGTGGTTTTTATTTGCAAGTCCCAGAGATTGTGATTTGGACCAGAATTGGTATGTTTGTTTTTGATATACAAGTCTTAGCGATCGTGATTTGGACCCGGATTGGTATGTTTGTTTTTGATTTGCAAGTCTTAGCGATTGTGATTTGGACCCGGATTGGTATGTTTGTTTTTGATTAGCAAGGTTTAGGGATTGTGATTTAGACACGGATTGGTATGTTTCTTTTTCATTTGCAAGTCGCAGGGATTGTAATTTGGACATGGCTTAGTATGTTTGTTTTTGATTTGCAAGTCCTATGGATTGTAATTTGATTGTGGCATGTTTGTTTTTGATTTGCAAGACCCAGGGATTGTGATTTTATTTGGATATGGATTGGTATGTTTCTTTTTGATTTGCAAGTCCTAGGAATTGTAATTTGGACAGGGATTGGTATATATGTTTGATATGATATCACGTGTCCCAATGATCAACTTGACTTACGTTGTTACATCCCTGTGGGTCCATTCCTATTTCTTGTCCTTGACCTTCATTATGAACCCAACCAACTGCTGAATAACACCTGCAGCACATGAATATTCATAATTATTACTTATTCGCCCATATATTACATATACAAATTTTAATTTTACATCTCTAGACGGCGTTTTCGGAATATAATTCTTATAATCAGTACTACTTGGACCAAAATTGTAAAACCAACATTTTTTCGAGATGTTGAAGAGATACCCAAAGGATAAACGTTTTTACCATTTAATTCAAGATATATGGTAATAAAGTGCTTCAAGGTTATAGCTGGTTCTTTTTTTAATTTCAAATTCCTTTTGACTTGAACAATGTACAAACTGTTCAAGATAAATAAACTGTTTCGTACGCAAACTGCTGATTTGCTCCTTTTGTTCTGCTAACCATGACAGCACCAGACAACAGTTTAAATAATGTCGTGATTTGAAACATTTTTAATGCCGGATTGAATATCTTGTTTGAAAATTATGACAAATGGTTAGGTTCAAAGGTCATCCCTGATTTGTCTGTTGCCAATTCATACGCTTATATGATATTGCAATATACTGTATTATTATAAAATGATATTTTCATGCACTCTTATTGGACTAAAAGTCGTCACGTGATTAAATTAAACAGTGCAATAACCTGACATGTGCACGACAAGTTGATTGAAAAAAATGTTATTGACCGGAAATTGTTTATCTTCCTTGGATTCAATTTCGATTATGAAAGAATTGAAACAAAGCGACTTTATTTACTCGGGTTAATGGTACTTCCAAAATAGGAAGAAGATTTGGAAGGACAACATTGTAACAACAATGACAGCAGACGGTGAAAGGTTTAAAATTTTTATAATACAACAATTATAGCACCAATTTGAGGTCGATATATGTTTTATTGACCTCAACCTGGTGCTGTAAATTGTATTATAAAAACCAGTTATAGATTACAAAGTCAATAATTTAGAAGAATTATTGGTAGCAAAATGACAAACAACATTAATTAATTTTTTCGATTTAATATAATTTTGGTGTCCATGTTGGTTCAATTTTACAATTTCAGTTTCATATTTGGATGTTGAAGCTTCACGAGAGGAGGCTCTTACCAAAAATACGTTGTACTGGTCTGTTTTTAAATCACAATCCACAAAAGTAGAAACTGACAAATGTTGTTGAACAAGTAAACTTCCACCAGGAAATTTTGACGGATAATATTCAATAATTAAATAGTACAATCATACATTTAGTATTTTGAAAAACATACCAATTGTTCGCTGCAATTACTTTGATAAACTTCCACCGGATCAGAGAAATGAGATCAAATTACCAAATAACCGATAAAGATGTAATATAGTCCAACATATCTTAAAGGTCACATCTATAAAAGGATCAACTGCGTATAAAGTCCAGTAGAATTGTATCCCAATTGTTCTTTATTCATATAATTTGAACCTGTATATAAATGCCACCTGCCCATAGAGGTCACATTTCCTGGTCCCTTGGGTAACCTTAACCCCTTAAGCCTCAGGATTTTGAGTTGAAATTAGAGGGAAATCATACTAATTTTCACAGCTATTTTTCGGCCTTTTGCATTAATTTTGTCAAATACAAACCGCTATATATTATCAAAGCATATAACTTAAACTTTTTGTTTCCATCAAATTTAGTCAGATATTGGTTACCATGGCAACGGAATATCCATTTTAATGCAAAAATTTGGGAAAAATCATTAAAATTTTGCTTCTGAGTGCATGAGTGACAAACAAATGCATATATCTACGAGGAATTCACATAAAAATGATAAAAATGAATTAATTTGATACAATTCAAACTTTTGTTGTAAAATATTTCAGCAATACTGAAGTTTTAGCACAATCAAATCTGTGAGTTATATCTATAGTCTTATAATGAACAAAATCTTGATTTTTATCTATTATTCACGATTTACAAACAAATGATGGTTGGTTTCCGATGCTTTTTTTCAGCCTTTCTGTTGTAAATTATTATAAGGAAACCTATATATCCTTAAAGATAAAGAATTGCAGTTTTAATTACATTTGCAATAAAGTCTTATTATCGGTTACCGTGGCAACGGATCTACATCTAATTTGCATAAATAGGTAAACAATCATTTAAATATTGTTTCTAAACGCATATCTTAACTGAATACATATAACTATTGGAAATTTACATTGAATGGGCAAAAAAGAAATGATTTCAAGCAATTTAATTCTTGTTATAACAAATATGCAGGAATACCCAACTTATATTTCAAATTTTAACTCCCAGTATGCTTTTACTTTGAAATAAAAAATATCCATTAATATATCATGACTGAAGGTTATACAAATAAATGGATGTATGTTTTTAAGGTTGTTTTCCAGTGTTTTTCTTTATATTACAATAAAGAAAACCTCCTGTACTCTGAAAAATAAAGAGTAAATTTTATATGTCTGTTCATAAAAGTCTGATATCGGTTGCCATGGTAATTAGTAAAAAATTTCAGCTAATGCAAATAAAAGTAAATCCATTCAAATAATGTTTCTTGATATATAATTCACTAAAATGTGTTTCTTTAAATTTGCATTGAAGGTACAAAAGAAGAAATAATTATTCATTGAAAAAAATTAAGAAATAGTTACATTATGAAAAAATATCAAATACAATCTCAGAATTAAAGATTTACCCATTTATTACGTTTTAAGGCTTTATGGTTAAAGAGACAAGGAAATATATTTTTAAAATTTGTTTCAAGTTTTAATCTACATGATCAAATTACGAAAAATCCAACAGACATAAACTGTTAACTGAAATTTTGAAATGATCCTCTATAAACTGAACGGTTGGTTGGTTTGTTGGTTGAATGTTTTTACGCCACATCAGTTGTTTTTTCAGCTTCTTGTGATGAGACAACTTTTTCTTATTATTTTCAATTGTTAGTCTAAAACAAAATGGCGATATTTAGAGTGCTAGTACATATACGCTGGATAAACCGACTGCGATGTCACAGAAAATTAAGTCCATTGCACCAATTGGGCCACAACAAGGAAACCCCTTTCTTAATTGAAATCGATCCCAATCACCTGGGATTTGAAGGTTACGCCTTCATCACTCGGTCACTGAGGCCACCTTATAAAGTGTATGAGAAACATACTACTACTAGATTTACAATGCAATGCAACCCGAACTGCATATAATTCCCATGTACATTATTTTTAAATAATGTGGCGTTCCCACTATCACGATGCGCGCCACGATTAAAATCGTGGTCTTAATCGTGGAGTAATCGTGATGATCCTATCAGATCTTATCAGATCTTGAGGTCAGTCGTGGCAATCGTGTTAATCGTAGAAAATTTTTGAACGGTTCAAAAATTTTCTACGATCAACACGATCAATTGTCAATCGGGATCATCGTATCAGATGGTATTGCATCGTAACAAAGCGCGACAGATCGCATCTAATCGTGCTTCCAAATCGTAGTGATCGGGATCGATCTTAGACGATACAAACACCACGCTCTGTAAAAGTTCAAGAAACAATGAAGCCCATGGTCAGTCGGGCTGTATTTATACCCGTCGGGGTCCAGTCGTAGCTCAAACCGTGATCACCCTCAATCATGATCGTGAAAGACATCGCGACCACAATCGTATTATATCGTAACGGAGCGCATTTGTTCTTGATGGACGTATTGGAACGTATCTGCACGTATCAGATCGTCCCAATTCGGGGAACTTGATCGTGATGATCGTGTCAGATCGAGACCCAATCGTGTACTCAATCGAAACAGTCCTATCGGAACGTATGTGATCGCATCGGAACGGAAGATCAGATCATGACAGATCGTGACACCTGAAATTGACAAATCGTGAACATATCGCATCCGAGCGCAACAAATCGTATCAGAACGTATCGACTCGCATCGCCTCGTATCCAAACCTGAAATTTCAGAGAAATTCCAAGATCAGCTACGAATGGTCAATCGTGGCGTTCGTAACGGATCGCACGACAGTGGGAACGTAGCATAAAAATTCAAAAGTATCACATGACAAAACAATAATTAATTTATTGAGGGGTGAACCTTGGGCCAGAGGACAGAGCATATAAAGTATTAGATTGCTCTCTATCATGCAACCAATTTAAAATATATATGTGTTTTATATGTGGGAGTCTGAATAGTTTTGTTAGATATCCAACAATGTATTATATAGGGGTGGCGCTGACGAAATATGTTATATCTAATAGAAAGGGTTGAGGTTTGTGGATCTTAATAGGTTTCAATGTGATCAAAGGGTGTGGCACAGTTACTGGTGCCAAAACCTATTACAGTTCAGACCTGTCGAAAGTTTAACACTAAGATAAAGGATAAGTGCCGAATCGACAGCCCATCTCAGCTCCTCATTATCAACACCTCTTGATAACTGCTATCTGTGTTTCGGCGGGCCAGCTTTTCGACCAAAAGCATATCCAAACCCCTCTCCAGCCGATAGTCGACTCTTTTTCGTTAACTCGGTGTTAAACTTTCGACGGGTCTGTACTGTACTTCTTGTGATTAGACACACCATTTTTAAGATTTCTGGCAATCTCAGGTAGTCGAATAAAATAAGAATTTAACATATTTTGTGTGGTGTCCAAATAGCAGCCATGTTAGATTTTTATATGCCATTACCATATCTTCAGACCAATGGTAATGTAGTGCCTGCATAGTAACATCATGTTGTTTTTGTTGTAATGTTGCTTTATGTCGCATCAGCATTTTTAGCTATCTGCGACAGAATCGAGTAAATTTAATTCTAAGAATCAATCAAAGTACAGGTTCTTGTATGTGCAAGATATAACAGTGTGTGTTTGAACTGACCGGGGTTCGAACCCACGGCGGTCCCACTCTAGAGACACACACTAAGTAGACCCGATATGGGAAATAATACACGCGGTAGTACATATGCATGCATATTTATATTCACTTGGAAAATCTAATTTATGATACTTCAGTAAATTTAAAAAAAAAATAAATAAAAATCCAAGGACGAAATCACGAAACGTATACTCTATAAAAGGACCTTCCATATACTGATATACAGATCAATCTTTTATAAAGCCATGTTTCCATCTATAAGCTGAAATAATGAGAGTTCAGTAAAGATGTGTTACCTTGGAATAAGGTAATGTAATCATCTGTTTTACATTGATGTCAAGAGTGTTTCAAGGTTGTCAAGTAAAAGTTGATCTCGAAAACAGGACTACCCGGAAAAATACAACCTTCGGCAAGCGAAATGACAACACTTGTCTTCTCAAACAAGCATATAACTGACATTCAAGAGACAAGACTTTAATATGTCCTTGTACTTTCAAATTGTTTCAGTCACGTACCATCAAAAGGAGAGACTAATTAATACTTTCAGGTGATTTGCATTATTGAAATTGGCACCGGAGTACGGACCAAAGCAATTTTAGCTACAACAAAATCTGCTGCACAATGCACAGGATAAATGTTATGAGTTTTCTTAGTTGGTCATGTCGAAATCACTTTTTTATTTGGAATGTATATACATTCTAAACTACTGCATTAGTTTTATAAGTTTTAAAAATTTCAAATATACTATAGTTTTATATTTAAAATCTAGTGAATACATCATAATATCAGATTTTAAATGCCAGCCCAAGGTTGGCAACTTCCAAGATAATTCTGAAACAGTGCTGGGTAATTTGAGGCCGAATTATCTGCAATATCAAACATGTCCTACCACCATTAGGGCAGAAAATTCGGCCTAGGGTAAATGAGTATATAATTGAATAAAAATTGACATGCATGTATTATTTCTCATTTGGGGCTTGCTAAAATGTTGACCCGATAGTTTGAAACCTAAAATCGACATTGATTTGTTAGAAGTGACCATACAACATGTAGCTATTGTAAACGTGGTGCGTTATCTTTGAGTAGAGATTTGTTTAATCAGCGAAGCTTTAGGGACAAGCTGGTGGTTTTCTAGATCCCTACCGACCTATGGCCAGAATTCATCTCGTGATACATGTTACAAATCTGACTGTCGCCATCGTCTCCACTGTCAATTTTGGAACTTAATTAAAGATCGAACAATTAATAATTAGGTACATGTTGCACATCGGTTTCTGTGCGATTGATTTGTTGATTTGTGAATATGGGATTCCCGTGGTTCTATTTATAGCACGTTTATTTTTATATCGGATGACATTTCCGTCCGTATATATCATATTTGTTTACGATCATCGGTGTTCCGATATTTTTAATCAAATCTTTCTCATTTTTAGCATATTAGTTAAATTCAAACCCACAAATTTTATTTGTGTAAGACGTCATATTTTCTGAGATTTACCGCCATACCGGCCTGTCCTTGTCCAGGTTACCGTGAGTAAGATGTGCCACCGAGAAATAAACTTTAAAAAAATGAAAAATATAAAATTATTTAATTTCTAAAAATACTTAGTTATCACAATAAAAACTTATTTCGGTCTTTACAATAAAATAATATATGTATAGTTAGAAGCTGCGGTCCAGCTAGATTTTAGAAACACCACGTGATAGTTCTGTCGAAAATCTGTATAGGTATTCAAAAATGTCGGTGTTTATAACTATTCATAGTACTCATATTTTTGATAAACAGCATTATTTTGATATTTTTAAAATATAAAATCCGTCTATTTTATAGGCATGTCACTTATGTTGTTTTTATAAAGTTTATTGTCCGGTTTTTGACAACTTAAACTTTGCGATTTTTTAATATTTGATTTTTTTTCTTATGACGTCATTATTTTTCTTAACATTCAAGTAAAATTTTCACATCATTAGAGTGTACCTAGAAAAACATTTTGAGAACAAAACTTGAAGTCCCGAAAGAATATTTTCATTTGATACCATATTTGTCAAAATCTGATGAGTATTAACGAAATGACGGGCAAAAGAAAACTATAGCTTGAGATTTACGTTGACGTCAAAAAAATGCGTAGAAATGCGTAGTTGAGGCTTAAGGGGTTAATAGATAGGTTGAATATATTTATGATTCCTATGTCCGTTAAATGTACACGTGACCGTTGACCACTGCGGAAGGTAAGTTGATAGAGTGCTAGCTCCATAAGTGGAAGGTCGTGGATTCGAACCCCGACCGTATCTGACCAAAGACTTGAAAGTGGTAGTAACTGTTCTTTCGCCAAGCAATCGGCGTCACGAAATGAAAGTCACGGTTTTTTCGGATAGCGCAACGCTCAGGCCAAAATTTCTGTACTTACGCCTATAGCTGGCGACGTCTTGATATAAGTGAAATATTCTTGACTTGTGCGTTAAACACCATTACTCATACGTGGCTGTTGCAGCTAGCTTCACATAAAGAGGAACTTGCCAATCTGGACCATATGGCCACTCAGGGTTCACGTGTTTGACTAAATTTGTATTATTTAAAGTGTTTACTGTTCGTTTTAGATTGTCACTTAGATAGAACATAGACTGGCGTGTTTGATATATGAACGCCGTGTTCACTGTTTTTACTTAAGCAAGAGAAAAATGTAAATCTTTATTTAAAGTACATTTTATACCAGTTTTAATCAGTCATTATTAGACGGCCGTTTCTGCATACATTTTTGCATCAGTAGTGCTTTGTAACGCCAAATAGCGGTGTTGCCGCATAAACGCTCCCGCCGCGTCTATGCGGGGAATTTTAACGCATAAAGAGGTCGGCCACATTTATGCAGCGTGCCTTTTTGACGCATAAAGAGTACTTGCTTTAACGAATCTTAAAAAGAGCTTATATCCCGACAAAAACAATGGTGGTGACATAAATGATGACGACGACGGTGACAATTGAGAATTTATGCTGTTGATAATGGTAATAATAATTGTAAGGAGGAGTTGGAGGACGAGGACGACGACAGCTGTAGCGATGGTGACTGTAATGTTGATGGTCGTTAATTTATAATTTTCGCATAATTACGACTTATGCTTTTCCGTCCTTTAGTCTGTCCATAGGAGTCAAGAATCAAGTTAAAGTGTATGCGGACGTGTGTGTCTAGTGATTTTGAATAAGATTTTTCAATATAATAATAATAATAATATATAATATAATGATGTTTTAGTGAAGGTTGCAATGATGATGGAGGTGTAGGTGATGATAGTGAAGTATCTTATCGTGTCGTGGTTTAAATGTTTTCTTTATGCGGCGGAAGGTAGTCTTTTTCGCATAACAGCGTCCTCTTAATGCGTTGAAATTCCCCGCAAAGACGTGTTGAAACACGTTTATGTGGCAACACCGCTATGTGGCGTAACATGTGGCGTACCAGTGCTTGGACCTAAATTGTGAAATCAAATGTTCTTTAAGATGATAGAAAAATATCCAAAAAATTAAAGCATATTTTACCAAATTTAGATGAGCAAATACTTTGATGAGTAAACCTTAGTTTTTGAGGAATTTGTGAAAATAAAGCATAATTAACTGTCATAGAAATCGTTATTCTTCCAATAATGCATCAGACAAAAAGGGGTGTAATAACTGGCGAGGTATAAAAAATAAACAAAGAACAAACATATATTTACTGGTCCATGTTCAAATCGCAATTCAAAAACCACATTAAAAACTAGCAAATTTTATTGAACACGTGAACTTCCAACAGAGAAGTGGAATCAGGTGCTACGACAAATTGATAAAAAATGTTCATTTAATATTTGAACAAAATTACCTATTGTTTGCTGCAATCACTTTGACGTAAACAGAATGGCTAAGGATTTGAGACAGGGTGCTCAGAATATCTTATTAATAACTAATACATGTATTACGATCATACATTTAGTATTTTCTCAAACTTACCCATTTGGTGCTGCAATAACTTTGACATAATCAGGATGACCAAGTTCTGTCTGTATGCTAGGATTCTGATCTTTGTCAATCCATTGAACACAGGTTTCCTGTTTCATTAAGGCTTCTGCTTCTTTCATACGTTTCCCTATTGTATTTTGAAAGGCTGAAAATTGAAAAATATATATTAATGAACTTACATGAAACTAGAAAGCATTCTATTGTTCTAGACTAATTTGAAAGGCTGAAATTTGAAAATAATTCTATAGGAAACTTAAAATCATAATATTGCTTTATTTAAGAAATGACACTCTGATCATAGTATTTCAAGGGGTAATGAAAGACAGTGTGGCGCGTGCCAAACTCGATCTTTTATTACCACTTGAAATATGATGAGCAGAAATGTCAATTTCTTATATTTACAATTCTTTCTTGTACCTTGGCGCTTTTTATCCCATATCTGCTCGTGTGATATAGGGTTTTTAGTCATGCGAGATCGGCGTATTTCACATGATCACGAGACCCCCTGTGCGGGACATGACTTAATATTACGGGAAAAATTGATACACATCAAGGGTCATGACCCCTATTGTCTTTCAACGGGAATTGACTGTATGTTTCATCGAAGAGAGATACAGTCATGTTGTAAATATTCTATTTTGAAAGACTAAAAATTGAAAAAATTACTCAATCAGTACAGCTTTGTGTATCTCTATTTTGAGTGTTGTAATTCATTCATGTTTTCAGAATAATTCCCCTGTCGGGTCTGATCCAAAGCTTAAAAGTCGATAGTGACTGTTTTTTCGCCAAGCACTCGACATTACGAAATGAATGTCACGGTTCTTTCGGATGGGAACTTAAAATAAACGAAGTCCCGTTTCACGGTGGGCTTGGCACGCTAAAGAACCCTGCTGTATAATGCCATCAGCGCAACGCTCAGGTAAAATTTCTGCACCTTCGCCTATAGCTGGCGACGTCTCGATATAAGTGTAATATTATTGACTGGGACGTTAAACACTCTTACTCACTCACTCACTCACTCACTCACTCGTATTGTTATCTCTAAATTAGCATGGACAGTTTGAATGAAATGAAGACATGTATGAACAAGATGGACCTTAAGCTTCAATAAACCACCAAGTTAAGAGTGTGGTGTACCATGTAGAGGTGGTGGGATTTGATGAATAAAGTGCCTTGACTACAGCCATTTTGTTCCGGTCAGAAGATTCACAGCTTTTGATATGTTAATCAGCTCATTTAGAGGAACATTTTCATACCATCATTTAACTAGCGCTGATACGTCTGTCATTTTCCCCCCTATTATGTTATAATGTAAGCCTATGAGAAAATAATTGGTTGGTTGAATGAATGTTGCTTAACGTCGCATCAGCAATTTTTCAGCGATTCGCGACGAGAACTATTTTATTAATCTCTATGGAGTAATCTATGCACAATTTTGTGTATGCATGTGAAGTGAGAGTGTGTTTTATGGCCTGCCTTGTACTAGCGCGCACTCAGGACGACTTTAACGTGCTAGCTCACAGAGTCAGTATGCCGCAGACAAGCGTATCACTCCCCCAGTCACATTGTACTGATACCAGATGAACCAGTAAAGGCCAACGACAAGGAAAATTCACGTTCCCACATGTGGTCTTAGCGGGACTCGAAATCAGAGCGACGAGAGACCCTGGATTTGCAGACTAACGTCTTATCCATTAGGCCACCTCTCCCTTAGAAAAAATTGCAGAATCTGACTATTTAATGTTTTCTTACTTGTATCGCCGATCAGTTTATATGGTATTTTGCCTTTTGGCCATAGTTTGGCGTATTTAACAAAGTTCCGCTTATACGTCGTTTCTCTGAAATTCTGAAAAAGTGAATACATTATTTCATACGTATAATTAATAGTTAAACTGTCGCATATGAAAACATAGCAGACATGTTCACACTAAATGGAAAAGTCGGTGACATATTTTCCCTGCGAAGGATAGCACGCACGTTCTTTTTAAGCACCAAGATTTTTCAATGAATTTAGCTATCGATGTTGAAAACTTATTGAAATTTATTTTTTATTGAATTAATATTTTTATTTATAAAATCAATGCTAGAAATAAAATTCTCCACCTTGTTATTTTTGTTCAGAACTCGTCAATACTCTGGAGTGATCGGTGGGGGGTTGAACCCACGACCTCCCACTTACGGAGCTACCGCAGTGGTCCAACTGACTGTTGGGAAAAATTTTTTACCTCTGATTTTGTATTGATTATGTGTTTGTCCTTCTTGTCAGATTTCAACCAGTCTGCATTTAACCAATCCTCACAAGGCTGGAAATAAATAAATAAATAAATAAATAAATAAATAAATAAATAAATAAATAAATAAATAAATAAAATAAACAAATAAAAAATAAATAAATAAATAAATAAATAAATAAATAAATAAATAATAATAATAATAATGCAATGTGTTATTGACAAATAAAGTATTTCTTGACCAATATTGACTTACTGAGTCACAAATCTAATAGGTGTGAGTACAAATGAAAATCAATGTCCTAGTTACAAAATGCTGTTACTTTATGTTGAAAAGTTGCTTTCGACGGATAATGTAGACTGATGGTACAAATAACCCAGGTTATGTTTTTGTACAGAGAAAAACAAGACAAAAATGCATCAATTTTCACTTTTGAGATAAGAATTACCTTTTACTCATAAGATAAAAAACCATGTGACGCCAAAACCTACTGTAGGCGTTAACAACCTTGAAATTTAATTCGGCACTGAAATTCAATTTGGTAACAAGAGGGTTCAAGAATGCTTGGTGACTGTAGTTTTAATAAAATGGAGATTTCAAATAATTTAAACTGAAATGTTGATTATGCTTTTTTATATTTTTACATCGTGTTTTTCACCTACAGATGAAGTTACAGTTCCTTACCTGATGTTCTTCACCGTCGCTCCATTCAAAATAGGTCACAGCAACATCGTTTTCTTCCTACAAAATTCAAAATGCGTGTTACTGTTAGCGTACTACTATTCAGTCAGGAGTCTATAAAACGGATTAATTAATTGAATGGACATATCAATAAAAACATTCACTGAAATCTATACATCACCAGCTAACGGTGAAGTGGCAGAATTTTTTACCTTTGTAGTGCAATATGCAGGGGGTGTTCTTAAATGTGGCTCGCATATCGTGACACAGACCATTGTTTTTTAAAGTCTCTTTCTAAGTACCCCGTGACTTTGATTTCTCATAAATTTTGAGTTCTTGGCGATAGAAAAGTCGTTACCTATTTTCAAGTCTTGGTCAGACCCGGTTGGGGTTCGAACCCACGACCTTCAACATACAAAGCAAGTAATCTACCAATTGAGCAACCTTAGAGGTTTTATAAAACGGAAATGCTCAGAATAAGGACAGGGTGAAAATCCACTATAGAAGATAGTTCTTTCACCCACGAACATTTATGAAAGATTTAGGATGCTATGGCCTAGCATCCTGAATAATTTAAATACTATTTCGAAAATTACAATTTACTATATTTCAAAAATACAAATTACTATTTGAAAATAAAAAAAACCCATAAAATACAATACAAAATTAGTTTAACGAAAAAAAACGAATTAGCTATTCCGAAATTACGAAATAACTCTTTTTACACATGTCACCTTACGGGCTCAGTAGCAAAATATCACTTTTTTTGTCATAGACAAACTTATTATTAATACACAGTACAGACCTGTCGAAAGTTTAATACTGAGCTAACGAAAAAGCAGTCAAATTTCGGCTGATGAGTACATTATAAAAATGAGATAACGAACAGGCATTGTAGCTCAGCGGCCGAGTAGCCTTAATATGGAAAAGTGATCGAAAAGCTACGGTGAGATAGAAAACCTATTGAGGTATAGGCAAGTAACAAAGGTCCTGAATGAGTTCCAAATTCGGCATAAATCTATTTGCTAATTGTTAAACTTTTGACAGGTCTGTACTCTATCAGAAGGGTTCATAATTATAAAACAACACTTACTTCTAAGTCATTCTTGTTTCTGGTACAGTTTATTATTTCTTTCTCTTCATCCCATTTTAAATTATTCCAATCTTCTTTCCATTTTTCAGCATCATGGCCGCCATCAGTACCATCATGGCCACCATCGGTACCATCATGGCCGCCATCGGTATCATCATGGCCGCCACCAGTACCATCATGGCCGCCATTGGTGCCATCATGGCCGGCATCAGTACCATCATTACCGGCATTGGTACCATCATTGCCGCCATTGGTACCATCATAACCGGTATTGGTACCATCATCATTATTTTCTCTTTGAATGTTCTGAAAGGTAAAACCTTAATTAGTCATAACACAAACGCAGAACTTGTCAATTATTTTGTTGAATTAAATATTTTGCCTAAGTCCGGTCAGGGGTACGTTTCACGTATGTTTCCTGAAGTTCTGAATTAATTCCTAAGTTTGACGTGGGAATGAGTTACTTGTATGAAATGCATAAGGTTAATCTAACGTGTTTACTGCCTGTTGTAAATTAAGGACTGTTCCGTGAAATGGACATAAAAAGTTTCTGTTTTCCTATTGTCATATTATAAATTTTTGAATTTTCTGAATGAAACATTTAAAAATTTATAATATGACAACTATAAATTTTTTGTCATATTATAAATTTTTGAATATTTCATTTAGAAAATTCAAAAATTTATAATATGACACTATTCACATTTAGGAAATGAACCTTTGCCTAAGTATATACTTTATGAAACGCGCAAGTTTTGTGAGCTTAAGTCTCGTCATGTACACGTGACCAGCTGCGTGAATTTGCTTACTGTGATAGACATAATAAGAAACCTCATTAAATGACGTCGCTGAATCGGGTTTACCAGCGTACCACATGCTACGATTTAAAATGTTTTGTTTTGTTTAATTTTTCCGAAAATGTGGCGTTCTATATCTATTCGAGACAAATTCCTAACCAAATATTATGGGATACAACAAGGTATTATAGCGATCCTCATTTGGCATGCATGTCCTGGTCAAATGATGTCACTAACGATCAACTGAATTGGCTGTCGATGTCTATTCATTTGGATAACTGTCACGTGTAGGTACACAATGAAATGTATATTAAAAATGCTCTTTCGAGTTCACAAAAAATTCCTTACCGTTAACATAAATGTTTGTGCGGAACGAAAACGTTTTCATCGCAAATTCCCTATCAGTAACGTCGTTTTCGTGAATAGTAATTCGACTTTATATCCAATATATGAAACAATTCTGACCAAACATTTTAATGCATGATGTAACATGCTGATACATTACTTGGTTAAGTGACTGTTTTGTTGTTGCTTTCTATCGCTTTATCTCTCCTTTTTACCAAAGTTAACGCAAAAGTAGAACAGAGCGATTCGATTGTAAAAACGATCTTGTCATATTAGATTTTGTATTTTCGCCCTTTTAGCTTTAAAGACAAATGAACTTTGCGTCGATTATTAGAAAATGCGTACGGCTCCACAATATATTTAACACGAGTTTGTTTTTTCGAAAGCTTTCATTTCACATCGTATTTTCTTCTTTTTTTATGGTAAAAATATTACTATTGTTATTTACGTTTTTATGACAATCATTTTCCCAAGCTTCACCAACAGTATTGACAGTTTCCAGTTTGCCAGTTGGTCGAAACATTTCATATATCACTACATGTGGTAACAGAAAAGGGAACTTCAATGCGAGACGCAAAACGAGACCGGCATTAAGAACAAGATAACCTAGCTGGTAAATTCGTGTATCATTTTATTATTATTATCATTTATTATTTTTACTATTATTATCATTATTATTATTATTATTATTATTTGTCTTGCATTATTACCAATGGTTCTGCATTACCGTTTATTCATCCTTTCTACAGTTCTTAACTGGTGTGTGTTTGTATGTGTGTGTGTGTGTGTGAGAGAGAGAGAGAGAGAGAGAGAGAGAGAGAGAGAGTGTGTGTGTGTATGTGTGTGTGTGTGTGTGAGAGAGAGAGAGAGAGAGAGAGAGAGTGTGTGTGTGTGTGTGTGTGTGTGTGTGTGTGAGAGAGAGAGAGAGAGTGTGTGTGTGGTGTGTGTGTGTGAGAGAGAGAGAGAGAGAGAGAGAGTGTGTGTGTTGTGTGTGAAAGAGATTGTTTATGGGGTTCAAAAGGCCAAATAAAAGAGCATATTTTCACATTATCTTGTTAAATTGTTATAAAGAATTTATACCGATATTTAAATATGTCTGTCAACTGAATCGTGAAAATTGTACCAGACTTGACCTACAAAACTGGTAAAAACTTGTGATATACAATAGTTTAGGCTACAGAAATAACCCAAATACTTGTTTAACCTTAGATGATCAAGTTTCATGTTCGGCATTGTCAAAATAATCATCTTTTATTAAAGTTCTTTTTTCACGGTTACATGTGTAGAGAAATTGTTTAAAAACGATGTCAAAAATGTGCGACGTCATGATGTTACACCTTTATACAACCTTTATATATGAATGTATATATTATAAAGAAAAGTAGTTTATCGACAATTATGCAATTATGGCTTAATTTCAGCTGAAAAACGCATTACTGTAAAGAAAAGTAATATTTTCTTTTTTCAACTCTTACAATTACGCATTGCTGTTGGATTTTAAAATAATGATATGGCCTCAATGAACGAAGAAACTGCTACTGGTTCAAGGCCCTCAAAAAGTGTTATGGCCGTCATCACAGTTTTGTTGATAAGTATGATGTCTCTGTGTCCAAAATTACCCTGGATATATTTGACGTCGGATAGTTCCATGTTCCTTTCACTCAATTTTGAAGAGACACTGTCGGTGTAGCTATCTAAATAGTAGGTACTTACGGTTCCGGACACCCGGTCTCACTTCCCTGGTGGAAGTTCACGCGTTTAACCTAATTTGTCAGTTTCAAAGTTTTTACTTTGCTTCAGGATTTTGATTTGGACATGGTTAAGATTTTTTTATTAATTGTATAACATAACAATTAAGTGAAAACAATGAACAGCAATTATTCGAAAGCTAAATATTCCGGGTTAAACCACTTTAATGTGCTTGCTCACGGAGTAAGTACATTAGCCACAGACAAGCAAACCACTCCCTAAGTCGCATTATCCTGACAAGGTAAACCAGTTGATATTATTCCCCCCTAATACTGAGCGCTAGGCAAAGAAGCAGTATTTCAAATTTTGAAGTCTTATGTCTTACTCAGACTCGGTTCGAACCCTAGACTTTTCATTCTAAATACGGACGTTCTAGCACTGAGCCATCCAGTCGGTACTATGTGTTTAGGAATAAAATTGCTTAATTTACTTTGTAATACAACGTCGCGGTTCTTGTTAATTCCAAGCAATTCGTGTTCAGTCATTAATTTTTGTACATTTTTCATAATTTTTTTTTGCTCTGAAAAACATGATATCTATGTATGTCTTTTTGACAAATAAAAAATATTATATTTTCACCATACCTTTAGGATTGTACGAAGTTTGTTTAGAAGACTGGTTTCGAGATTTGCGTCCGATTGTTTGGCAGCAGTCCTTGCCCTGAAATCTAATGTGAAACAGAAATACATCAGTTCTTTGGAAAATGATAAAAAGGAGGATTGATTTAATTGATTAGTGGAAAACTAAACTTCTTATGCAATTAGAGGCCGAAGAATGAAAAAGAAGTAGGGGAAATTTAATACGGATATACCGGTTAATACCTTTTTAATGAGGAAACCAAAGCCGGTTAATTTTTTATCAAGCAAATAACGGTAATAAAATCGCCCATGATAGTAATACGAATACGGCTAATGTGGCGGGTAGTGACTGTTCTTTCGCCAAGCACTCGGCATTACGAAACAAAAACCACGGTTCTTTCGAATGGAAACTTAAAATAAAAGAGGTCCCGTGTCACGGTGGGCTTGGCACGATAAATAACCCTGCTGTAAAAAGCCATCAGCACAACATAAAGGCAAAGTTAAACTGGCAAAATTTCTGCACTTTCGCCTATAGCTGGAGACGTCTCGATATAAGCAAAATATTCTTGACTTGGTCGCTTAACATCATGTCTTAACTCAACTCCCATGAAAACCGACAAAAACTAAGAGACTTGATGTCATAAATGGACTTTAATTTAGGCGTTTTAAAACATATGTACAAGGACAATAGTGTTTCACTCAAGCAACACAGATACATGTATACCCGTCCGTGTCCAAACCACAATAACAAAAGAAATATAATTAAATTTAGCAAATTAAGTTTATCACGTTGACTTCCACAAGAGAGGTGAGACTGTGTGTCTCGAAAAGGTAGGCACCTTCTGTTTAGCTAAACATATACTCCGGAAAGCTAAACATATCCTATCTATCTACCTGCACCAACCACCAGAGAATTTGAAAACAAATAGATCACGCAACCATTGGCCGTGCATCATAATCAGGATATAAAAACTAACGAGAAAAATTAACATTTTAGACCTCACACTCCAATAATTCGCGATTTTAGATGCATGGACACTGGATACACAGTTATTAAGGATTTTCAGTAATTTCATTACTGCAAAAAAATTTCTCACATACAGTCAAACCTGTCTGTTGAGGCCACAAAAGTGAACCAATAAAATGGCTTAATTTATAGGTTCAAATTATATATTGGGATACAATTCTACTGGTCTTTATAACCAGATGGTCCTTATATAGAGGTGCCTTTAAGGCAGGTTGAACTGTACTTTAATATTTGTTGCGAAAAAGAATTTGAAATTTAATATCTGTCAAGAATTTTAAAAAAGTACAAATTATTAAAATTGCAATATTCCTTGAAAACGTGCAATCTTACCTTGTAACGTGTTTCGTTCATGGTATCTACTCTCCAAAATCCCAAGACAGAGCACCATTAACAAGAAGATGGACAAACTTAACTTCGCAGCCATCTTAGGCGTGTACGGGACTAATGATAATGGTTAATGATGGAGTGAAACATTTATTTAAAAACTTTTAAAAGATCACGTGATAAACGAGTTTTAATATAGGGCGGGGACATTTTGATCTATTGCGTTTTTGTTAAATAATTACACTAAAGATTACCTAAAAATAAGACTCTTAAATTACTTTTTTTCTTTATTGTGGAAATAATAACTCCGACTGACATAAAATGATTCACTACGTTTGCTTTTACAGCTCAAATCTTTAAAAATAATATTTAAGACGACGAGATTTTAAATATATTAATTCTTGAGGTTAATGGTATATTTAAACAATTTCCATAGGGTTATAATTTTAACAATTACATGTTTATTATGTGTTCATTTTGGATGTTTATTTTTTCTGATATATACTGTAAACAACCGTCATCAAAAATCTACAAAAATAAAAAAAAAACTTAATCAAAAACAAACATACTAATCCATGTCCGAATCACAATCCAGAAGCTTAAAAAGTTAAAACTTTGAAACTGACAAATTAGATTGAATACGTGAACTTCGACAAGAGTAGTGAGGTCGGGTGCTTCGGAAGGGTAAGCACCTCCTGTTTAGCTAGCTACATCCGTCACGTGTTTAATCGAAATTGAATCGAAGGAACGTGGAGCTATGGGACGTCAAATATATCCAGGGCCATCCTTGACAAAGATATCAAACTTATCAACAAAACAGTGATGACGACCATAGAATCTTTTAAGAGCCCTGATAAGCCTAGGCTTGCAATACCATGAATCAACAATTTATTTACAAGCAGTCTGCTTTGTTGTGTAATTACATATTATACCAGTTTTAATTCTACAGCACTAGACGGCCGTTTCGGAATACAATTCCTCATCAGTAGTGCTTGGACCAAAATTATGAAACCAAAATTATTTTGAAGATGTTGAAAAGCTACCCAAAGGACCAAAATATATTTTACCAAATTAAGCTAAGGAAATACTTTGCATGAGGAAGTATACCTTCGTCTTTGAGAAATTTCAAATTTTAACTTGCAGGAAATTTAGACAATTATAGTATATTTCTGACAATAATACGAAATTATTGCCTACTGAGTTTGTGATATCCTCGGGGCACTAGCCACCAGCAGAGATATGGGCTCAGGGGTTTGAATTACATATCATACCAGTTTTAATTTTACAGCACTAGACGGCCGTTTCGGAATACAATTCCTATAAAGTATATATAAATGAAAGTCACGGACTCCTCCAGTAGAGACCTTAAAACCCGATGCGCCGTGTCACAGCAGGTGTGACACATTAAAGACCCCCCCCTGCATACTGCCCCGAGCGCATCGCAAACATAAAAAAATTGTCATTACATCGATATCTATAGCTGGTAACGTCTCGATAAAAGTGAAATATATGTTATTGGTACGTAAAAACACATTCAATCAATTAATCCAGGAAGCTGGTTAAAACAATATAGTAAAGGTGTCTCGCCTCGACTCCACGTTAGCCACAGTTGAGACCCTGTCAAACGTTAAACAAGGAGCTAACGAATTGGTACCGAATTGACAGCTCATCTCGACCTACCGTTAGCCAAATTTGACCCGTCGAACGTTTTACACTAGGACAACGAATAAGTGTCGAATCGACAGCCTATTTTGATCGTCGTTCGTTATATTTCATCTGGTCATCAGCTGCTATCTGCGTACATGTTCATGTATATCTCTCGATAACTTGTCGATCCCTCGTTTGTTATATTTCGTCAGATTCTCGCCATCAGCTGCTATCTACGTTTCTCTAGATAGCTTTTCGATCCCTTGTTTGTTATATTTCGTCAGCTTCTCGTCATCAGCTGCTATCTACGTTTCTCTCGATAGCTTTTCGATCCCTCGTTTGTTATATTTCGTCAGCTTCTCGTCATCAGCTGCTATCTACGTTTCTCTCGATAGCTTTTCGATCCCTCGTTTGTTATATTTCGTCAGCTTCTCGTCACTAGCTGCTATCTACGTTTCTCTCGATAGCTGTTCGATCCTTCGTTTGTTATATTTCGTCAGCTTCTCGTCACTAGCTGCTATCTACGTTTCTCTCGATAGCTTTTCGATCCCTCGTTTGTTATATTCCGTCAGCTTCTCGTCACTAGCTGCTATCTACGTTTCTCTCGATAGCTGTTCGATCCTTCGTTTGTTATATTTCGTCAGCTTCTCGTCACCAGCTGCTATCTACGTTTCTCTCGATAGCTCTTCGATCCCTCGTTTGTTATATTTCGTCAGCTTCTCGTCACCAGCTGCTATCTACGTTTCTCTCGAATGCTTTTCGATCCCTCGTTTGTTATATTTCGTCAGATTCTCGTCACCAGCTGCTATCATGTATATATCTCGATAGCTTTTCGATCCCTCGTTTGTTATATTTCGTCAGCTTCTCGTCATCAGCTGCTATCTACGTTTCTCTCGATAGCTGTTCGATCCCTCGTTTGTTATATTTCGTCAGCTTCTCGTCATCAGCTGCTATCTACGTTTCTCTCGATAGCTTTTCGATCCCTCGTTTGTTATATTCCGTCAGCTTCTCGTCACTAGCTGCTATCTACGTTTCTCTCGATAGCTGTTCGATCCTTCGTTTGTTATATTTCGTCAGCTTCTCGTCACCAGCTGCTATCTACGTTTCTCTCGATAGCTTTTCGATCCCTCGTTTGTTATATTTCGTCAGTTCTCGTCACCAGCTGCTATCTACGTTTCTCTCGAATGCTTTTCGATCCCTTGTTTGTTATATTTCGTCAGATTCTCGTCACCAGCTGCTATCATGTATATCTCTCGATAGCTTTTCGATCCCTCGTTTGTTATATTTCGTCAGCTTCTCGTCACCAGCTGCTATCGTGTATATCTCTCGGTAGCTTTTTGATCCCTCGTTTGTTATATTTCGTCAGATTCTCGTCACCAGCTGCTATCTACGTTTCTCTCGAATTCTTTTCGATCCCTCGTTTGTTATATTTCGTCAGCTTCTCGTCACTAGCTGCTATCATGTATATCTCTCGATAGCTTCTTGCTCACTAGCTATCAATATCTCAGTTAATTGTCTTCTTTCCGTTAGCTATGTGGTAAATTTTCAACAGGGCTTACTGAAAGACGATTTACGGCCTTGTTAAAACCTTACACTTATATCGAGTCAGTCAGTTCTGATCTGGTGGGGGAAACGAAGTGCTCGGAGAAATCCGTCTACGTTTGGTAAACGGTCTGACAAACGTTTGACACGAGTGGATTTCGAAACTTGGCAATGAGAAACGCAGCTATTCGAAAGCAGTTGCTTGAGACCACTTGGCCACGAATTCCCCTTATCTACATCGAGGTGTTTTCGTATATCGTGTTTATATGTAACAAAAACTGTATAAGGGCGCTAGTACGTAAAAAACGTCTTTGTAAAATTTAGCATAATATGAAATACTCGTTAAGATTTACATTGCTAATCTCATTTTCAGAAACCATTACGGTAACTCAGTTTGGTAGTATATTCGCTTCGTATGTGGGAGGTCATGGGTTCGAAACCCTGGTCGGGGTCTGAACCAAACTTGATGAGAAATAGTGACTGTTCTTTCGCTAAGCAACCTTTTTCGTAAGCTCTCACTCCGTTTGTTTGATAGCAGAGTTAAAACCCCTGTCGAGTTTGATTCAGGCTTTTAAAAAGACAGTTACTGTTCTTTCGCCAAACACACAGCATTTAGAAATGAGTCGCAGGGTCCTTTGGACGAAACCTTAAAAAATCGATGTACCGTGTCACAACAGGCGTTGGACGTAAAAAAGAAACTCGCCACCCATAGTCCCGAGCGCACTGCAAAAGTCAAGATTTTTCTCACTTCACCTCATGATTACTGTTGACGTATCGATATAAATAAAATATTTTAATGGGATATAAAACACTGTTTAATCAACCAATCATTTTCATAAAGTAATTTTAGCATGGTTGATTTTTTTTTTTTTTTTTTGCTTTTTCGTCTGGCTGTCTTCGACAGACAGAAAAAATTGCCAGTTAGATAGGGAATTCGCATTTAAACTCTCTACATTGAGCTTCATAAGTTTATATGTTAAGTTTTAAAAACCGGTTAAAATTGATAGTTTAATGTGTTATTGTTCATTTCATTACGTTTGTTTCCAGTTTTTTTCATTGAGGTACATCGAAGGCGTATTCGTAACAGTCCGAATAAAGAATGTCATTCATATCTTGTAAGCGATATGTCAGATATTTCGTTTCATGTTTCTGCGTTTTCTATTTGGGTTTTATTTTTTTTTTTATTTTATTATTTATTTATTTATTTATTTATTTATTTATTTATTTATTATTTATTTATTTATTTATATTTATTTATTTATTTATTATTTATTTATTTATTATTATATATATATATATTTTGCTTTTCGATGACAACAACTGAATTTTCTTCAAAAGGGGAGAAGGGGGTGGGTGGGTGTTTAATCCGTTTTTAACCCCACACTTTCTATCCATAACCAATTTCGCCATTCGGTTCAGCCAGACATGGTGTTATTATAAACCAAGACTTGACTTCAGCTTTGATTTGCTTTTTATGGCCATAACGGGTTACTTGAAAGTCACAGCGCATACCTGTCTAAAGTTACACACTAAGTAAATGAAAAAGAGTTGAAGGCCGGCTGTTGAGTGGCCGAAATGTAGAAAGGCTAGCTGTAGAGAGTATATAGTCGAGGGGCCAGGCCCCAGTTTCACAATCATTTCCTAGCTAATCATATATGATTTTCCTTTTCTTAAATTTATCAAAATTTGATAATCTCTTTTTGGAGCTACTGATGAATATTTTATCAAAATTAAATGAGAATATTTTAATCCGCAAGAAATCTTAAAAACGACACCTTAAATCCCTGAATATGTTGAAAATTAACAAAACTATAAAGATTTGAAAATCTTCAAGATTAAAGTTAGGGAAATCTTAGCTAAGGAATGATTGTGAAACCGGACAGAGGCGATCTTCAGAATCGACACTACATGTAGTTCGTTAGCTTAGTGGTAAACTTTCGACAGGTCTGTACTGTCAATTACCTTTGCACTGATTTTGATTTTGGACATATTCATGTAATTTTTATAATATTTATTATCAACACATAACAATCGCGACATTTGATTTGCGTACTGTATTGTGTGGATTTAAAATATTTTTACAGGCATTTCAGAAAGATTATTTGAATATTAAGAGTTTACAGTGTCATTCAATAAAAATATTGCTCTATTTAAAGGACTCCGACATGAAAAATCGCATTGAGGGATAAGATTTTCCAAATCGTTATTTTTGTAATAGTTGTTATGTTTTTAAATATTTAAATATTTAGCAGTAGATTAAAAATCAAATGCTCTTATTAAAGGACTTAGACATTAAAACTTGACGGATAACATTTTTTTTCAAATCTTTGTTTTTCATTATATTTGTTATATTTTCAAATATTTCTATTTGAGATTAAATACCAAATATTCCCAGTAAATGAAGTCAACTTAAAAAATTAAGCTGACGTAAAATATTTTTCAAATATTTTTTTTATTATAGTTTTGATGGTTTATTTTTAATATTTAATTTCGGTGTTGAATTTTTTTTTTTCAAATATGGCGTCATTAACGGTTTCCAACTTAAAAAAATGAGTTAGTGGATACTGTGTTTCAATTTTTTATTTTATTATAATTGTTATATTTTAAAAATATTTTATTACAGTTTTTATGGTGTTTTTTTAAAATATTTTATTTGGAATTTTTAATTCAATTTTTTAAAATATGGTCTCAAATCTTTATTTCTTCATTATGATAGTTTTATTTTTAAATATTTAATTTTTTTTATTTATTAATTTTTTTGAGATTACATACCAAATATTCGCATTAAATGACGTCAACTTAAAAAATTACGCTGACGTAAAATATTTTTCAAATCTTTTATTTTTATTGTAGTTGTTACATTTTTAAATTTTCAAATATGTGGGAGTAGATAACAATTAAACTTCAACTTAAAGAATTGACTTGAAGGAAAACATGTTTTCAAATCTTATTTTTATTACAGTTTTATAGTTTTCAAATCTTATTTTTATTACAGTTTTATAGTTTTAAAATATTTTATTTCAGAACTAAATATCTAATTCCCTTCTTTTAAAATGAACAGACTTCGATTTCAAAAATTGAGCAGATAGATAAGATTGTTAAATCTCGTATTTTTTTATATAGTTCTTAGTTTTTAAATATTTTATTTGCCAGTAGAAGTTGACACCACAGGTTCTATTCGTAATACAATGCGAAAGATCAGCTGATTGCGTGGGAATGAATTGCCTTCTTGAATTACAGCAGTTTGGGTCAGAATTACACTTATGTCACGAAATGCAAAACGATATTTTCACACCACACGTCACACGATTTTTGACCTACGACTTGCTTCGATTTTTTCGTCTATGAAAATCGGATTACTCGTATTTACACATAGCACTTGTAGCAAAACAATAAACATATTATTTCAGTGTTAAACTTTCGACAGGTCTGTTCTGTAGCATATTGTGATGTTACTTTTATTATGTTAATAGAAACCGAGTTTGGTCAAAGGTACTTTATAAATTAAAAACCTGATAGTTTCGCCATTTTACGTACGTCATTTATTTTATAAACTAACATCTATCAATGGGAAAAAACTTAATATAAAAATATGCTTCCAATAATAGAAATCTACAACAAAGCAAAGGAAAAGTGTGTGTGTGTGCGTGTGTGTGTGTGTGTGTGTGTGTGTGTGTGTGTGTGTGTGTGTGTCACACGTTTTATGTCCGTTTTTCTGTGAGATTTACCGACGCATAATTTCGCGAGGACTCTCAGGCGAATATTCCAATAATCACGAAAAAAATAAAAAGCCAGATTGGTGGCAATCGTTTTTGACCATGGAGGCCATATATAAAATACGTCTGATGAAAGGGAGATTATTGTATATCGATGGCGATTTATAATATTAACCTATATTGTAATCGCGAATTTACATATACGTCAAATGACGCCTAGGGGTCGGAACGCGAAATGTGATACTCGCGAATTTAATGTTATCTATAGTACTATTTTGTAGGGTTGTGAATTCATGGTTTGTGGTTTCTATTTTAGACAAGTTTGTTATATACTTGTTTCCGTTGATATGTAAATTCGTTGGTCAAAATACCCACAAAAACAACGGAAACTGTGACACTACGGAGATTTCAGTTTTTCAATCCAGGGGCCTGTTTTACGAAGCTATCCTAAATTTTGTCTTAAGATATGTCCTAGGATAAATTTTAGGACTAGGCTAGGATAATGTTAGGATAATCATAACCGGTTTTTCGAAGGTGTCTCGGCTCGGTCGTATCTAGGATATCCTATTTTTTATCCTAAGTTTAGATTTATACATGTTGTCAGTACAAATATGACTTTCTAACGCAGAATTAAAGTGGTAAAAAATCTAAATTAATATAATAAATATATAACAAATAAATATTAAGATATGTGATATTAATTAAGAAATATATTCAACAGAAATTTTAATAAAATGTGAAATCACTGTGAATGATTGTGGTTTTTTTAATTTGTATTGTGTCTCGTAAGACTTTTGTATTGAAAGTAAATGTGTTTGGACGTGTATATAAGTGTACTATATGAATTAAAAAACCGATAGTAACGCTATTTTATGTACGTCATTTATTTTATAAACGAACATCTATCAATGGGAAAAATTTAATATAAAAATATGCTTCCAATAATAGAAATCTACAACAAAGCAAAGGAAAAGTGTGTTTGTGTGTGTGTGTGTGTGTGTGTGTGTGTGTGTGTGTGTGTGTGTCACACGTTTTCTGTCCGTTTTTCTGTGAGATTTACCGTCGCATAATTTCGCGAGGACTCTCAGACGTGATTTCATATATCAGGCGAATATTCCAATAATCGCGAAAAAAAATAAAAAGCCAGATTGGTGGCAATCGTTTTTGACCATGGAAGCTATATATAAAAATACGTCTGATAAAAGGGAGATTATTGTATATCGATGGCGATTTATAATATTAACCTATATAGTAATCGCGAATTCACATATACGCCAAATAACGCCTAGGGGTAGGGACGCGAAATGTGATACTCGCGAATTCAAAGTGATCTATAGTACCATTTAGTGGGGTTGTGAATTCATGGTTTGTGGTTCCTACTTCAGACAAGTTTGTTATATACTTGTTTCCGTTGATATGCAAATTCGTTGGTCAAAATACCCACGAAAACAACGGAAACTGTGACACTTCGAAAATTCACGATTTCACAGTTTTTCAATCCTGATTGTCATTTGAATTCAAATTTATCTAGTAAGTCTGTTAGTGCCAAGCTTCATGATCAAACTTGTACTGTTTGTTTCAGTTTAACTGTCGCCTCGGCATTAATTTGATATCTTATTGAAACTTTATACTGAATCTAGTATGTGACTGGTACCTCACAGATATCACAAACTCAGTAGGCAATAAACGGACGTCTAGCGATCTATAGATCTCTATTGCAGTCTTCGCTGTTTGTTTCGTGTTTGTTTTTGCCTTGGATTGGTATGTTTTTATTTTTCATTTAAGTCTTTACTAATGCAAAATCTATCATTTTAATTTCATGAAGCGCACTTACGCTTTTTTGCATGAAGATATCACATATGTTGATTGCAAAAACCTCATTGAACAGTATATTTCTACAATTTTACATACAACTGTAATTGTCTACTGTTTTTCCAAGTTATAAACCATTACTGTGTATTTGTTCAGCTATGGCGATTTATAACATCTAATTTTCTATTCACATGTATATGGACTTTTTAAACTTTGAGAAATATTTTTGTTAAGTTATTTTTGTTCAGAAATCGTCATTAATCAAAAGCAAACATGCCAATCCGTATCAAGATCACAATCCCAATTCGAAGTAAAAACTTTCAAAAATATCAAATTAAATTTAATTAGTGACTTTGATAATAATAATAGCTTTATTTGCATCAAGCTACACAAAGCTTATAGCACAAACATAACATACAATGATAAAGATAACATATACAGGTACAGATATACCATGACTGAATAACATTAGAACACATGACTTGCATTGATAGAACATTTAGTAAGATATATTACCAACAATTTGGTTTCTTAATTTACAATGTATATGCGTGGAAAACATATTTGGATAATTTAATTAGCAATGACGGTGAGCTAGAACTTAGTATATAATAAAGTTTATGTATATTAGACCGGTGGTTATAATATAACGGCAAATACTGTAGTCTTAGATTCCTATAGACAGGACAAACAAGAACAAAATGATATTCGTCCTCTGTTACATTCATGTTACAACATTCACATAAACCAGAGACATTTATATGTCTCTGCATAAACCAAGATGTCGTATCTACCAGTTTCAACATTTAATTTTAGGCAACCACTTCTTAATTGTGCCAATAAGCTAAAATGACTTTAAAATAAAAAGTTTACGTAAAATTCCATGTTAAAACTGGTTTTAATATGTTTATATAAGCTTAACTTGGATTTGCTGTGAACAGATTGTTGCCACTGCTGTATAAATTGATCATGCAACTTTTGTATATTTATATTAATATTGGTAAAGTTGAGATTTTGATAATACCAACATTCGGAATACCATAAACTACATATTAGAATTTTTCAATTATACACCCAATTTTTTTTACCATAATTTACCTCATGTAACAACATAATACATACTATATCAATAATGCCTACTCTTAGTTAATATTTTTAACCAGTATTTTATTAAACACTCTTTGCGTTTAATGTATAGTGACACTCGGCCTAATTCACCTAGCATAGCATCAATGGGCATAGGTTTATCGCATGCACCACAAACCTATAAATTGTATAATGCACAAGATCTATATTCGGAGCTCTATGGAAGCCCAAAAATTTCCGAAGCATAACATACGACCGGTAAACACATTCCGTCGAACATTTCATATTTAGACTTTAGACTTGGAGAGTGGGTCGTGGTGTCTCATAAAGGTTAGGCACCTCCTGTTTATAAATTTACCCGCTTAATTTTACAAAAAAAAAAAACTTTTATTGAAATATTTTTGCTTGTAGAGGTAGAATAATGAAATGAATACACAACTTTAATTTTGTCATCTACAAATCGACTGTTGCGTGTGCAACTAGCTTGATAGATTATGCTTACCTTTCCAGAGCACCCGACCTTCCCTTACTTGTTATAGTTCACATGTTTTATCTTAATTTGTCAGATTTAAGTTTTTAACTTCGCTTTAGAAATGGCGATCGGAGTATAATAATTTTTGTGTTCGATTTGAATTTTTACAACTAATGGGAAAAACCACGACAATTAAAAAAAAAATAAATGAAAAAAAAAAAATAATAAAATCGATAAAATCGTTATATTGAAACTTTGATGTTAATGACGTTTTATCTAAAACTGTCAAGTAAAATAATAAAAAAAATCTATTTTGTGCTTAAATTGTTATTTGAGATTAACAGAAATACTAGATTCGGAATAAGGTGTCCAATTATAAGATGTTGAATTAGCACTAGTGCTGAGTCGACAGCTAAACTTGGCCCCTCTTTACGGTAGTATTAAAATCGCCAAAATATTTATCGTCAAAAAATGGAAAAGTCAAAATTTATTACCTTAACAATACCTTACACTGTGACAAAGTGAATACAGTAGAAATTCGATCGCTCGAACGTCGATGCCTTGAATACCCCGGATAACTGGATAACTCGAAGTCATCTACCCGTCCCGTCCAAATTCCTAATAAATCATATGTAAATAAACCTCGATCGCTCGAATTACGATAGCTCGAATACCCCCGCTCGCTCGAACAATAAATAATTCTCGAAAGTGTAAATTTGGTGAAAATTCAACTTCTTTCGCTCGAATACAATTTTATCAGAATGACATGTGGTCAGTCATTGTAAACAAAACACAAGCTGAAGCCACGATACAGATTTCACTGAAAGTAACCAGGTAACAGAGCGAAACGAAATTACTCGACTGGCACACATCAAGTGTTACTCAAGATTAGTGATTAACCGGGATCAGTTCAGTAATCTCTTAATCCGATTACGACCCATAGGTGCGTGATCGGTAAAAAACCTGAGTCCACGCCAGATGATTAACTTTTTCCCTCATCATAAAATATTTCTATTCTGTTATTTACATTTCATTGGAATGCGCATGACAATGTGTATTACCGGTAGTTCCGGTGATTATTAATAACCGGCAATACATGGGCTCTGTATTATAACGATAATAAAGTAAGTTTATTTTATATCATCAGTTGTTGTTATTTACTTTTAATTTCAACCAAATTTATTTAATTCAAATGATAATTCCATATCAATAGATTTGCTGTTCGAAGTTCAACATTTTATTTACAAACGAAGTTTGAAAACTTCGAGATGTAATTGTGAATTTAACAGCAGTTTTCTATTGTAATAAAAATCGTCAAAATAAAAACTTGTCATGTTTTAATCGCTAAAATAAATACGCCAAAATTTACAACTGACTTTTTTTGTCAAAAAACGCCAAAATAACCCGCCATACGGTTTAACTCGACAGGGTTTTAGTAGCTGCTAACTATCTCTTTTAAATCGTTTCCATATGTCTGCAACTCGGCAGCCAGTCTCTAACTCCTTCCCGTTAATTAGCTTAGTGTTAAACTATTGACAATAGGTCTGTACTGTAGATACAAAAAAGTGCAAGGTGTGAACATTAAATCCAAATTAACACAGGGAAAATAATGAATTTTATTAAGTTTCATGTAGGTGTTGTTTGATGTAAGTATTTGTTGTATTTCGTATCAGTTATAGAGATCAGTTTACCCATACAACTAAAAACTAACACGCGTAAATATGAAATATCATAACGAGTGAGTGAGTGAGTAATGGTGTTTAACGTCCCAGTCAAGAATATTTCACTTATATCGAGACGTCGCCAGCTATAGGCGAAAGTGCAGAAATTTTGCCTGTGCGTTGCGCTTATGGCATTATACAGCAGGGTTCTTTAGTGTGCCAATCCCATCGTGACACGGGACCTCGTTTATTTTAAGTTCCCATCCGAAAGAACCGTGACTTTCATTTCGTAATGCCAAGTGCTTGGCGAAAGAACAGTCACTACCCACTTTCAAGTCTTGGGTCCGACCCGGCCGGGGTTCGAACCCACGAACTCCCACTTACGGAGCGAGCACTCTACCAACTGAGCTACCGCAGTGGTCCGAAATATCATAGCGCTCTTTAAATCAATTATAATACAATTGTGCAGATACATTCTAATCACGGAAGCAAAAACATATTTCCTGTTACGACTAGGTACACATAAGTGAAAAATATCAAAATATCTATTCAGATTAAGATTTTCTAAGAAAATAAAGCGTAATTCACTGACACAATAACTTAAACAGTAATCATAATGTAAGTACGTCATAATCCCTCAACAAAGAAGTATGACCTTTTTGTATTGACCATCCTTTAAACATGTGTAACCAAGTGCCTTATGCTATTGTGTCTGTCTGTTGGGTTGTACTGTGTATCATGCAACACCGTAACTACCTATGAGGCAACCGAGGCAACTGCCTCGGTAAAAATTTAACAAGTACTTTTTCGCACAGAAGTGATATTTTGAGAGTTTAAACTTCTAAACTATCCTCTAACCTGAATTACGAGGTTTATTTGTGTGGCTTAACTAGTTTTTATGGCACAAAACCATTCCACCAATTTTACAACAGCTGGTCTAGTTTTGAGCTTTCCTATTATACTGTATCATAATACCTTCCGTACATGTGATAGATGTGTAAAACATTTTAAACGGTTTATTTAAGGGCCTAGTTACGGTACTGGTATGTCTTTGTATACGTCATGTTATGTAAATGTGATTGTTTTTCATGGCGTTAATTGCATGTATTCTAGGGACTGGACATATCACGTGACTGGTCAGAAGGGTTTTATTTTAATTATAGTAATAAATACTATTCACTAAACTTTCGTTTTGGCGCTAACAATTTCTAAAATTCATTCTGGCTCTGGTATTCCAACCAACAACATCGTTTTGATTTTGTATAACTCTACACTTGTACGATCTGTTCTTATTATTTATATTTATTATATCGGTTGGAATTATTTGATAGATTATATAAATTCATTCTCAAAATCCTATTATTTTATGTATTTGTAGGCTAATTAAATATATTTGTATAATTTCGGTAAAAAGAATTTACGACCCTTGAGGAGAATAAACCTTGTAAAATATAGAGGAGCAGTCGTTATTTATTTATCTCTGCTATCCGGTTTCACATGGAAGATATGGAGCAGTCACGATATTGAGATGGACGAAACATCCGACAGACAGACATAAGAACAATTGACATGGTGATTCATACAAACTATTAAACTTCGTTTTCGGGGGTATAATCACAATAAAGATTTATATATTTTGCCTTGGTTGCTCAGTGGTAGAGCTTGTGCTTAAAAAGCGACATGTTGTGGGTCAAACCCCGTTCGAGTCATACATAAGGCGTTCAAAATTGAGATATTACTAAAGAGGACAGAATATTGACTTGTACCTACTGTGCAATGATAAATGTGACTGGGAGAGTTGTATGATTGCCTGTTGGATACTTTGTGTTGAGTTGCGTAATGGTGTTTGGCCTCCCAGTCAAAATTATTTCACTTAAATCGATACGTCGCCAGCTATAGGCGAATCTGCAGAAACTTTGTCTGTGCGTTGCGCTGATGGCCTTATACAGTAGGGTTCGTTATCGTGCCAAGCCCACCTTGACAAGGAGCTTCGTTTTTTAAGATCCCATCCGAAAGAACCCCGATTTTCATTTTATGCTGAGTGCATGGCGAAAAAAACAGTCACTACCCACTTTCAAGTCTTGGGTCAGACCCACTCGGGGTTCGACCCTAACCTCCTTACGGAGCGTGCATTTATCAACTGAGCTACCGCAGTGGTTTGAGCTTGCACTTTAAAGTCGCCAGAGTGCACGCTAGTACAAGACAAACCATGACATTTATACGCTTGCACATCTCACATATACACGACCATTTTCTTTCTTTAATACTTATAGATTAATAAACGCAATTGAATGAAAATTGCTGATACCAAAGTAAAAAAAAAAACATTTTTGCAATATGTGACAAATCTATTTAAAAGCCATTGAAAATCAATAACATTTAATTTATTACAAGGTTAGCCAGTTTTAAATAAAATTATATATACTGCATAAAATATAGACCTGTTAATAAGACGAATTGGAGCCGAACCTAGAACTCATTTCTTGACATTTCGGACGTGGTATTAAAACACAAACGGCTGAGTATTTTGACAGGTATCCTGCAGCATGATGAAGATTTATGTCACAGTCTTAGCTTTAACTGTTTGTTTTGGCCACCGTACGGTATGTACAAATTCTTCTGGCTAAATTATATGGTATTCACCTTTCTGTATGTCCGGTGTGTATCCATTGGTTTGAAATAGATATCTGTTGGTATTTCGTTTGTTCGTTTCTCCACAAAAACACCTAAAACTGGTAATTTCCTTTCACTTGTTTCTTATGTGAATTTTATGATTGGATTTAGTATATTCCGAAGCGGTCGTCCAGTGATGTAAATTAACTCGTGTACATACTATGTTATTATATGCAAGATCATTGTTTCATTTCAACAAAGGCATACTTAATTCAGGTGCCTATTCAGGTTTATGATATTGAGGATTATAGTGTGTGTCTGTGTGTGTGTTCTGCCACTGACACCTAAATATTTAATTCTATAAAAGTATACCATGAAAAATTATGTCTGGAGTATGATTTGTTTTTTAATATAATTATTACGGTAGCACAGTTAGTAGAGTGCTCGCTTCGTATATAGGATGTCGTTGGTTCAAACCTCGGAAAGGTCTGACGGTTCTTTCGTCAAGCACTCGGCATTTAGAAATGAATGTCACGTGGTTCCTCGGAGGAGACCATAAAATCCGAATTTCCATGTTACAACAAACGTGGAACGTTAAAGAACCCCACTTGCACATTCGTCTAAGTGCACTGCACTAAGATAAAAAAAATTCTGTCACTTCATTTATAGTTAATGACGTCTCAAATGAGTTAAATATATTTTACTGGGACGTAAAACATCTTTCAATCAATCAGTCAATATTTTATACATTTTAACATGATTTGCACCTGTTTATGCATCCAAGTCGATAAAACACGTTCGTAAAACTTGATTTATATGCGATTCGCATATCCTGGTCTGGTTTAGATAACTACATGTAATTACAATACATATATTCTGTTTTTCATTTTATTCCTGAACCTCATGGGTCAAACTTAAATCTCAAGGGTCAGAGTATTGTGACAACCAAAAACAAACATATCAATTTATATCAAAACCACAATACCAAAGTAAAATCTTTGAATCTGACAAATTAAGTTAAACACGCGAACTTCTACCAGGTAAGTGAGGCGGATAGATCCGGAAGGGTAAACATATCCTGTGTAGCTACACCTGTAATCAAAATTGGAAATGAAAGGAACATGGAACTATTGGACGTCAAATATATCTAGATAAATTTTGGATATAGGGACGTTGAAAAAGTTTATAATGGAAGTCCTGATTTTGAACATGAAATATTTGCGATTATAAGTAAACTGCGGCAATATTTCAAGGTTGATAACTTGATTCCGTTTTAACCAAGCCCTAATTGAAAATGTTTTAGTCCCAAACTTTAAACTTGTACTCTTCGTTTCAGTTTTGGAATGAATTAATCGCTAACATGATTAGTAGAAGTAAGGATATTCTGGGCGAAGAACATATATACAAGGCCGCTATTATAGCTATAAAGGATGGAGCTCTTAGGGCATCATGGGGATATAGTAATGTGTTTAGTATTAATTCAACTTACGGTGAAGAAATTGCTAGAAGCTTTAAAATTAAAGATTTTACTGCTGGAGTAAGAATTGGAGATGTGGCATACCCATTCATTTTGACAGAAGGTCATACATTATTCATTGCTATATCTGAAAGCGTTGGTGAAGGACCAGTGATTTTGCAAGCATCAAACACTGCAATAGTTATAGCCCTCAGTCCAAAAGGAAGAAACATAAAAATTGCCAAATATGCCGTTGAAATGGTTACAGAATATCTTGAAAGTAAAGATTTGTGACCTTTTTTATTATACATGTATATACGAATATGATAACTTATTATATAAAATATTTTAGCGTCATCACTAATAGTGCATATGAATTATCATGGTTGTCCTTTAGGAATAAATGTGACATCACATGAGTGGTTATTATCATTATTATTATTAATTTACATACTTATTTTTATTTATTTATTTATTTTTTATTTTTATTTATTTATTTTTTTTTTTTGCTTTTGCTAAAATAAAAAAAATGCAAAGTAAATCTGGCATAGTTGTGCTCTAATACTGTGTATTGGTCATGACATGGAATACATGTGTTAATAAAGGTTTTTACCTTGCCTGTTTGAAATATCATCTCAGCTGATGACAATTGAAGCATGTATATAGCTTGAAAATTGAGAGCGACTATTCTTTCGCCTGATATCCGGCACTTAGACATAAAAGCCACGAGGTCCCTCGTAAGAGAGCATAAAACCCGATGCTCCGTTCCACGATAGAATCTAATTGCAATAAACAAAAAACAAAGATACTAATCCATGTCCGAATCACAATCCAGAAGCAAAGTAAAAACCTATTTATTAATATAATGTTAGGATGGGCGTAAGTGGTCTTTTTTATATGTCCATCCTTTGAAATTTATGCTTATCCGAATGATTATATTTCAACTGTACGGTTTTAGTTTCTAGTAGACATCCATATTTTTACATTTTTTAAAGTGCTTATTCTTCCGGCGCACCCAGCCACACGAACATGCTTTTTACTTTGATTCCGGGATTGTGAACATGGACTGGTGTGTTTGTGTTAGATTTAATTTAAGTTTTTAAAGACTTTTTGTAACAAGAAACTTTTTTTATAGTTACTTAGTTGCAGAACAAATTCAACGAAATTTAATGTATTGCAGTGTTAAAAAGTGTAGTCAGTTTACAAATACCAGCTGCACTACATTGCAAATATTACATGTTTTAAAACGATATTATGAGCGGTGTTTGTTGGCAAACGTAATGACTTGCAGAATGAAGATATTTGTTACAATCTTCGCTTAAGCTGTGCGTTTCAGTCTCGATATAATAAAGGTAAGTTTGATTTTAACTTTAACTAATCTCTAGCGAATTCTCGGCTTTTTTGGATAAAAACTGCCCATATTAAAAAATTATTTAATGACAATTATTTTTGGAACTTCTCTCTTCTATTGACGTCTTCCTTATCAGCCGTAAAAAATAATTCTGAGTATCGCTCCAGCCATGAGCTTTGGGGGCTTTAGATTTCTAAACGAATGTATACTGATTATATAATCTTTTTACTTTTTTATTTTCTTTGAAAAATATTAAATAATTTTACTCAATATAATGCCCCCTTGTTGTTTATGCTACTGGTAGAAGATTGCTGTGAATGCTAGCCATACAAGACGTACTTACTTACCAGAAAATTTCCAAGTCCCGAGTGAGGTTCGAACCCACAACCATTTACTTAGAAGGTTAGTGACAGTACCACTCGGCAACTTCTCTTTTTGCTATTGGCCTTTACTATCTTCCATGTCAAAATTTAATGCTGTTTATTTTTCCAGCCATGGACATGAATATGGCTTCTGATTTCTCAAATCAGGTACAAGGATTATATAGTATACTTCATAATTATATTTCCATCAACAAGGATGTTAAAATTAATGAAATATAGAACAATTAGTACTGTACTAGCCTCTCAGTTTAAGAAATAGGGGCCTTAAACTATCATGGTTCACAGAGTGTCTTAAAAAGGCCAGGAGTCTAAGTAATGAGGTATGTGTACAGTCCCAAAATTATACATTCTATATCTTGCTTACATGGATCAAGTTGATTCTTTTATCAAATAAACAGTCTTAGGAATTTGTAATCGGGTTTAGTTTTTAACTTTAACTCAATAGGTCCAAATTACATCATTTTGGCCCTTAATCCCCTAAAATAACTTTTTTCAATATTGAGGACAACCAAGTGTTTAGTTGAAAGAGATACACTCAGACATTAAGCTATGACATACGGTTTAAAAATTCTTTATCAAAGACGACCGGAGGTGCTTAGACAAAGGGAAGTAACTCTCAGTATAGAGAATTAGTCATTTAGTTGTAGGCTCAATCCCCGTTTGATTGTTGCCCAAGATTTTAGTTGACACCTTTGAATTATTTAAAAACTGCAACAATATCAGTTTGAAAAAAATATAGACTATTATTATATCTTTCGTAATGTTCCTGCTCTGTTTTTCTTTAGGAAACGATCATTACATAACTTCGTTCAATACAATGGTCCCCTGTTGTACAAACTAGAGGTAGAACATTACCATGAACGCTAGCTAGAAAAGACGTGCATACTGTTCCGGAGCCACTCGATGGTATTTCCCTGGAGGAAGTTCACATGGTTAACTTAATTTGCAAGTTTTCAAATTGGTTCTTTTGCTTTATGGATTATAATTAATACATGGACTGGCTGGTACGTCTGCGTTTTGTTCTTTTGTCCACAAAATGTGCACCATCGCTTACTGGCTTGTTTTTTATCGCTATGAAGCATTTATGCAGAAACTATTTAAATCTTGAAATATAGAACTCTTGGCAATTGGAGGGACCTATAATATATAAAAAATCATCCCTAATAGACGTTTTAGAAGGGATAACCACAAACACAAGTAAACCTTCACTAAATCACAATCTCGAAACGAAAGTAAATATTTGCAAACTTGCAAATTAAATTAAACGCTTCAATAAACCTTTTCACGTAGGAGAGTGAGGATTGGAGCCTAAAAAGGGTAAGTACCTCCTTGTCACCTGCTAGATTTAAATATTTTTTTACAGAAATATTATTGCCCCTACAGGGAGAACAATGAAATGAATGCATAACTTGTGTCATCTACAAATCGAACGTTGCGTGTGCAACTAGCTTGATAGACCATGCTTACCTTTCCGGAGCACCCGACCTTTCTTTATTCGTTATAGTTCATATGTTTATCTTAATTTGTCAGTTTTAAGGTTTTAACTTTGCTTTTGACATTGTGATTGAAACACTAGCGTTTTTGTATTTGATTTTATTATTTACAAATACTAAAAACAAAACATGACATACAGAATACATGGAAAATAAAATTGATAAAATCGCAATATTGAAATTTTTATTTTTTTGAGGTTTTATATAAATCAAAATAAACATACTAATCCATGCTCAATTTACAATCCAGAAGCAAAGTAAAAACTTTGGAACTGACAAGTTAGGTAAGACACGTGAATTTCCGCCAGGGAAGTGTCGCCGGATGCATTGGAAGGGTAAGCACCTCCTGTTTAGCTAGCTACACCTCTCACGTGTGTAATAAAAATTGTGTGAAAGGAACCTGGAACTATGAGACGACAAATATATCCAGGTCAATTCTGGATACAGAGACATCAAACTTATCAACAATACTGTGACGACGGTCAACAATTTATTTTCAAGCAGCCTGCTTCGTTGTACAAAGTCCATGTTGTGGAAACAATACAAACATTAATTTTGTGCTTAAATCGTTTGAGATTAACGTAATTACATGATTGAAGTCTCCAATAAGATGTCGAATTTGGCCCCTCTTGGCTATATCTCGACAGCATTTTGGTAGCTGTTAACTAAATCCTTCTCAATCCTTCCAACGTTTCGGTCACTAAATATCCGTATGTCTGTAACTCGGCAATCAGTTTCTAACGCATTCTCGTTAGCTTAGTGTTAAACAATTGACATCAGGTCTGTACTGTATATACAAGGTCTATATGACTGTCCGTCCGTCCGTCCCAATATTGTGGATGCTTCATATATTCCATGTCTAACGATAGTCAATACAAGAAGTCTGTAGATTGTAGAAGGAGTATTATGTAAATGTTCGGAATGACTTACATTATGCTTAATGTTTCAGTTATTATGTCAGTGAATAATGCTGTATTTCCTTAGAAAATCTAAATCTGAATAGAGATTGATATTTTTCACTAACTTGTACCTAGTTGTAACAGAAAAATGTATGCGCATCCGTGATTAGCCTAGAATATATCTGCACAGAGTAACACGTGGTACTAAGGAGATTCAACATGAAAAACAGGTAAATAGCAGATCCTAATGCATATTAGATGTAAAACGGCACCAAGGACGTCACTTCCGGTGTACAAATCGCAATTTTCGCCATGTAAAAATCCCCATAGCGCCAATATTTTCCTTTCTACAGAAATACTTTATCGGAAAATCGCGAATGAACATACACATTTTCAGTTACGAACTCAAAATACAGATATATAGATGACGTTCTGTCTCTTAACAATCCTAAATTTGGAGACTATGTAAATGTCATCTTTCCTAGTGAGCTTGAAATAAAAGACACGACTAATTCCCCAAGTGCTGCTTCATATTTAGACTTATACCTGAATTATGACGCACACGAAAGGCTATATTTAAAACTTTATGACAAACATGTTGACTTTAGTTTTTCTATTGTTAACTTTCCTTTTTTGTGCAACAATATACCTGCTTTTCCTGCTTATGGTGTATTTGTTTCCCAATTAATACGCTATGGTACAGCATGTTCCCACTACGGGGACTTTGTACAACGAAGTAGGCTGCATGCAAATAAATTGGTGACTCAGGGATATTGCAAGCCTAGGCTTATCAAAGCCCTCAAAAAGTTTTACGGCCATCATCACAGTATTGTTGATAAGTTTGATGTCTCTGTGTCCAGGATTGCCCTGGATATATTTGACGTATCATAGTTCCATGTTCCTTTCACACAATTTTGATTACACACGTGGCGGGTGTAGCTAGCTAAACAGGCGGTGCTTACCCTTCCGGAGCACCCGGCCTCACTTCCCTGGTGGAAGTGTTTAACCTAACTTGTCAGTTCCAAAGTTTTTACTTTGCTGCTGGATTGTGGTTTGGACATGGATTAGTATGTTTGTTTTTGATTAACAATATCAAAACATTATTCAAGACCATTTGGTTTTCTATGGAGATGAAAAGTAATCCCTTGTTACAAACACATTAACTTTACAGTAGAGTTAAAATGCAGGATAAAACAGGTGATTTATAATTGATATAAAGAGTGATATGATATTTCACATTCACGCGCGTTACGGATTAGTAGTATAGCTTATTGGCGGACTTGGCCGAGTGGTACTGTCACTGGCTTTCAAAGTCAAGGGCTGTGAGTTCGAACCTCACTAGGGACTTAGGGAAATATTCGATAAGTTAGTACGGTTGTCTAGCTTCCGTTTTTGGCATTGTTCTACCTCTATTTTGTACAACAAGGGACCATTATTTTCAGTAAATTGATTTAATAATTGTTTCCAAAGAAAATAAAAAACGGTAGTAAGATTATATAATCCGTATACATTCGTTTAGAAATCTGAAGCCTTCAAAGCTGATGACGGGATTAATATCCAGATGTAATATTTGACTGATGCATATGGTAGACATCAATACCTGTAAGTGAAGCTTCATTAATAAATGTCATCCAATAGGTTTTTTTCTTTGTGCAGAGAATTGGTTATCTGTATCCAAAAAGCCCAGTGTATTCGCTGGAGATCAAAATAATTAATTTTGCATGAGTTACGGTTTAAAAAAATAAAAAACAAACATACTAATCCATGTACAAACTAAACTTTAAAAGCAAAGTAAAAATTTGAAACTGACAAATTAGGTTAAACGGTGAACTTCAACCAGGTAAGTGAGACCGGGTGTTCCGGAAGGGTAAGCACCTCCATATCGAAATAAAAACACACAGCTAAAGCGAAGATTACTTACTGATATCTTCATTCCGTTCATCATAACGTTTGCCGACATATGCCGCTCATAATATCAAGTCTTTTTGGTTTGAAAAAATATTTTGCATTTAAATTATGCAGTGATGTTTTAGTTTGTTTTCTGACTACTGTTTTGTAACGCTTCGATAAAATAAAACTCGTTGGAATTTTTCTGCAACTCATTAACTATGATAAGGGTTCTTGTTAATCAAAACGTCTTTCAAAACTTTTAAAAGATTAAAAAACTTTAGGATTACATCTAACACAGTCATACCAGTCCATGTTCACAACCCCAAAAGCAAAGTAAAAAACATGAAATTGAGGTCGGTTGCTAGGAAAGAATATGCACCTTCTCAAAACTTGCAAAAAATATTTATGTCTTCTAGAAACTAAAACCGTACATCTGAATTATAACCACAACCACATTTTTCAAAAGTTGGACATCTAAAACCAGACCATTTACGCCCATTCCATTATATTATTAAACATATTTATGGCAATTAGATTCTACGGTGGCACTAACATCGGGTTTTATGCTCTCTTCCGAGGGACTTCGTGGCTTTCATTTTCAAGTGCCGGATACCAGGCGAAAGAACAGTCACTTTCAATTTTCAAGCCATATACATTCTGCAATTAATTGTTTTAAGTTGAGATTATATTTCAAACAGGCAAGCTAAAAATATCCCATGTAATGACCAACACACAAAGTATTAGGGCATAACTATGCAGGGTTAGCGAAATATAGGTTTATTATCAAACAAAGGTACAACTCTTAGATATACTTTTCATTTTTCTTTGATTTTAGCAAATGCAAAAACTTAACATACAAGCTGAAACAATAATCAAAACAATAATAATATTATTAATAATAATAATAATAATAATAATAATAATAATAATAATAATAATAATATTAACATTTATAATAATAATAATAATAACCACTCGACGGACATCACATTCGTTCTTAAGGCATAATCATGATAATTCGTATTCATTTTTAATGATGACGTCAAAATGATTTGGCATATTATATTCGTATATAATCAATAAGGTCACAAGCCTTGACTTTTAAGATAATTTGTAACCGTAGCAACGGCATTTCTGGCACGTTTTATGTTTCTTCCTTCCGGACTGTGGGCTATAACTATTGCAGTGTTTGATGCTTCCAATGTCACTGATCCTTCACCATGCATTTTATCTTTAGCTATTACTAATTTATGAATTTCGGCAAATAGGAATGAGTATGTCACACCTCCAATTCTTACTCCATTGATACAAAAGGCAGTAAAGTTTTTAGTTTTAAAGCTTCTAGAAATTACTGTAGCTTCAGATGAGTTAATTCTAAATGCATTACTATATCCACATGATGCCCAAAGAGCTCCATTCTTTAAGCTTATAATAACGGCCTGGTCTATATGTTCAACGCTGTGGATATCCCTACTCTTTCCAATCATGAAAGTAATTATTGTATTCCATAACTGAAACGAAGAGTACAAATTTGAAGTCTGGGACTAAAACATTTTCAATTAGGACTTGGTTATATTGGAATCAAGTCATCAAGCTTGCAATATTGCGGCATTTCATCTATAATCGCAAATATTTCATGTTGAAAATCAGGTTTTCCATTTTCTGATGTCCCTGTATCCAAAATTATCCTGGATATATTTGACGTTCAATATTTCCATGTTACTTTCGTGTCCAGTATTGATAACATACGAATCGGATATAGCTAGACAGGAGATGTTTACCCTTCCAAAGAACACGGCTTCACTTGCCTGGTAGTAATTTGTCAGTTTCAATGGTTTTACTTTTTTGTGATTGTGGTTTTGATATAGATTCATATGTGTGTTTTTGATTGTCACTATATTTTGACCCGTAAGAATTAAGTTTGACCAAAGGTTTAGGAATAAAATGAAAAAATGGAATGTATTTAGTACAATTACGTTTTTTTATCTTAACTTGACCAGAATAAAATAATCAGATCATAAATCAAGTTTTACGAACGTGTTGCGTCGACTTGGATGCATAAGCCGGTGCAAAAATCATTTTAAATATTTTGAAATAGTAATTGGTTGATTGATTGATTCAATGTGTTTTACGTCTCAATCAAATATATTTAACTTATTTGAGGCGTCACCAGCTATAGGTGAGGTGGCAGATTTTTTTATCTTTGCATAGCGCTTAGAACAAGGTGCAGGTAGGATGCCACGTCTGTCGTAACAGAGAAAATTGGGTTTTATGGTTTTATGGTCTCTTCCGAGGAAACCCGGATGCCGAGTGCTTCACGACAGAACAGTCACAATCAAGTATTGGACAGAACAATCCTAGGTTTGAACTCACGACCTCCAACATACAAAGCGAGCACCCTAATAACTAATCTACTTAGTGGTTGTATTTCAAGAAAAAAATGTTTATGGTATAATATTATAGCATTAAATATTTATGTAGAACACACACACACACACACACACACACACACACTTATAATCAATGACATACACCTTTATGAGTATGCATTGTTGAAATGAATCAAGAAAATGGTCTTATATATAATAACTATGTATACCAGAGTTAATTAACAACATTAGATGGTCGTTTTCTGAATATACTTAATCCAGTCATAGAATTCACGAAAGAAACGAGTGAGTCGAAAATATCAGTTTTAGATGTACTTGTAGAGAAAAAATGAAACGAAATATCAACGGATATCTATTTCAAATCAATGGACACACACCGGTATTTACATTTCGGTTCATGCCATACCAGACATCGTAAAGAAGTAAATCTTATACAATTTAGCTAGAATTATTTGTACATACCGCATCGTGACAAAAACAAAGAGTTAAAACTACAACTGCGACATAGATCTTCTTCATGATGCAGGATACCCAGCCGTTTGTGTTTAATGTCACGTCAGATTTAAAGTTCCGAAAGGAGTTGTCGATTCGGCTCCAATTCGTCTGGTTATTGACATGTCTATACTTTATGCAGCATTATTTTATTTTAAAATTTCAAATTTTTTGTTCTTGTGTAACGTTGAAATAGATGAGATGTTATTGATTTTCAATGGCTTATAAAAGGATTTGTCACATATTACAAAATGATTGTTTTTATTTTGACATTGTGGCAATAATTTTTTCTTACGTTGCATCAGCATTTTTTCAGCTTTTCTCTTTGTACCATGTTTATTAATCTCTAAGTATTAAAGAAAGAACATGGTCTTGTATGCGTGAGATGTGCGTGAATGTTTTATGGTCAGCCATGTAATAGCATTTACTCTGGTGGCTTTAAAGTGCAAGCTCAAAGAAGCAACAGACAATCATACAACCATATCCGTCAGTTTGTCCTTGCACAGGATGTCCAAGTTGATACTCTATCCTCTTTAATAGTATCTTAATGTAAACTTTAAACTCTATGTATGACTCGATCGGGGTTTGAACCATCATCTGCCGCTTTCTAGGCGCACGCTCTACTACTGAACCACCGAGGCAAAATCTGCATATCTTTATTGTGACTATATCCTTCGAAACCGAATTTAACGTATATACGAATCACTATGTTCTAGCGTCCGTCTATCCGTCTTTATGACTGTCCGTGCCACCCAATATCGTGACCGCTCTATTTCTTTCATGCCTAAGGATGGTCAATACAAAAAGTTACATTCTTTGTGAAGGGAGTAAAACGCAAATGTTTGAAATGACTAAAAGTATGCTTACTTTTCAATTGCAAGTTATTGTGTCAGTGAATAACGCTATATTTCCATAGAAAATCTAAATCTGAAAAGACATTGATATTTTTTACTTGTACCTAGTCGTAACAGGAAATTTGTATGCGCATTCGTGATTAGTCTATAATATACCAGTACAAGGTAAAACGTGGTGCTAAGGGGATTCAACATGTTGAAAAACAGATAAATAGTGAATCCCGATGCATATTAGACGTAAAACGGCACCAAGGACATCACTTCCGATGAAAAAGTAACTATTTTTCCATGTAAAATATCCATAGCGCCAATATTTTCCTTTCGGCAGAAATACTTTACGACAATCGCGATTGGGCATACAGATTTTCAGTTACGACTTGACACAAATAATATCAAACATTATTAAAGTTTCTCTGATTTTCTCTTGAAATAAAGTGCACACTAGAGGTTTAATGCAGGATAAGAAGGTGATTATACTTTATTAAAAGAGTGGTTTGATATTTCAAATTCACACATGTTACGAATTAGTCATTTAAGTAAACTGATCACTATAACTGAATCAAAATACATCAAATACAATACAGATCGGTCGAACGTTTAACACTGAGATTACTAAAAATAAATCAAACCTCGGCTGCCGAATATCTGAAATATGGATAGTTAGTTGTCGAAAACCTGATTAGACATTGATTACAGCTTCCTATATGCTGTCGAGATCTAGAAGTCGAGATTAGCTACTGATTTGGTACTAATTTGTTAGCTCAGTGTTAAATATTCGACAGGTCTTACATATTGTGCTTACAACAAACAACACCTGTAACTTTATAAAATTAACTATTTTTCCTGTGATAATTTCTACGCAGTGTTCACACCTTGTATATACAGTACAGACCTGCTGTCAATAGTGAAACACTAATCTAACGAAAAAGGCTTAGAGACTAGCTGCTGAGTTGCAGAATGACCGAAACGTTGGAAGGAGATAGTTACCGAAATGCTGTAAAGATATAGACAAGAGGGGCCAAGTTCAGCTATCGCCTCGGTATTATTTCGACATCTTATTGGACACGTTATACTGAATATAGTTTTTTCTGTATCTCAATTAACGATGTAAGCACAAAAATGATTTTTGTATATAGTTTTATATAAAACGACAACAATATAAAAGTTTCAATATTACGATTTTATCAATTTTGATTTTGATGATTTTTTATGGTTTAGTTAGCATTATCTGTAAGTAATAGTTCTGATGCTTGAATAGACAATGCCCATTTCTTTTTGGCTGACACAAATTTTCTGTCATTTGCTCTTAAAAAGATGTATACAACACCGCCAACTATTTGAAAGGCAGTAGCAGTAAAATCTTTGGATTTAAAGCTTATAGCAATTATTACAGCTGCAGGTGAATAAATTTTAAATGCATTAGGATGATCAGGATATGCCCAAAAAGTTCCATCATTTATGTCCATAATAATGATCTTGTCAATTTGTTCTTTACCATAAATACCCTTGCTATGTGCAATCATGCTATCAATGTATATATCTTATTGCTGAAACAAACAGTATATAAGTTTGAAGCGTGGTACTAAAACATTTACAATAAGGTTTTGGATTAACTCAAGTGACCATCAGGCTGTATTAAATATTATTGCGATTAGTTATCTTTACTTGATTAGAATAAAGAAATCAGACAATAATAAAGTTATTTGTCGACGTTGATGCATAGTCAGGGGGAAAATGTTGAATGATTCTTAAGGAAAAGAAATCCACTCTTGATACGTAATTTGTTCTGGTGCGTAATTTGTTGTGGTATTTTTAAAATTGTTATTGTAGGTGTAAACGTTAGAATGTTAACCTTTTCAAAACGTTCCGCAAAAACCACGGTATTTTCAACGTGTGTAACGTGGGTCATGTCATTACCCCACTCTAGTCCTCATTTTTCTATCTTTAATCTTTTTACCTTTTCTTCTATCTTGGGTAATGGCTGGACTTGCCCCCTTTTTGGCCTCTCCTTTACTACATTTAATTTAACATCATTTTTAACACACGTCTGTTAGTTATTCTTATGCAAATTGACTTGTTAATATTTCATGGGTAATTTGCATGGGCATACTTTGGTCGTAGACAGCATGGTCCAACTGAGTTAGGGTACGTGTCATGTCTTGGTCAGTTAGATGCATGTGTTGCAAATTTAATATGGATACATGCAAACGCTCCGACGACTGTGTCGTCATTAGTCATGTGCCTATAAATAGGGAGATTCGAGACGTGCTCTCTCTTTTTGTCGTCTGCCGTGCTGTGAAGTGGTGTCCGTGGCGCCTAGTTCAGGTATTTAAATAATTGTATGGCTAGAATGTCCTTGTATTGATTATGTACACTGTTTGCCATTATATTTATTTAGTTTAGTTTAGTTTAGTTTCCTTTTATTTTCAATTTCTCGCGTTCGGGAGGGGGTGGTTTCGCCGTAGTTTGGGGTTTTATTTGGGACAGTGCCGGCAGTGTACAGAATCGATATTTATATTTTTTTGTCCATGATTTTTTTATGTAGGACAGTTTAATTATTTTTCAGTATTAGGATTGTCACATGCATACATGTAGGGTTGACTTTGCTTGACATTTATTTTAAATGTTCCGCCCTTTTATACACGTGATTTACACGTGTGTCTTCCTTTAATAATGTAAATATAGCACTCGTTTTCATAGTCCTAGACCATTACATGTTGTAATTGACTCGTGTTTTTGGGCTGAGCTATATGAGCTGTTAATTGAGCTTAGGTATTTTCATGATTATTTATCCTTCATATATTTCATTGGGTTCCATTGTTACATTTCCTGAGCAAATAGTTATGCTGTCGATTGTTATGAATACTTCTGTTCAGCATTGTAATGGACTTGATGAACATATTTTCATATTAACTTTCAAGGCATTAGTTTTTGCTGATAGTGCTTATTGTTGCTAGGTACTCAATGTAATTTGTGTTTGCTGGTGTTTTACATCACACCATTTAATTTTCATTGCAATACATATTATCTCGCCCTTATGTGTGTTTATGTCCTTTAATAAATTATAATATTAAATTTCTGTCTTTTGGTCTACTTACTGTTGGTATGGAAGCCGAACGCTGACAACCCCCCGTTAAATTTGATTTACTTATTTTATTTTATTTACGCGAACATTCAGTTGTCTTGTACTGCTTCCACGCCGTTTACAGTGGTTTTTTTTTACATTATAGTCTTGCACCTTTTTCACTTGTTTTAACTTCAGTCATGATTTTTCCCTATTCAATTTTCAGTCAAGATTTTTCCTCTCATACAGTACATTTCTTAAGGGATTGACTTACTCACGAGCCGTGCTCGATTCCTCTTGAGGTTTTGTGTTTAATACGCTTAACTTCAGAGGAATAAACGCTACACGTGGGACGGTGGCGAAGCCTTTTATGACGCCAACAAATGGCTCGTTTTTAAACATGGTAACTTCGATTTTTTCTATTGTCAGCTTTCCTTTTCTATGCAACAATATACATCTACCTGCTTCTCCTGCTTATGTTGCATTTCTTTCACAATTATTTCGCTATGCACATTTTTTTCTTACTACCGGAACAACGACGCAAGCTGCTTGCAAATATACTGATGATGTACGCAATCAAAAGGTTATCAAACCATTAAAAACAATATTGGCCGTCATCACAATAATGTTTATAAGTATCATATCTCTGTATCCAAAGTTACCTTGGATTTATTTGTCGTCCCATAATTGCACTCTTAAATAGATCATATTCAGTACATTGAAATCTTGAAAAATAACTGATGTATCGCCCTAAATTCATATACACATGGACGAATGTAGTTGACAATGATATTTAGGTAACGAAATTACATTATCTAAAACGTGTTCACTACTACCCATAACGTCAAATAAGGTACAGATCTGTCAAAAGTTTAACACTGAGATTACAGAAAAAAGTACAAGATCGGCTGTTGAATAGAAGAAATATGGATAGCTAGTAACCCCAAAAACTGCGAAGAGACAGATACCAGCTGCAAAAAAAAAACCTGTTGAAATAAAGCTAACATGGGGCTGAGATGAGTTTTCTATTGGTAAGTTTATTGTTAAACTATCGACAGGCCTGTACTGTACTAATCAATACAGTTCAAAATCAACCTAGACAGAGACTGAGTTGTTTTTAATAAGAGGCCAAAATTTCACATTAGGTCATATTAAGTGACACAATGATCTGACTGGTTTCAAGTTCAAAACAAAACAGAGGCTATATAAACGAAACAGAAGCTACATGAATGAAACACAAGTTTCTATTAACATATGATGATACAGTAATAAATAAATTATGATTTAAGATTTGACTATCGAATGACCATTTTAGGTAATATTTTGCATATTACAATTCGTTAGAGATTCGTTGAAATTATGATGTCCTTCCAAAAGGGTCAGACTCTTTGACTGACATTTGAAGGCTACTACCATTCCTTTGCCGACTTTCATCCAAAAATGCGTAAACCAGGCGTGACACTTTATTTTCTAAGGCAACATGCGATCTAAGTATACATTAAATATATACCGTTATAGGCATATCTGTTGACGTCATAGATAAATATTTGTTTAACAAACCAAATGCTGCTTTTTCAGTGTACATTTTTGACAGTTAATGGCTTAAGGTCTCACTAAACAGTTTCGTATTTTCGTCCACGGTCTAACCAGAAGATAACTCCGTGAAAATCGCCATGAAAATTACATATGTACATACGATACCGGTGTTAATTTTACAGCACTAGACTGTCGATTCGGGATACAATATATCATCTGTAGTGCTTGAGCATTATTTATAAAACATTTTATTTTATTTTTTCAAAGCAACCTTTTAATTTTGTGTTTTGTGTTTTGCATTTTAAATGAATAAGTGAATGAAAGAGGGGGTCTAAATGTTTGTTCAACTACCATGTTCGCAAATCAGTGTTGAGGAAATACGAAACAACATGAATTTGAGGTGGTTGAATTTGAGGCCCTTTGACGGCGTTTTGTTATGCGATTTTATGACCATGTTTTGAAATTCGTTGATGTCGAAAATGAGCTCTACATGTTATTATCTATTAATGCATAAATAAGGAGCATTCGCAATGTTTTTTTTTTTCCAAATGATATCATGTTTTCCATTCTATTTAATCCCGGAATACATCGAGTTTAGGTGTGAAAGTGCTCATTTTGAGTAATTTTGGACATTTTTGTAATAAAAGAGTTACGCCATTAGCTTTGTCGACAATTATGTTTCAGATTTTTTATATTTGGATATGCGTTAAATATCTTATAGTGTAAGGTCTTTTGAAAAACCAAAGACACGCACCTTGTTTCCAATAACAGTGAAATTATTCAAATTTGACATGTGTATAGCGGTTTTCTTGGTTGGAAATTATAGTAACTGTTTAGTGAGACTTTAGGATTTGAAGTATCACGCCTGGTAAATGTGTTTTATTAGTTAATAAAGCACAGGAAACATCGACCAACAAATTCAATCTTCAATTTTCCAAAGTTCTACTATGTTTGAATTGATGTATCTCTTATTACACAAAACGATCTTATGACAGTTGGTTGGTAAAGCTGTTTTAACTTTTTAAGCCATCAGATTTCCTGTCCTTTTACCGCGGCTGACCTCACAGTTTTAATTTAAATTCATAACTTCAAAGATGTTTCGAAAATTTTCCTAATGATCTTCAATGCCATCTCTAATCAAAGCATTTGTTCACATAATTTCAACAAATTTTCCAACCAATTTTATTCGACAAAAATGATAATTTAATATTGAAATCTTGAAAAATAACTGATTATCACCCTAAATTCATATACACAAGGACGAATGTAGTTGTCAATGATAGTTAGGTACGAAATTACATTATCTGAAAAGTGTTGACTACTACTCATAAGATCAAATAAGATACAGATCTGTCAAAAGTTTAACACTGAGATTACAGAAAAAGTACAAGATCATCTGCTGAATGGAAGAAATATGGATAGCTAGTAACCCGAAAAACTGCCTAGAGATAGATACCAGCTGCAGAAACCCTGAAGAAATAAAGCTAACATGGGCTGAGATGAGTTTTCTATTGGTAAGTTTATTGTTAAACTATCGACAGGCCTGTACTCTACTAATCAATACAGTTCAAAATCAACCTAGACACAGACTGTGTTGTTTTAATAAGAGGCCAAAAGTTCACATTAGGTCATATTAAGTGACACAATGATCTAAATGGTTTCTAGTTCAAAACAAAACAGAAGCTTTATAAAGGAAACAGAAGTTACATGAATGAAACACATGTTTCTATTAACATATGATGTCACAGTAATAAATAAATAATGATTTAAAATTTGGCTATCGAATGACCATTTTAGGTAATATTTTGCATATTACAATTCGTTAGAGATTCGTTGAAATTATGATGTCCTTCCAAAAGGGTCAGACTCTTTGACTGATATTGAAGGCTACTACCATTCCTTTGCCGACTTTCATCCAAAAATGCGTAAACCAGGCGTGACACTTTATTTTCTAAGGCAAATGCGATCTAAGTATACATTAAATATATACGTTATAGGCATCTGTTGACGTCATAGATAAATATTTGTTTAACAAACCAAATGCTGCTTTTTCAGTGTACATTTTTGACAGTTAATGGCTTAAGGTCTCACTAAACAGTTTCGTATTTTCGTCCACGGTCTAACCAGAAGATAACTCCGTGAAAATCGCCATGAAAAATTACATATGTACATACGATACCGGTGTTAATTTTACAGCACTAGACTGTCGATTCGGGATACAATATATCATCTGTAGTGCTTGAGCATTATTTATAAAACATTTATTTATTTTTTCAAAGCAACCTTTTAATTTTGTGTTTTGTGTTTTGCATTTTAAATGAATAAGTGAATGAAAGAGGGGGTCTAAATGTTTGTTCAACTACCATGTTCGCAAATCAGTGTTGAGGAAATACGAAACAACATGAATTTGAGGTGGTTGAATTTGAGGCCCTTTGACGGCGTTTTGTTATGCGATTTTATGACCATGTTTTGAAATTCGTTGATGTCGAAAATGAGCTCTACATGTTATTATCTATTAATGCATAAATAAGGAGCATTCGCAATGTTTTTTTTTTCCAAATGATATCATGTTTTCCATTCTATTTAATCCCGGAATACATCGAGTTTAGGTGTGAAAGTGCTCATTTTGAGTAATTTGGACATTTTGTAATAAAAGAGTTACGCCATTAGCTTTTGTCGACAATTATGTTTCAGATTTTTATATTTGGATATGCGTTAAATATCTTATAGTGTAAGGTCTTTGAAAAACCAAAGACACGCACCTTGTTTCCAATAACAGTGAAATTATTCAAATTTGACATGTGTATAGCGGTTTTCTTGGTTGGAAAATTATAGTAACTGTTTAGTGAGACTTTAGGATTTGAAGTATCACGCCTGGTAAATGTGTTTTTTATTAGTTAATAAAGCACAGAAACATCGACCAACAAATTCAATTCTTCATTTTCCAAAGTTCTACTATGTTTGAATTGATGTATCTTATTACACAAAACGATCTTATGACAGTGGTTGGTAAAGCTGTTTTAACTTTTTAAGCCATCAGATTTCCTGTCCTTTTACCGCGGCTGACCTCACAGTTTTAATTTAAATTCATAACTTCAAAGATGTTCGAAAATTTTCCTATGATCTTCAATGCCATCTCTAATCAAAGCATTTGTTCACATAATTTCAACAAATTTTCCAACCATTTTATTCGACAAAATGATAATTAATATTGAAATCTTGAAAATAAACTGATTATCACCCTAAATTCATATACACAAGGACGAATGTAGTTGTCAATGATATTTAGGTAACGAAATTACATTATCTGAAAAGTGTTGACTACTACTCATAAGTCAAATAAGATACAGATCTGTCAAAAGTTTAACACTGAGATTACAGAAAAAAGTACAAGATCATCTGCTGAATGGAAGAAATATGGATAGCTAGTAACCCGAAAAACTGCTAGAGATAGATACCAGCTGCAAAAAACCTGAAGAAATAAAGCTAACATGGGGCTGAGATGAGTTTTCTATTGGTAAGTTTATTGTTAAACTATCGACAGCCTGTACTCTACTAATCATACAGTTCAAAATCAACCTAGACACAGACTGTGTTGTTTTAATAAGAGGCCAAAATTTCACATTAGGTCATATTAAGTGACACAATGATCTAATGGTTTCAAGTTCAAAACAAAACAGAAGCTATAAAGGAAACAGAAGTTACATGAATGAAACACATGTTTCTAACATATGATGTCACAGTAATAAATAAATATGATTTAAATTTGCTATCGAATGACCATTTTAGGTAATATTTTGCATATTACAATTCGTTAGAGATTCGTTGAAATTATGATGTCCTTCCAAAAGGGTCAGACTCTTTGACTGATATTTGAAGGCTACTACCATTCCTTTGCCGACTTTCATCCAAAAATGCGTAAACCAGGCGTGACACTTATTTTCTAAGGCAACATGCGATCTAAGTATACATTAAATATATACCGTTATAGGCATATCTGTTGACGTCATAGATAAATATTTGTTTAACAAACCAAAGCTGCTTTTTCAGTGTACATTTTTGACAGTTAATGGCTTAAGGTCTCACTAAACAGTTCGTATTTTCGTCCACGGTCTAACCAGAAGATAACTCCGTGAAAATCGCATGAAAATTACATATGTAATACGATACCGGTGTTAATTTTACAGCACTAGACTGTCGATTCGGGATACAATATATCATCTGTAGTGCTTGAGCATTATTATAAAACATTTTATTTATTTTTTCAAAGCAACCTTTTAATTTTGTGTTTTGTGTTTTGCATTTTAAATGAATAAGTGAATGAAAGAGGGGGTCTAAATGTTTGTTCAACTACCATGTTCGCAAATCAGTGTTGAGGAAATACGAAACACATGAATTTGAGGTGTGTTGAATGAGGCCCTTTGACGGCGTTTTGTTATGCGATTTATGACCATGTTTTGAAATTCGTTGATGTCGAAAATGAGCTCTACATGTTATTATCTATTAATGCATAAATAAGGAGCATTCGCAATGTTTTTTTTTTCCAAATGATATCATGTTTTCATTCTATTTAATCCCGGAATACATCGAGTTTAGGTGTGAAAGTGCTCATTTTGAGTAATTTTGGACATTTTTGTAATAAAAGAGTTACGCCATTAGCTTTTGTCGACAATTATGTTTCAGATTTTTATATTTGGATATGCGTTAAATATCTTATAGTGTAAGGTCTTTGAAAAACCAAAGACACGCACCTGTTTCCAATAACAGTGAAATTATTCAAATTTGACATGTGTATAGCGGTTTTCCTTGGTTGGAAAATTATAGTAATGTTTAGTGAGACTTTAGGATTTGAAGTATCACGCCTGGTAAATGTGTTTTATTAGTTAATAAAGCACAGGAAACATCGACCAACAAATTCAATTCTTCAATTTTCCAAAGTTCTACTATGTTTGAATTGATGTATCTCTTATTACACAAAACGATCTTATGACAGTTGGTTGGTAAAGCTGTTTTAACTTTTTAAGCCATCAGATTCCTGTCCTTTTACCGCGGCTGACCTCACAGTTTAATTTAAATTCATAACTTCAAAGATGTTCGAAAATTTTCCTAATGATCTTCAATGCCATCTCTAATCAAAGCATTGTTCACATAATTTCAACAAATTTTCCAACCAATTTTATTCGACAAAATGATAATTTAATATTGAAATCTTGAAAATAACTGATTTATCACCCTAAATTCATATACACAGGACGAATGTAGTTGTCAATGATAGTTAGGTAACGAAATTACATTATCTGAAAAGTGTTGACTACTACTCATAAGATCAAATAAGTACAGATCTGTCAAAAGTTTAACACTGAGATTACAGAAAAAAGTACAAGATCATCTGCTGAATGGAAGAAATATGATAGCTAGTAACCCGAAAAACCTGTCTAGAGATAGATACCAGCTGCAGAACCCTGAAGAAATAAGCTAACATGGGGCTGAGATGAGTTTCTATTGGTAAGTTTATTGTTAAACTATCGACAGGCCTGTACTCTACTAATCAATACAGTTCAAATCAACCTAGACACAGACTGTGTTGTTTTAATAAGAGGCCAAAAGTTCACATTAGGTCATATTAAGTGACACAATGATCTAAATGGTTTCTAGTTCAAAACAAAACAGAAGCTTTATAAAGGAAACAGAAGTTACATGAATGAAACACATGTTCTATTAACATATGATGTCACAGTAATAAATAAATAATGATTTAAAATTTGGCTATCGAATGACCATTTAGGTAATATTTGCATATTACAATTCGTTAGAGATTCGTTGAAATTATGATGTCCTTCCAAAAGGGTCAGACTCTTTGACTGATATTTGAAGGCTACTACCATTCCTTTGCCGACTTTCATCCAAAAATGCGTAAACCAGGCGTGACACTTTATTTTCTAAGGCAACATGCGATCTAAGTATGCATTAGATATATAGCGTTATATACAATTCTGGTGACTTCATAGATAAATATTTGTTAACAAACCAAATGCTGCTTTTTCAGTGTACATTTTTGACAGTTTATGGCCTAAGGTATCACTAAACAGTTTCGTATTTCGTCCACGGTCTAACCAGAAGATAACTTCATGAAAATCGCCATGACAATTACATGTGTACATACGATACCGGTGTTAATTTTACAGCACTAGACTGTCGATTCGGGATACAATATATCATCTGTAGTGCTTGAGCATTATTTATAAAACATTTTATTTTATTTTTTCAAAGCAACCTACCAATTTTGTGTTTTGTGTTTGCATTTTAAATGAATAAGTGAATGAAAGAGGGGGTCTAAATGTTTGTTAAACCACCATGTTCGCAAATCAGTGTGAGGAAATACGAAACTACATGAACAGTTCGGTGGTTGAATTTGAGGCCCTTGACGGCGTTTTGTTATGCGATTTTATGACCATGTTTTGAAATTCGTTGATGTCGAAAATGAGCTCTACATGTATTATCTATTAATGCATAAATAAGGAGCATTCGCAATGTTTTTTTTTTCCAAATGATATCATGTTTTCCATTCTATTTAATCCCGGAATACATCGAGTTTAGGTGTGTGAAAGTGCTCATTTTGAGTAATTTTGGACATTTTTGTAATAAAAGAGTTACGCCATTAGTTTTGTCGACAATTATGTTTCAGATTTTTTATATTTGGATATGCGTTAAATATCTTATAGTGTAAGGTCTTTGAAAAACCAAAGACACGCACCTTGTTTCCAATAACAGTGAAATTATTCAAATTTGACATGTGTATAGCGGTTTTCTTGGTTGGAAAATTATAGTAACTGTTTAGTGAGACTTTAGGATTTGAAGTATCACGCCTGGTAAATGTGTTTTATTAGTTAATAAAGCACAGGAAACATCGACCAACAAATTCAATTCTTCAATTTTCCAAAGTTCTACTATGTTTGAATTGATGTATCTCTTATTACACAAAACGATCTTATGACAGTTGGTTGGTAAAGCTGTTTTAACTTTTTAAGCCATCAGATTTCCTGTCCTTTTACCGCGGCTGACCTCACAGTTTTAATTTAAATTCATAACTTCAAAGATGTTTCGAAAATTTTCCTAATGATCTTCAATGCCATCTCTAATCAAAGCATTTGTTCACATAATTTCAACAAATTTTCCAACCAATTTTATTCGACAAAATGATAATTTAATATTGAAATCTTGAAAAATAACTGATTTATCACCCTAAATTCATATACACAAGGACGAATGTAGTTGTCAATGATAGTTAGGTAACGAAATTACATTATCTGAAAAGTGTTGACTACTACTCATAAGATCAAATAAGATACAGATCTGTCAAAAGTTTAACACTGAGATTACAGAAAAAAGTACAAGATCATCTGCTGAATGGAAGAAATATGGATAGCTAGTAACCCGAAAAACTGCCTAGAGATAGATACCAGCTGCAGAAACCCTGAAGAAATAAAGCTAACATGGGGCTGAGATGAGTTTTCTATTGGTAAGTTTATTGTTAAACTATCGACAGGCCTGTACTCTACTAATCAATACAGTTCAAAATCAACCTAGACACAGACTGTGTTGTTTTAATAAGAGGCCAAAAGTTCACATTAGGTCATATTAAGTGACACAATGATCTAAATGGTTTCTAGTTCAAAACAAACAGAAGCTTTATAAAGGAAACAGAAGTTACATGAATGAAACACATGTTTCTATTAACATATGATGTCACAGTAATAAATAAATAATGATTTAAAATTTGGCTATCGAATGACCATTTTAGGTAATATTTTGCATATTACAATTCGTTAGAGATTCGTTGAAATTATGATGTCCTTCCAAAAGGGTCAGACTCTTTGACTGATATTTGAAGGCTACTACCATTCCTTTGCCGACTTTCATCCAAAAATGCGTAAACCAGGCGTGACACTTTATTTTCTAAGGCAACATGCGATCTAAGTATGCATTAGATATATAGCGTTATATACATATCTGGTGACTTCATAGATAAATATTTGTTTAACAAACCAAATGCTGCTTTTTCAGTGTACATTTTGACAGTTTATGGCCTAAGGTATCACTAAACAGTTTCGTATTTTCGTCCACGGTCTAACCAGAAGATAACTTCATGAAAATCGCCATGACAATTACATGTGTACATACGATACCGGTGTTAATTTTACAGCACTAGACTGTCGATTCGGGATACAATATATCATCTGTAGTGCTTGAGCATTATTTATAAAACATTTTATTTTATTTTTCAAAGCAACCTACCAATTTTGTGTTTTGTGTTTTGCATTTTAAATGAATAAGTGAATGAAAGAGGGGGTCTAAATGTTTGTTAAACCACCATGTTCGCAAATCAGTGTTGAGGAAATACGAAACTACATGAACAGTTCGGTGGTTGAATTTGAGGCCCTTTGACGGCGTTTTGTTATGCGATTTTATGACCATGTTTTGAAATTCGTTGATGTCGAAAATGAGCTCTACATGTTATTATCTATTAATGCATAAATAAGGAGCATTCGCAATGTTTTTTTTTCCAAATGATATCATGTTTTCCATTCTATTTAATCCCGGAATACATCGAGTTTAGGTGTGAAAGTGCTCATTTTGAGTAATTTTGGACATTTTTGTAATAAAAGAGTTACGCCATTAGCTTTTGTCGACAATTATGTTTCAGATTTTTTATATTTGGATATGCGTTAAATATCTTATAGTGTAAGGTCTTTGAAAAACCAAAGACACGCACCTTGTTTCCAATAACAGTGAAATTATTCAAATTTGACATGTGTATAGCGGTTTTCTTGGTTGGAAAATTATAGTAACTGTTTAGTGAGACTTTAGGATTTGAAGTATCACGCCTGGTAAATGTGTTTTATTAGTTAATAAAGCACAGGAAACATCGACCAACAAATTCAATTCTTCAATTTTCCAAAGTTCTACTATGTTTGAATTGATGTATCTCTTATTACACAAAACGATCTTATGACAGTTGGTTGGTAAAGCTGTTTTAACTTTTTAAGCCATCAGATTTCCTGTCCTTTTACCGCGGCTGACCTCACAGTTTTAATTTAAATTCATAACTTCAAAGATGTTTCGAAAATTTTCCTAATGATCTTCAATGCCATCTCTAATCAAAGCATTTGTTCACATAATTTCAACAAATTTTCCAACCAATTTTATTCGACAAAATGATAATTTAATATTGAAATCTTGAAAAATAACTGATTTATCACCCTAAATTCATATACACAAGGACGAATGTAGTTGTCAATGATAGTTAGGTAACGAAATTACATTATCTGAAAAGTGTTGACTACTACTCATAAGATCAAATAAGATACAGATCTGTCAAAAGTTTAACACTGAGATTACAGAAAAAAGTACAAGATCATCTGCTGAATGGAAGAAATATGGATAGCTAGTAACCCGAAAAACTGCCTAGAGATAGATACCAGCTGCAGAAACCCTGAAGAAATAAAGCTAACATGGGGCTGAGATGAGTTTTCTATTGGTAAGTTTATTGTTAAACTATCGACAGTCCTGTACTCTACTAATCAATACAGTTCAAAATCAACCTAGACACAGACTGTGTTGTTTTAATAAGAGGCCAAAAGTTCACATTAGGTCATATTAAGTGACACAATGATCTAAATGGTTTCTAGTTCAAAACAAAACAGAAGCTTTATAAAGGAAACAGAAGTTACATGAATGAAACACATGTTTCTATTAACATATGATGTCACAGTAATAAATAAATAATGATTTAAAATTTGGCTATCGAATGACCATTTTAGGTAATATTTTGCATATTACAATTCGTTAGAGATTCGTTGAAATTATGATGTCCTTCCAAAAGGGTCAGACTCTTTGACTGATATTTGAAGGCTACTACCATTCCTTTGCCGACTTTCATCCAAAAATGCGTAAACCAGGCGTGACACTTTATTTTCTAAGGCAACATGCGATCTAAGTATACATTAAATATATACCGTTATAGGCATATCTGTTGACGTCATAGATAAATATTTGTTTAACAAACCAAATGCTGCTTTTTCAGTGTACATTTTTGACAGTTAATGGCTTAAGGTCTCACTAAACAGTTTCGTATTTTCGTCCACGGTCTAACCAGAAGATAACTCCGTGAAAATCGCCATGAAAATTACATATGTACATACGATACCGGTGTTAATTTTACAGCACTAGACTGTCGATTCGGGATACAATATATCATCTGTAGTGCTTGAGCATTATTTATAAAACATTTTATTTTATTTTTTCAAAGCAACCTTTTAATTTTGTGTTTTGTGTTTGCATTTTAAATGAATAAGTGAATGAAAGAGGGGGTCTAAATGTTTGTTCAACTACCATGTTCGCAAATCAGTGTTGAGGAAATACGAAACAACATGAATTTGAGGTGGTTGAATTTGAGGCCCTTTGACGGCGTTTTGTTATGCGATTTTATGACCATGTTTTGAAATTCGTTGATGTCGAAAATGAGCTCTACATGTTATTATCTATTAATGCATAAATAAGGAGCATTCGCAATGTTTTTTTTTTCCAAATGATATCATGTTTTCCATTCTATTTAATCCCGGAATACATCGAGTTTAGGTGTGAAAGTGCTCATTTTGAGTAATTTTGGACATTTTTGTAATAAAAGAGTTACGCCATTAGCTTTTGTCGACAATTATGTTTCAGATTTTTTATATTTGGATATGCGTTAAATATCTTATAGTGTAAGGTCTTTGAAAAACCAAAGACACGCACCTTGTTTCCAATAACAGTGAAATTATTCAAATTTGACATGTGTATAGCGGTTTCTTGGTTGGAAAATTATAGTAACTGTTTAGTGAGACTTTAGGATTTGAAGTATCACGCCTGGTAAATGTGTTTTATTAGTTAATAAAGCACAGGAAACATCGACCAACAAATTCAATTCTTCAATTTTCCAAAGTTCTACTATGTTTGAATTGATGTATCTCTTATTACACAAAACGATCTTATGACAGTTGGTTGGTAAAGCTGTTTTAACTTTTTAAGCCATCAGATTTCCTGTCCTTTTACCGCGGCTGACCTCACAGTTTTAATTTAAATTCATAACTTCAAAGATGTTTCGAAAATTTTCCTAATGATCTTCAATGCCATCTCTAATCAAAGCATTTGTTCACATAATTTCAACAAATTTTCCAACCAATTTTATTCGACAAAATGATAATTTAATATTGAAATCTTGAAAAATAACTGATTTATCACCCTAAATTCATATACACAAGGACGAATGTAGTTGTCAATGATAGTTAGGTAACGAAATTACATTATCTGAAAAGTGTTGACTACTACTCATAAGATCAAATAAGATACAGATCTGTCAAAAGTTTAACACTGAGATTACAGAAAAAAGTACAAGATCATCTGCTGAATGGAAGAAATATGGATAGCTAGTAACCCGAAAAACTGCCTAGAGATAGATACCAGCTGCAGAAACCCTGAAGAAATAAAGCTAACATGGGGCTGAGATGAGTTTTCTATTGGTAAGTTTATTGTTAAACTATCGACAGGCCTGTACTCTACTAATCAATACAGTTCAAAATCAACCTAGACACAGACTGTGTTGTTTTAATAAGAGGCCAAAAGTTCACATTAGGTCATATTAAGTGACACAATGATCTAAATGGTTTCTAGTTCAAAACAAAACAGAAGCTTTATAAAGGAAACAGAAGTTACATGAATGAAACACATGTTTCTATTAACATATGATGTCACAGTAATAAATAAATAATGATTTAAAATTTGGCTATCGAATGACCATTTTAGGTAATATTTTGCATATTACAATTCGTTAGAGATTCGTTGAAATTATGATGTCCTTCCAAAAGGGTCAGACTCTTTGACTGATATTTGAAGGCTACTACCATTCCTTTGCCGACTTTCATCCAAAAATGCGTAAACCAGGCGTGACACTTTATTTTCTAAGGCAACATGCGATCTAAGTATGCATTAGATATATAGCGTTATATACATATCTGGTGACTTCATAGATAAATATTTGTTTAACAAACCAAATGCTGCTTTTTCAGTGTACATTTTTGACAGTTTATGGCCTAAGGTATCACTAAACAGTTTCGTATTTTCGTCCACGGTCTAACCAGAAGATAACTTCATGAAAATCGCCATGACAATTACATGTGTACATACGATACCGGTGTTAATTTTACAGCACTAGACTGTCGATTCGGGATACAATATATCATCTGTAGTGCTTGAGCATTATTTATAAAACATTTTATTTTATTTTTTCAAAGCAACCTACCAATTTTGTGTTTTGTGTTTTGCATTTTAAATGAATAAGTGAATGAAAGAGGGGGTCTAAATGTTTGTTAAACCACCATGTTCGCAAATCAGTGTTGAGGAAATACGAAACTACATGAACAGTTCGGTGGTTGAATTTGAGGCCCTTTGACGGCGTTTTGTTATGCGATTTTATGACCATGTTTTGAAATTCGTTGATGTCGAAAATGAGCTCTACATGTTATTATCTTTTATTGCAAAAAAAGGAGCATTCGCAATGTTTTTTTTTTCCAAATGATATCATGTTTTCCATCCTATTTGATCCCGGAATACATCGAGTTTAGGTGTGAAAGTGCTCATTTTGAGTAATTTTGGCATTTTTGTAATAAAGGAGTTACGCCATTAGCTTTTGTCGAAAATTATGTTTCAGATTTTTCATATTTGGATATGCGTTAAATATCTTATAGTGTAAGGTCTTTGAAAAACCAAAGACACGCACCTTGTTTTCAATAACAGTGAAATTATTCAAATTTGACATGTGTATAGCGGTTTTCTTGGTTGGAAAATTGCAGTAACTGTTCAGTGAGACCTTAGGATTTGAAGTATCACGCCTGGTAAACGCATTTTATTAGTTAATAAAGCACATGACACATCAACCAACAAATTCAATTCTTCAATTCTCAAAAAGTTCTACTATGTTTCAATTCATGTATCTCTTATTATACATGACGGTTTTATGACAGTTGGTTGGTAAAGCTGTTTTAACTTTTTAAGCACCCAGAGTTCCTGGCGTTTTTCCGCGGATGACCTGACAATTTTAATTTAAATTCATATCTTCAAAGATGTTTCGAAAATTTTCCTAATGATCTTCAATGCCATCTCTAATCAAAGCGTTTGTTCACATAATTTCAACAAATTTTCCAACCAATTTTATTCGAGAAAATGATAATTTAATGTTGAAATCTTGAAAAATAACTGATTTATCACCCTAAATTCATATACACATTGAGGAATGTAGTTGACACTAATAGTTAGGTAACGGAATTTCATTATCTGAAACGTGTTGACTACTAGTCATAAGATCAAATAAGGTACAGATCTGTCACAAGTTTAACACTGAGATTACAGAAAAAAGATCGGCTGCTGAATGGAAGAAATATGGATAGCTAGTAACCCGAAAAACTGTATAGAGATAGATACCAGCTGCAAAAACCTGTTGAAATAAAGCTAACATGGGGCTGAGATGAGTATTTTATTGGTTAGTTTATTGTTAAACTATCGACAGTCCTGTACTGTACTAATCAATACAGTTCAAAATCAACCTAGACAGAGACTGAGTTGTTTTCAATAAGAGGCCAAAAGTTCACATTAGGTCATATTAAGTGACACAATGATCTGACTGGTTTCTAGTTCAAAACAAAACAGAGGCTATATAAAGGAAACAGAAACTACATGAATGAAACACGGAATCTATTAACATATGACGTCACAGTAATAAATAAATAATCATTTAAGATTTGACTATCAATTGACCATTTTAGGTAATATTTTGCTTATTACAATTCGTTAGAGATTCGTTGAAATTATGATGTGCTACCAAAAGGGTCATACTCTTTGACTGATATTTGAAAGCTACTACCATTCCTTTGCCGACCTTCATCCAAAAACGCGTAAACCAGGCGTGACACTTTATTTTCTAAGGCAACATGCGATCTAAGTATACATTAGATATATACCGTTATGTACATATCTGTTGACTCCAAAGATAAATAATTGTTTAACAAATCGAATGTCCATTTACATAGACATAAATAACATTCCTAGCTTTCTTTGTATAAAATAGAGCAGTATTTTGTAAACATGTTGCTTTTACAGTGTACATTTTTGGCAGTTGATGGCATAAGGTCTCACTAAACAGTTTCGTATTTTCGTCCACGGTCTAACCGAAGATAACTCCGTGAAAATCGCCATGACAATTACATGTATACATACGATACCAGTGTTTATTTTACAGCACTAGACGGTCGATTCGGGTTTCAATGTCATAATCAAAAACAAACATACTAGTACTAATCTATGTCTGAATCACAATCCAGAAGCATAGTAAAAACTTTGGAACTGACAAGTTAGGTTAGACACATGAACCTTTACCAGGGAAGTGAGGCCGGGTGCTCCGAAAGGGTAAGCACCTCCTGTTTAGCTAGCTACACCCGTCACGTGTGTAATCAAAATTGTGTGAAAGGAACATAAACTATGAGACGTCAAACATATCCAGGACAATCCTGGACACAGAGAAATCAAACTTGTCAATAATACTGTGATGACGGCCATAAAACTTTTTGAGGGCCTTGATAAGCCTAGGCTTGCAATATCCCTGAGTCAACAATTTATTTGCAAGCAGCCTACTTCGTTGTACAAAGTCCCCGTAGTGGGAACAAGCTCTACCATAGCGTATTAATTGGGAAACAAATACACCATAAGCAGGAGAAGCAGGTATATTGCTGCATAAAAAAGGAAAGTTGACAATAGAAAAATTGAAGTCATCACGTTTGTCATAAAGTTTTAAATGTAGCCTTTCTTGTGCGTCATAATTCAGGTATAGGTCTAAATATGAAGCAGAACTTGAGGAATCAGTCGTGTCTTTTACGTCAAGCTCACTACAGTAGGATAGCCAAGTCCAAATTGTGCGTTGGTTTTAAAATTTGAGACCTTCCGCGGTAAATAAAAAGGGATTACTTTTTGGCAAGTGTCTGAACCCGAAAAAAATTCGCCATTTTCAGAATCGTTTTTATACCATAAAATTAACATTTCTATCTACGAATATGATGCAAGCGTGTGAGGAATTAACTAAACTTTCTATATGTATCAAAAAGTCCGAGATAAAACGCCACATTTACTTAAAATTACTGATATCCCGACGATAACCGGTTTCTCTTGAAAATCAACAAAAATTTCTTCTCCATTTTTGAAACTGGTACGTTTTTTGTGTAAAGAATAATTTTCCTAGAAATTTTAATACAATGTCAGAAAATTATTATAGTATACGCCAGTAAATTATCGTACCTGGTACATGAGGGTTAAATATGCGAAAATCGCAAAAATCCAACAGCATGATTTCAGTACGTCTTGTTGTCAATGAAAACAAATATGGCCGCGACCTTGATAAACATTGTTCTAACGTAATGACGTAAACAACGTTCCCCGTGTCAAATATATAGGTCAACTGTCTACTGTATACACAGTACACGCAATGTACAGTACAGACCTGTCGAAAGTTTAATACTAAGCTAACCAAAAGAAGTCAAAGCTCGACTGCCGAGTGCCTAAGGTATGGAAAGGTAGCGGTCGAAAAGCTGTCGAGAGATAGATGGCAACTGCTGTCGATATAAACACCAAACGATGAACCAATATAGGCTGTCGGCACTAATTCGTTAGCTGGATGCTAAACTTTGTACAGGTCTGTACTGTATTTATTGATTTTTGCAACAGGCATCCTCATCTGGCACACATCATATGACATGTGTTTGTTGATGGAGATACTTTAGGACCCCAACAGGAATAAATAAATAGGGCCTACATTAAAAAAAATAAATGATAAATAAATAAATGATAAATAAAAAATAAATAAATAAATAAATAAATAATAAATAAATAAATAAATAAATAAATAAATAGAAATTCTACAGAGAAATAAGTTAGAGCAGGGACACAGTATGTTAGCAGGTTACAAAATGTCTAGCAGGTAAGAGATGATAATAAATAAAATAAATAAATAAATAAATCTGACATTCTACAGAGAAATAAGTTAGAGCTGTGACACAGTATGTCGAGCAGGTTACAAAATGTCTAGCAGGTTAGAGATGATAATAAATAAAAATAAATAAATAAATAAATCAGACATTCTACAGAGAAATAAGTTAGAGCTGGGACACAATATGTTGAGCAGGTTAGTGATGATAAATAGGGTAAATACAGAAAAAGAAATCCAAATAAGTTGCATTTTGTCTTTCCTAAAGGTACTGACATGAAATGGATGTGGTATGGGTACCATGGAAAGCAACCTCAGATATTTTTTTGGAAAAATAAAACAAATATTTTTATATGAACAAAATTAAAATTTAAAAAATAAAAGATATTGAATTACTAAAAAGTTAAAAAAATTATGAACAGGCAGATAGTTAGAAATTTTGTATATTGTTGTTTGTTAAATGAATGACAAGTGGGCCATAATAGCATTTAAAAGGACTAAAATTGTCTAAATTATCAAATTTAATTTAAAAACTACACAAACAGGTGATTTTATGGGGGACAGGTACTTTCTAGTTGTTCTGGCTGTGATAAATAGATAAATCATTTACAAATAAATCAAAAAGTATGGGATCATATGGCAGTGTTTATTTTAGAAAGGGGCTGTTGATCCTTTATTTTGCCAAATGGCATCATTGTAAAGGCCATAGTGGGCCACATTTGAAATTAGATTTCAAATGCAAGTTCAAAATATTTGATAGCATTGTCATATATAAAAGCTACATTATATGAAACTCTTAAATACTTCATTACAAAAGCTTTTACATCAGCCTAAAAGACAACACATCAAACATTAGATGTATGCAAAATTATTGATGTTATTCAACTTGTTATTATTAGAAATGAACCCATCTGAAAAAATCCTAGAATGAACACTCATGGTTATTACTGTTTACACATAATAGAACATTTTACAAAGAAAAATGCATTATGTGTGACTAAACCAACTTTGTAAATTGTAATAATGTTGAATGTCTCATTTCATGTAAAATTAAAACATAACAATATCTTTAATACACTAGAAATTAGATATCATCAGACATTTATGAATGTTTCATTTTATATAGAATTAAAAATCAACACATATCAATATCCTTAGCATACTGGGAATTATATACCATTACACATTTATGAATTGAATGCTTCTCTTGATACTGAATACCTACTTTTTCACCACATGAAATGCTTTTCATGCACCCTTGTCTGAAGTGTAGCATACAGGTAACAGCATAGGTTAAAATCTTAATACGTCAGAAAGTTTGCCAGTTCTCTTGTTGAGGGGTGTGTTTTACCTCAGGGATGAAGCCTAACTATTTTGAGCTAGGGGCCAGCTCACTTCATAAAAGAATTTGTAACAGTAATAAATGGCTTAAATGTGTAAACATTAAGGGACCCAGACTGGATTTTATAAGTCATTGGCTACTTGGCCCCTGCTTATCTTCATCCCTGTACCTAGTTTCCCCCTTAATCTCATTTACCTGATTATAATTGAAATAATCTTGAATGGAGTGTATATACCAACCAATCAATTCTAAATTTAACTGATAAATCAATAAATCTGGAATAGGCCTGTGTGTTACAATTATTTTGAATTCTTTCAAACTAATAATGCCCATTTGGATACACTGTGTCATGAATTTCACTGCATTTGCATAAACTTTTTCTTAATGTTATTATCAAACCAGTTCCCATGAATTTTCCTGAAAGGTGATATTTATTTATCAGAATTTTACAATTTTACAGAAATTACTGAAATTCCTAAATATTTACAGATCTGTATTAATCATTATAATATGGAGTTAAATTTTAACCAAGTCAAATGAAATCCACATGATTGGTATTCACTTTTCCTATTTCCTACTTCCACATAGTCTATTTTAAATGTTATTTGTGCTATGTCAAGTTGACTTTAAACTTTTAATGAAGCAAAATAATCAACTTTTCATGTCTAAATTGTACTAAAATAATAATGCCGGGGTTATTGGCATCAGAACAGAAACAAAAATTTAAATAATAAAGACCAATGTTGTGTTGACTCTGGCTAAACTAACATGGGAGATGTTTCCTCATTTTGGGAAATATTTCATAAAGAAAAATCCAGTCTAACCCTCTTTAATGATGTTAGCTTATTTATCCAATGATATGTACTGATATGACAGACAGGTCCTGTTTATATTTTGCCAGCAAAGCAAAATCAGTTGGTAATTTTCAGTAATTCTGAGTCCCTAACTAGCCCTACATGAGCAGGTTGCACTGTACACTGTATTGGTACAGATCCCGAGTCCATATGGGTAAAATTAGAACACATCGTATCTAATGTGTTCGACAGCCATGCAGATCGTTCATACATGACAAATAAGGCAAAAAAGCTTGACTATTTTGTCCAAAATACACGATGACATTTTCTGCATGCTAAAATTGTGATCGAAGCGGGAACGAATGCTAATCAAATATGTCCGACTGGAAGTAGTTCCAAAAAATCGGCAGATTAGACGAGAAATGGGTGAAAATACAATATTTTAAAGGAAAAACTTACTTTATTTCAACAAAAATATCTCCACAGCGTCTCTCGATTATCAAATTTATACATTGCATACAATAAGGAAGCTGTCTTAGCATTTTTTCTGTGTCAAATTAGCCGGAAAGGGGGCGGCCCATGATCGAGAATCCGGCAATGCCATCGATTTTTTTCGACATTTGAAACTGGTACGTTTTTTGTGTAAAGAAAATTATTTGACAAATTATACATCAAAATAACCGTGGGAAAAAGTTCTTTCCGTTCATGTAAAAACATTTTTGGTGCATGAGGAACTGCGTACACAGAATGATATTTTTTAAAGTTTCAATTTTCAATTTTTCGCCGGTGCCTAACATTCAATTACGATTTAAATTGTTAAATTCTCACCGACGTTGATAAAAATCGTCTTTAATGTCTTACCTTTGTCCTCAAAAAACGATAGAATACTACAAATAGTATTAAAAACTCGCAGTAAAATAAATTTTATGTAATTTTACCGCCTCGAGTGAATTCAAATTTTTGACAATTTTTTCACTTTGTCTGCGCGTGAAATTTTGTTTGATGAATCAATGCGCTGGCCGGGTTGGCTATCCTACTGCTAGGATAGATGACATTTACATAGTCTCCAAATTTAGGATTGTTATGAGACAGAACGTCATCTATGTATCTGTATGTTGAGTTGAATGATTTGGCGACAGTTTTCTCTCCAGATTTAACAAGGTTCTGCATAAATTCTGCTTCGTAAGGATAAAGAAACAAATCAGCAAGCAATGGTGCACAGTTTGTACCCATTGGTATACCGATTGTTTGCTGAAAAACTATATTACCAAACACAACAAATATGTTATCTATCAAAAACTCCAACATTTTGTTGATGGTATCTTCAGTATATTTTTGTTTGGAATCCGTATGATGCTTGACAAAATAACCAGAATCCCTGTTCAGCACCAGATATTTGTATCTTGGCTTACCGTTTTTGTAGAAGAAAGACAAGTGAATAATTTCTTTAAGACATTCTTTCAATTTAGAATGAGGGATTGTGGTGTATAGTGTAGAAAAATCAAATGTTTTTACACTTTTTACATGAGATAAAGTATTAGAAGCAAGATGTTCAAGTAATTCTTTAGAATTTTTGAGAATCCACATTTGATTGATTCCAGATGTAGAATATACTTTTTCTGAATAAGACTGAAGACCATCTTTGACGATTGTCAAAATTTGTGTTAGAGTTACCGATAATGATTTAGTAGTACATTTAGATGAGCCTGTTATATATCTTTCCTTGTATGGATTTTTATGGAGTTTAGGAATCCAATACAAGTAAGGAAGATCAAGATCTTCCTCTTTAAGATTGATACCGAAAGACTCGAGAACTCCCCTATGGTTGGAAAGAACTTCATCTTTGGTAAAATTAGTTCTAGAATATGCAGGGTTATTTGATATACTATCTAAAACTAGCTCCTTAATAAGACATTCAAGGTAGAATCTCTTACAAACGAGAATAATGTTGTTGGAAGCCTTATCAGCTGGGACAACAACATATTTGTTGTGTATGTCTGTAAGAATTGCCTTGATTTCTGGATCCTTGAGTACTGAAAACGGTTTGGTACTCATAGACCCTTTAAGTTTGGCAATCCTAGTTATAACGTAAGATCTCACAACCTTTATCCAGTCGGATAAGGTATCAAGCTCAACATCTTCTAATTTAGCCCAACGTCTGGCGTACTCTTCAACGGAATCCATGACAAGTCGGAAATTCTGTCCCCAAGTAAAAGGTTGAGCTTCTATATATTTAGGACCTTTTGAAAGTAAATTATATTGAGATCACCAGTTATTACATGTCCAGTCGGTCAATAAATATAGGGAGAAGACGAGCAAGAGCAAGTAGGTGGAGTAAAATTGTGAAAGTTTAAACACTGCAATGTTTGTTAATAATTAAATATTTTGGATGCAATAGGTTTATTGTAGGTGTAGGAAACTAGAGGTGGAGAATTAATTTTGAAATAAGCAGGAATTTTAGATTGGACTTGTTTATTTTGAAGAATATTGGAAATGTTTATAGCATCACATTCCTAGCATTCTTTGTATAAAATAGAGCAGTATTTTGTAAACATTTTGCTTTTTCAGTGTATATTTTTGGCAGTTGATGGCCTAAGGTCTCACTAAACAGTTTTGTATTTTCGTCCACGGTCTAACCGAAGATAACTCCGTGAAAATCGCCATGACAATTACATGTATACATACGATACCAGTGTTAATTTTACAGCACTAGACGGTCGATTCGGGTTTCAATGTCCCATCTGTAGTGCTTGGACAGAATTTATGAAACAATGTTTTATTTTTTCAAAGCAACCTACCACTTTTGTGTTTTGCATTTTAAATGAATAAGTGAATGAAAGAGGGAGTCTAAATGTTTGTTAAACTACCATGTTTGCAAATCAGTGTTGAGGAAATACGAAACTATATGAACAGTTCGGTGGTTGAATTTGAGGCCCTTTGACAGCGTTTTGTTATGCGATTTTATGACCATGTTTTGAAATTCGTTGATGTCGAAAATGAGCTCTATATGTTATTATCTTTTATCGCATAAATAAGGAGCATTCGCAATGTTTTTTTTCCAAATAATATCATGTTTCCATCCTATTTAATCTCGGAATACATCGAGTTTAGGTGTGAAAGTGCTCATTTTGAGTAATTTTGGACAATTTTTTAATAAAAGAGTTACGCCATTAGCTTTTGTCGACAATTATGTTTCAGATTTTTCATATTTGGATATGCGTTTAATATATTATAGTTTAAGGTCTTTGAAAAACCAAAGACACGCACCTTGTGAAATTATTCAAATTTGGCATGTGTATAGCGGTTTTCTTGGTTGGAAAATTGCAGTAACTGTTTAGTGAGACCTTAGGATTTGAAGTATCACGCCTGGTAAACGCGTTTTATTAATTAATAAAGCACAGGAAACATCAACCAACAAATTCAATTCTTCAATTCTAAAAAAGTTCTACTATGTTTGAATTGATGTATCTCTTATTACACAAAACAATCTTATGACAGTTGGTTGGTAAAGCTGTTTTAACTTTTGAAGCCACCAGAGTTCCTGGCGTTTTACCGGATGACCTGAAAATTTTAATTTAAATTCATAATTTCAAAGATGTTTCGAAAATTTTCATAATGATCTTCAATGCAATCTCTTATCAAAGCGTTTGGTCACATAATTTCAACAAATTTTGCAACCAATTTTATTCGACAAAATGGTAATTTAATATTGAAATCTTGAAAAAATAACTGATTTATCACCCATAATTCATATACACATGGACGAATGTAGTTGACAATGATAGTTAGGTAACGGTATTACATTATCTAAAACGTTTTGACTACTACTCATAAGATCAAATAAGGTACAGACCTGTCAAAAGGTTAACACTGAGATTTCAGAAAGAAGTACAAGATCGGCTGCTGAATGGAAGAAATATGGATAGCTAGTAAACCGAAAAACTGCCTAGAGACAGATACCAGCTGCAAAAAACCTGTTGAAATAAAGCTAACATGGGGCTGAGATGAGTTTTCTATTGGTAAGTTTATTGTTAAACTATCGACAGTCCTGTACTCTACTAATCAATACAGTTCAAAATCAACCTAGACACAGACTGAGTTGTTTTTAATAAGATGCCAAAAGTTCTCATTAGGTCAGTTTAAGTGACACAATGATCAGAGTAGTTTCTAGTTCAAAACAAAACAGAGGCTATATAAAGGAAAAAGAAGCTACATGGATGAAACCCGGGTTTCTATTTAATATGATGATTCAGTTATAAATAAATAAAGATTCGATATTTGACTATCGAATGACCATTTTAGGTGATGTTTTGCTTCGAACGAAAATAGGAATAAACATTTCTAGTAACAAGTTAAAGATAAGTAACTTAACCCATCATTCTCAGTTTTATGAGGTAACAAAACACATTGCATTTTATCCTGCTTTCCAACAAACAAACTTAACTGTGCAGGGTTTGCGTTTGTAATTTAAACCACTGAGCCGATATCTCTTCTGGTAGCTGTTGCCCCAAGGATATCACAAACTCAGTAGGCAATTTTTTTATTATTGTCAGAAATATACTTTTGTCTCAATTTGCTCCTTATTTAAATAGGACATTCCTTGAAAAACTAGGGTTTACTCCCTCATGCAAAGTATTCCCTCGGCTAAATTTGGTAAACTATATTTTGGCCCCTTTACTTGGGTTTCTTTTTAAACATCTTGAAAACAAATATGCTTTCATTAATTTGGTCTAAGCATTACTGATGAGGACTTGTATTCCAAAACGGACGTCTAGTGCTGTAAAATTAAAACTGGTATAATATGTAATTACTAAAAAACAAGGATACAAAACTTTAATTGACTTTCTAAAAATATTTGATTTAAAAATCAGATAAATTTGCAAAACATAACCGATTGTATGAATAAGAGAGATTAAAATCTACATGATTCTAACATCAATAATTAAATAGATGATAGGTAATAGATTTATGGGAAATAACTAAAACAGAATACTGTTCGATGTCCAAATCACTATCTTAAAGCCAAATCCCCTGTATAATTGCTACACCTGTCACGTATGTAATCAAAATTGAGAGTGAATGGAAGATGGAACTATGAGACGTCAAATATATTAAGAGTTATCCTGGACGCAGAGACGTCATACTTACAAACAATATTGTGATCCGGTCAAAGAACTATTTGCGTGCCACGATAAGACTATGCTTACAATATTCCTGTGTCATCAATTTCCTTGTAAATAACTTGTTTCGTTGCATAAAAATCGTAAAGTTGTAAGAAATATCAACGGATACATCAGATAAAGATTAAGAAAGAGTAGAAGCCAAAAAGCCTGCAATGCACAGCTGGCAATATTTGACCCAATTTGCATAATTTGCTCAAATTGGTTCAATGAAAAATTTCTCGGAAGAAAACGTTATATACACGTGGCAAGTGTAGGTAGCTAAATCGGAGGTGCTTACCCTTCCAGAGCACCCGGCCTCACTTCCCTGGTGGAAGTTCACGTGTCTAACCTAACTTGTCAGTTCCAATTTTTTTACTATGCTTCTGGATTATGTTTCGGACATGGATTAGTATGTTTGTGTTTTATTAACCTTGATATTTGAATTAGACTAACTTAAATGACCTGTATATGATACTGTATCTCAGTTCTTATACTGTTTATATTAATCAAATTGTTTATGATGGATTGTGTGTTTGTAATACCACCTTAGTCTATGTTGTTATTGTTGTTGAATAGTGCTTAACCTCTCATCGGCAATTTTTTAGCTATTTGCGAACAAGTTTGTGTATGCATGTAAAGTGCGAGTGTGTGTTATGGTCTGTTTTGTACCAGTGCGCACTCGGGGAGACTTTAAGGTGCTAACTTAACGAGACAACAGTTACAGGGGTTTCTTCCACACTGTATTAAACAACACTGACGGTGACTTTGAAATACTTGCTCGTAGAGACAGCAGTTGCAGAGTTTGCTACCACACTACACTATACAGCACTTAAGGTGACTTTAAAGAGATAGCTTACCAAGACAGCAGTTGCAGAGTTTGCTTCCACACTACACTATACAGCACTTAAGGCGACTTTAAAGAGATAACTCACCAAGACAGCAGTTGCAGAGGTTACTACCATCCTGAACTAAAAAACACTCAAGTCCGATTTTAAAGCATCAACTTGTTAATCCGGTGTCATATTTTGCAATTCTGATTTTTTTCATAACAATTTAAAAATAAAAAATCTTTAAAAAGAATTTGAAAGTTTGAAATTATGTAATGCGTTTCGGTTCAAATGACATTATACCACGTATTAACAATACAGACCTGTCGAAAGTTTAACATCAAGTTAACGAATTAGTACCAAATCGGCAGCTCATATCATCCCTTCTCTGGATTTGTATAGATCGACAGCATGCAGGTGTTTTTCTATCTCGGCGTGCTTCGACTTTTTTGGTTAGCTCAGTGTTAAACATTCGACAGGCCTATACTGTAGCTATTAACTTTCAGACAAACATCTGACGCAATTATTTTTTTTACCTCTGCATTACACAAGAGATATTCTATAATATATTACTAAACCATATTCATTATTAGTATAATCTCGTTTTTTCAAAGATTGTAGCCACATTTTACAAAAAAATACAATTTTTGCCTCTGCATTACACAAGAGATATTCTATAATATATTACTAAACCATATTCATTATTAATTTAAATATAATCTCGTTTTTTCAAAGATTGTAGCCACATTTTACAAAAAAAATTACAATTTTTACCTGACCACATTATTATGATAATAGACGTGGCATTAGAAACCTAATCACAGCCTGCTTGGCTTAATGTTGACATGTTGTTAATACCACTTTCTCTTATCATTATAAATTTGGTCAGGTAATTTTGATGTAACAGATATCAATCATTCCTTTTAAGGAGAAAAAGGTTGAATTGTAGGACATAGAGTTTTCAATTTAAAGTAAAATTGAAAATTTTACGGAGTGTGCAGACTTTATAAACAGAGACTGATGTTATACATTAGGTCACTTACTAATAAAATGATACAACACAATTACAAAAAATATAAATCGTAAAATGTGGCCATAATTTCTGAAAAATTGGGTTTTAGTGATAATGAATAAGGTTTACATACGTAATCTAGAGGCCTGTCGAAATTTTAATTTAATTAAACTCACCTAACTATTAGTGTCGTATAGACAGTTTATTTCAATCACTCGTTAACTATATCACAACAGGTTTTGAACAGGCGCTACTTACATTTATTTCGGCAGTTTTTTCGACCCTCTCGGTCACTACAAAGCAGAACTTAGAATCGTTTTCGTTAGTTAGTTTAGGGTTAAACTTTCGACTGGTCTGTATATTCAAAGTTCACCTGGTTTTGAATTACAAAAAGCATTTGTCGGCAAACTAAAATCTTTGTACCCATTGGTATACCGATTGTTTGCTGAACAACTATATTACCAAACACAACAAATATGTTATCTATCAAAAACTCAAACATTTTGTTGATGGTATCTTCAGTATATTTTTGTTTGGAATCCGTATGGTGCTTGACAAAATAACCAGATTCCCTGTTCAGCACCAGATATTTGTATCTTGGCTTACCGTTTTTTGTAAAAGAAAGACAAGTGAATAATTTCTTGAAGACGTTCTTTCAATTTAGAATGAGGGATAGCGGTGTAAAGTGTAGAAAAACCAAACGTTTTTATACTTTTTACATGAGATAAAGTATTAGAAGCAAGATGTTCAAGTAATTCTTTAGAGAATCCACATTTGGTTGATTCCAGATGTAGAATATACTTTGTCTGATTAACACTGAAGACCATCTTTGACGATTGTCAAAATTTGTGTTAGAGTTACCGATAATGATTTAGTAGTACATTTAGATGAGCCTTCTATATATCTTTCCTTGTATGGATTTTTATGGAGTTTAGGAATCCAATACAAGTAAGGAAAATCAAGATCTTCCTCTTTAAGATCGATACCGAAAGACTCGAGAACTCCCCTATGGTTTGAAAGAACTTCATCTTTGGTAAAATTAGTTCTAGTATATGTAGGGTTATTTGATATACTATCTAAACCAAGCTCCTTAATAAGACATTCAAAGTAGAATCTCTTACAAACGAGAATAATGTTGTTGGAAGCCTTATCAGCTGGGACAACAACATACTTGTTGTGTATTTCTGTTAGAATTGCCTTGATTTCTGGATCCTTGAGTACTGAAGACGGTTTAATACTCATAGACCCTTTAAGTTTGGCAATCCTAGTTTTAACGAAAGATCTCACAACCTTTATCCAGTCGAATAAGGTATCAAGCTCAACATCTTCTAATTTAGCCCAACGTCTGGTGTACTCTTCAACGGAATCCATGACAAGTCAACCAATTTCTTACAGAAAAGAGTAAAAGGTGAATAACTAACCATTCCCAATTTCATGAGATAACAAAAATACATTGCTTAATGGACTTTATCAAACAAAATTTACTATCATGAAAGATTTATCTAGTGTTAGTTTATAATATAACAAAGCTAATTTGATTTAATTTCAGCACTAGCGAAAAAATTAAAAATACAAAAATAAGAATAAGAGTTTATGAATAAGAGAGATTTAAAAAAATTATTGGCTCTAACAGCAATCATTGTATAGAGGGTAAGTAAGAAAATTAATTATGTTAAACAACAACTAATTTAAGATTCATACTAAAAACATTTCAAAAAATCATTATAAAAGGTAACATGGTCAAAAAACGGTCAATTTGCTAAATAGTAAAAGTTAATAATTAATAATCCAAAATTCATCGGATAAAGTGTGTATATAAAGTCAATTATGTAAAAGGTCTATACTTTTAAGATATTCCACAATGGTAGCAACTGCTCTCTTAGCCATTTCTTGTTGACCTTTTTCTGAACAGTGGGCTATTACTATCGCAGTTTTTGATGCTTGCAAAGTCACTGATCCCTGATCTTCCTTTTTAGCTAATACAAATTGATCCTTTTCTGCCTTTGGAAAACGGTATTTTACACCGCCAATTGTTACACCGCCTGTCTGAAAAGCTGTAAAATCTTTAGTTTGAAAGTATCTTGCAACTACTACAGCTTCAGCTGAGGTCATATCCAATGCATTGGGATTATCTGATGATGTCAAAACAGCTCCATCTTCTAGTCTTAACATAACTCCCTTGTCTATATGATTTTGGCCGCTACTGTCCTTGCTCTGATCTATCATGTTATCAATGTATCCATCCCATGTCTGAAACAAAAGGTATGAGTTAGATCATGAAGCTTGACACTAACACACTTACTAGATAAAATTGAATTCAAATCACAATCAGGATTTAAAAACTGTCAAATCATGAATTTTCGTAGTGTCACAGTTTCCGTTGTTTTCGTGGGTATTTTGAACAACGAATTTACATATCAACGGAATACTGAAGTAGGAACCACAAACCATGAATTCACAACCTCACTAAATGGTACTATAGATTACATTGAATTCGCGAGTATCACATTTCGCGTTTCGACTCCTAAGCGTCATTTGACGAATATGTGAATTCGCGATTACAATCCAGGTTAATATTATAAAATCAAAATCGATATGCAATTATCGCTCTTTCATAAGTCGTTTTGTCATTTTATATATAACTACAATGGTCATAAACGATTGCCGCTAATCTGGCCTTTTATTTTTCATGATTCTTAAAATATTCGCGTGATATATGATATCGCGTCCAAGAGTCCTCGCAAAATTACGCGTTGGTAAATTTCTCGCGATTAAAAAATTGATCAAGAGTATTTTCTTTTGGAACCTCATTTCACAGTATTGTGTTACTATTATTGCATTTTCAGTCTTAGATGTTTCATTTTGACTAAAGCATTTACCATCAGACCAGAAATATTAGTACTACTATATTGTATCTATAACCATAAGTGTCTTATAAGACTTTTGATGCTATGTTTTCGTCAAAGTTGAGTTTGACCCGTGACATTCAGAGAGAAAGAGAGAGAGAGAGAGAGAGAGAGAGAGAGAGAGAGAGAGAGAGAGAGAGAGAAATACTAACAAAATCTTTTTGGTGACAATATGTATTTATAACTAAACCTAATTTTTAATTTTCAAGCACATAGACAGACACAACCTTGGAATAATAGTTCTCGTCAGTAGAGCTCGAACCAAAATAGCGGAAATTCTAATAATTTAAAGATTGTGAATTGAGAAAAATTGAAGCACCTAAATACATTTACCAAATATATGTAGTACATGTACATACCATATCGAGACAAAAACAAACCGCTAAAGCCAAAACTGCGACGGAGATCATCATTCTGCAGATCCTAGTTTGCCGACAAATGCACGAATACCTAGCTTTTTGTAATTTTAAACAGGTGAACTTTGAATATACAGACCCGTCGAAAGTTTAACACTGAGCTAACGTAAACGATTCTAAGTTCTGCTTTGTAGTGACCGAGATGGTCGAAAAACTGCCGAAATAGATGTTAGTAGCCGCTTTCAAAAACTTGTTGTGATAAAGGTAACGAATGACTGATATGAGCTGTCTGCATAACACTAAATAGTCTGGTTTGTGTTAAACGTTCGAAAGGCCTTTATTTTACGTAGTGTAAACCATATTCATTATTACTGAAACCCCGTTTTTCAGAAATTGTGCACATTTTACAAAGAAATATTTTTTGTAGCTGTGTTGTATTATTTTATTAATAAGTGACCCAATGCATATGTATAATCAAAAACAAACATACTAATCGAATAAGTGTCTGTTCAAAATCTTATTTCGAAACGTCTGCACACTTCGTAAAAATTTTCAAATTTACATTAAACTGAAAAGTTTCTATGCCCAACAACTGCAACTTTTTTCCTTAAAAGGGATGATTGATAGCTGTTACATCAAAATTACCTGACCAAATTCAAAATAAAAGAAAGTTGGTTTTTTTTATAATGTTTATGTTTATTGGCATAATAAGGTATATAATGATAAATTTTATAATTTTACAAATATAATACATGTATATATACATATCAATAGACAGCAACAATGGTTATACACCGTGATCATTCAATAATAACAGTACGTAAGACAGTTATACATCGTGAATGTCCAAGTTCAGTAGTTATACCTGTTAAAGGTTAATCATGCGTGTATAAAGAGACACGTGTAACTTAAATGGAATATATTTAGTGGAAATGTTCAAAAGTAAGTACTTTATATAATTTGATATATAATATTTAATATTGACATAATTTATACTTTTATTATATGTATATCTATATGGATATAGTTGTGTATATATAGAATATATGTACGGTATAAAGCGTGGACATTGCGGATGTTATTATATAAGCTAATATGATTCAACAACATTTTTATTTTGGATTATTCAAATAAATCAAACCATATTTCCCAGTTTTCTGTAAAGATATCTATTTTGTTATTACCTATATATATCAATTTTTCGCACTGAAAGTTTTGAAGGATAATATTTTGCATCATAAATAAGTTTAATTTTCTATTTTTAACTCTACATGTGTATATGTGGTATCTCACCAGCAATAATAAAAAATTGACTGGCTTACATTTTTCACTGAAGTTAAAAAGGCCAAATAAAGCCGTTTTTGCACTAAGGTTAAGCGATTTTTTCATTTTTATGGAGACCCAGTTTTGTATTCTATCCCAGAAATGGTGAACCATTTGACACTCCCAGAACAAGTGTATAATTGTTTCTTCCGCGTTATTACAAAAAGTGCATTTATCATTATTTTTTACCCCAATTTTCTTTAAATATCGATTTGTTGCCAAAATGTTGTGATTAATTCTAAACTGAAACCATAACAACTTGGTATTTTTAGTAGTATAAAAGGGAATAGCGTATAAATAATGCCACTGTGTATCTAAATTGTTAAATATATTTAGCCACTTAGCTTGACTTTTGGGTTTTGTTGTATTCTGAGACAAAACAGTATACATATCTTTACAACCTTTTGATGATTTTAGCCAAATTCTTATATGAAATGGAATAAATGGGTAATGTATCACATGAGGTCTGAGTTTGATATCAAGGTTTGACAAATATTCTTTAATTGCATTTATCACCCCAAAAAGTATTTGTTTTACAGTAAATGTTTGTATAAATTGATCATATGTTATAAATCCATTCTCAGTTAAAAGATCCCGAATAAATAAAACACCCTTACATTGCCAATGTTTATAATTTATTTCTTTCCCTCCAACTTTTATCAAGTGATTGTTCCAAATGCACGATGTTTGGAAATCATTTAATGTTTTGCAGTTATGGACATTTTGTAAGTTTGCAAAGGAACATAAAACATGCTTCCAAAATTCGTTACTTATTTTTTTTTGATATATCAATACAGGCTGTTTTGCCTTGTGTGTATATACTTTTCGGATTTTTAACAATGGTGTAAAATATTGATCTATATTTTCCATTATTTATTAAAGTTCTTCTAATCCAAGTTATTTTAGTGATTCTATAAACTTTTGTAAATGAATCATTTTTAAACCACCGCTGAAATATTTTTGAATAAGTACATTTCTATTAATCCTATCATTTTTTGAATTCCAAACAAATTCATAAAACATGCTATTCAATTTATCCAACATTTGAGGGGGTGGGTTTGGAAGTGATATAAAAAGATAGTTCAATTTCGATATTATCAACGTCTTAAGTATTATTATTCTTCCTAATGGCGTAAGATACCTGCTTGACCAGGAGTGCAAAATTGACTTTATTTGTTCAATTTTTTTCTCAAAATTAATTTTTACTATTTGATCAAGATCAGTTGAAAATTCTATTCCTAGTACATTAAAACTTTTTTGATTCCAGTTTAATTTAAGCCGGTGGTTAAATGTTTCCCCACAAAACTTCTTTTTACCAATCCAAATTACTCTCGTTTTTGAGACATTTATATTAAGACCCGAAATTTTTCCAAAAAATTCAATAACGTTCATAGCTTCATCGAAGGCTGTTTTTGAACCATCTAAAATTAAGGTAGTGTCGTCGGCAAACTGCGATAGTTTAAGTTCTGTGTCATCAATAACAATTCCGCTAATGGATTTATTATGTTTCACTAGTAAGAATAAAATTTCAGCACATAATAAGAATAAATAACTGGAAATAGGATCCCCTTGTCTACAACCTCTTTTCAATATAAAAAAAATCAGATAAGATATTATTTTGATTAATTGCGGATGAAATATTGGTAAAGAAGAGTTTAACCCATTTCTTTATAGATTCTCCAAACTTAAAGAAAGTTGTATTGAACACATGTCAACATTAAGCCTAGCTGGCTGTGATTTGGTTTCCAATGCCACGTTCTATTATCATAATAAAGTAGTTATGTAAAAATTGTAAATCTTTGTAAAATGTGGCTGCAATCTCTAAAAAACGAGGTTTTACTAATAATGAATATGGTTTAGTTCTATATTATAAACTGACTATTATGTAATGCAAAGGTAAAATCAATTGCGTCAGATGTTTGTCTGAAAGTTAATAGCTACAGTACAGGCCTGTGAAAAGTTAAACACTGAGCTAACCAAAAGAAGTCGATGCTCGGCTGCCAATTGGCTGAAGTATGGATAGCTAGTTGCAGAAACGCTGTGGAGAGATAGATACCCGCCGCGTGCTATCGATTTATACAAATCCAGAGGAGGGGCGATATGAGCTGCCGATTTGGTACTAATTCGTTAACTTGATGTTAAACTTTCGACAGGTCTGTATAGGTAATACGTGGCATAGTGTCATTTGAACCGAAACACATTACATAATTTCAAACTTTCAAATTCTTTTTAAAGATTTTTTAATTTTAATTATTTTGGTTATGAAACAAATCAGAATTGCAAAATATGACACCGGATTAACAAGTTATTACTTTAAAGTCGGACTTGAGTGCTTTTTAGTTCAGAATAGTAGCAACCCCTGCAACTGCTGTCTTGGTGAGCTATCTCTTTTAAGTCGCCTTAAGTGCTGTACAGTGCAGTGTGGTAGCAAACTCTGCAGCTGCTGTCTCTACGAGCAAGTATTTTAAAGTTTCCGTCAGTGCTGTTAAATACAGTGTGGTAGAAACCCCTAGTAACTGTTGTCTCGTTAAGTTATCACCTTAAAGTCTCCCCGAGTGCGCACTGGTACAAAACAGACCATAACACACGCTCGCACTTTACATGCATACACAAACTTGTTCGTGGATTAATCCAAAGAAAATAATAAATCAGTTCTAGTCGCAAATAGCTGAAAAATTGCTGATGCGACGTTAAGCACTATTCAACAAGAATAAAAACATGGACTAAGGTGGTAGTACAAACACACAATCCATCATAAACTATTTGATTAATATAAACAGTATAAGAACGGAGAAACAGTATTATGAACAGATCATTTAAGTGAGTCTAATTCAAATATCAAGGTTTACAAATTTCCTACAGAAAAGGGTAAAGGTGAATAACTAACCATTCTAAATTTCATGAGATAACAAAAATACATTGCATAATCTACTTTATCAAACAAAATTTACTATCATGAAAGATTTATCCAGTGTTAGTTTATAAAAAAAAACAAAGCTAAAAAGTTTTAGTTTAAATTTTCATTTTTATTTGATTTGAGCACTAGCGAAATAAATTAAAAATACAAAAATAAGAATAAGAGTTTATGAATAAGAGAGATTTAAAAAAATTATTGGCTCTAACAGCAATCATTGTATAGAGGGTAAGTAAGATAATTAATTATGTTAAACAACAACTAATTTAAGATTCATACTAAAAACCTTTAAAAAATTCATTATAAAAGGTAACATGGTCAAAAAACGGTCAATTTGCTAAATAGTAAAAGTTAATAATTATTAATCCAAAAAATTCATCGGATAAAGTGTGTATATAAAGTCAATTATGTCAAAGGTTCATACGTTTAAGATATTCCACAATTGTAGCAACTGCTGTCTTAGCCTTTCCTTTTTGACCTCCTTCTGGACAATGGGCTATTACTATTGCAGTTTTTGATGCTTGCAAAGTCACTAATCCTTCACCTTTCTTTTTAGCTAATACTAATTGATCCTTTTCTGCCTCTGAAAAACGGTATTTTACACCGCAATTGTTACACCGCCTCTCTGAAAATCTTTAAAATCTTTATTTTTAAAGCAATTTGCAACTACTACAGCTTCAGCTGAGGTAATATCCAATGCATAGAAAATTATCTGATGAAGTCAAACAGCTCCATCATCTAGTCTTAACATAACTCCCTTGTCTATATGATTTTGGCCGCTACTGTCCTTGCTCTGATCTATCATGTTATCAATGTATCCATCCCAGTCTGAAACAAAAGGTATGAGTTAGATCATGAAGCTTGACACTAACACACTTACTAGAAAAATTGAATTCAAATCACAATCAGGATTTAAAAACTGTCAAATCATGAATTTTCGTAGTGTCACAGTTTCCGTTGTTTTCGTGGGTATTTTGACCAACGAATTTACATATCAACGGAATACTGAAGTAGGAACCACAAACCATGAATTCACAACCCCACTAAATGGTACTTTAAATTACATTGAATTCGCGAGTATCACATTTCGCGTTTCGACCCCTAAGCGTCATTTGACGAATATGTGAATTCGCGATTACAATCCAGGTTAATATTATAAAATCAAAATCGATATGCAATTATCGCTCTTTCATAAGTCGTTTTGTCATTTTATATATAACTACAATGGTCATGAACGATTGCCGCTAATCTGGCCTTTTATTTTTCATGATTCTTAAAATATTCGCGTGATATATGATATCGCGTCCGAGAGTCCTCGCAAAATTACGTGTTGGTAAATCTCTCGCGATTAAAAAATTGATCAAGAGTATTTTCTTTTGGAACCGCATTTCACAGTATTGTGTTACTATTATTGCATTTTCAGTCTTAGATGTTTCATGTTGACTAAAGCATTTACCATCAGACAAGAAATATTACTACTATATATATCGTATAAGACTTTTGAAGCTATGTTTTTGTCAAAGTTGAGTTTGACCCGTGACATTCAGAGAGAGAGAGAGAGAGAGAGAGAGAGAGAGAGAGAGATACTAACAAAATCTTTTTGGTGACAATATGTATTTATAACTAAACATATTTTTTAATTTTCAAGCACATAGACAGACACCACCTTGGAATAATAGTTTTCGTCAGTAGAGCTCGAACCAAAATAGCGGAAATTCTAATAATTTAAAGATTGTGAATTGAGAAAAATTGAAGCACCTAAATACATTTACCAAATATATGTAGTACATGTACATACCATATCGAGACAAAAACAAACCGCTAAAGCCAAAACTGCACGGAGATCATCATTCTGCAGATCCTAGTTTGCCGACAAATGCACGAATACCTAGCTTTTTGTAATTTTAAACAAGTGAACTTAGAATATACAGACCCGTCGAAAGTTTAACACTGAGCTAACGGAAAAGATTCTAAGTTCTGCTTTGTAGTGACCGAGATGGTCGAAAAACTGCCGAAATAGATGTTAGTAGCCGCTTTCGAAAACTTGTTGTGATACAGGTAACGAATGACTGATATGAGCTGTCTACATGACACTAAATAGTCTGGTTTGTGTTAAACTTTCGAAAGGCCTTTATTTTACTTAGTTTAAACCATATTGAATTTCATTATTACTGAAACCCCGTTTTTCAGAAATTTTTGTAGCTGTGTTGTATTATTTTATTAATAAGTGACCCAATGCATATGCATAATCAAAAACAACATACTAATCGAATAAGTGTCTGCTCAAAATCTTATTACGAAACCTCTGCACACTCTGTTAAAATTTTCAAATTTACATTAAACTGAAAAGTTTCTATGCCCAACAACTGCACCTTTTTCTACATAAAAGGGATGATTGATAGCTGTTATATCAAAATTACCTGACCAAATTTATAATAAAAGAAAGTTGTATTGAACACATGTCAACATTAAGCCTAGCTGGCTGTGATTTGGTTTCCAATGCCACGTTCTATTATCATAATAAAGTAGTTAGGTAAAAATTGTAAATCTTTGTAAAATGTGGCTGCAATCTCTAAAAAACGAGGTTTTACTAATAATGATTATGGTTTAGTTCTATATTATAAACTGACTATTATGTAATGCAAAGGTAAAATCAATTGCGTAAGATGTTTGTCTGAAAGTTAATAGCTACAATACAGGCCTGTGAAAATTTAAACACTAAGCTGACCAAAAGAAGTCGATGCTCAGCTGCCAAGTGGCTGAAGTATGAATAGCTAGTTGCAGAAAAGCTGTCGAGAGATGGAAAACACCTAAGTGCTGTCGATCTATACAAATCCAGAGGAGGGGTGATATAAGCTGCCGATTCGGCACTAATTCGTTAACTTGATGTTAAACTTTCGACAGGTCTGTATAGTTAATACGTGGCATAGTGTCATTGAACCGAAACGCATTACATAATTTCCAAATTTCAAATTCTTTTTAAAGATTTTTTAATTTTAATTATTTTGGTTATGAAACAAATCAGAATTGCAAAATATGACACCGGATTAACAAGTTTATACTTTCAAGTCGGACTTGAGTGCTTTTTAGTTCAGAATAATAGCAATACCTGCAACTGCTGTCTTGGTGAGCTATCTCTTTAAAGTTGCCTTAAGTGTGCTGTATGGTGCAGTGTGGTAGCAAACTCTGCAACTGCTGTCTCTACGAGCAAGTATTTTAAAGTCACCGTCAGTGTTGTTTAATACAGTGTGGAAGAAACTCCTGTAACTGTTGTCTCGTTAAGTTATCACCTTAAAGTCTCCCCGTTCTAGTCGCAAATAGCTGAAAAATTGCTGATGCGACGTTAAGCACTATTCAACAAGAATAAAAACATGGACTAAGGTGGTATTACAAACACACAATCCATCATAAACTTTTTCATTGATATAAACAGTATAAGAACGGAGATACAGTATCATATACAGGTCATTTAAGTTAGTATAATTCAAATATCACGGTTAACAAATTTCCTACAGAAAAGAGTAAAGGTGAATAACTAACCTTTCTCAATTTCATGAGATAACAAAAATACATTGCATAATCTACTTTATCAAACAAAATTTACTATCATGAAAGATTTATCTAGTGTTAGTTTATAAAAAAAAAACAAACCTAAAAAGCTTTAGTTTAAATTTTCATTTTTATTTGATTTGAGCACTAGCGAAATAAATTAAAAATACAAAAATAAGAATAAGAGTTTATGAATAAGAGAGATTTAAAAACCTTAATGGTTCTGACAGCAATCATTGTATAGAGGGTAGGTAAGATAATTAATTATGTTAAACAACAACTAATTTAAGATTCATACTAAAAACCTTTAAAAAATTCATTATAAAAGGTAACATGGTCAAAAAACGGTCAATTTGCTACATAGTAAAAGTTAATAATTATTAATCCAAAATAATTCATCGGATAAAGTGTGTATATAAAGTCAATTATGTCAAAGGTCCATACGTTTAAGATATTCCACAATTGTAGCAACTGCTGTCTTAGCCTTTCCTTTTTGACCTCCTTCTGGACAATGGGCTATTACTATTGCAGTTTTTGATGCTTGCAAAGTCACTAATCCTTCACCTTTCTTTTTAGCTAATACTAATTGATCCTTTTCTGCCTCTAAAAAAACGGTATTTTACACCGCCAATTGTTACACCGCCTCTCTGAAAATCTTTAAAATCTTTATTTTTAAAGCAATTTGCAACTACTACAGCTTCAGCTGAGGTAATATCCAATGCATAGAAATTATCTGATGAAGTCAAAACAGCTCCATTTTGTAGTCTTAACATAACTCCCTTGTCTATATGATTTTGGCCGCTACTGTCCTTGCTCTGATCTATCATGTTATCAATGTATCCATCCCATGTCTGAAACAAAAGGTATGAGTTAGATCATGAAGCTTGACACTAACACACTTACTAGATAAAATTGAATTCAAATCACAATCAGGATTTAAAAACTGTCAAATCATGAATTTTCGTAGTGTCACAGTTTCCGTTGTTTTCGTGGGTATTTTGACCAACGAATTTACATATCAACGGAATACTGAAGTAGGAACCACAAACCATGAATTCACAACCCCACTAAATGGTACTTTAAATTACATTGAATTCGCGAGTATCACATTTCGCGTTTCGACCCCTAAGCGTCATTTGACGAATATGTGAATTCGCGATTACAATCCAGGTTAATATTATAAAATCAAAATCGATATGCAATTATCGCTCTTTCATAAGTCGTTTTGTCATTTTATATATAACTACAATGGTCATAAACGATTGCCGCTAATCTGGCCTTTTATTTTTCATGATTCTTAAAATATTCGCGTGATATATGATATCGCGTCCGAGAGTCCTCGCAAAATTACGCGTTGGTAAATCTCTCGCGATTAAAAAATTGATCAAGCAAGAGTATTTTCTTTTGGAACCGCATTTCACAGTATTGTGTTACTGTATATGCATTTTCAGTCTTAGATGCTTCATGTTGACTAAAGCATTTACCATCAGACAAGAAATATTACTACTATATATATCGTATAAGACTTTTGAAGCTATGTTTTTGTCAAAGTTGAGTTTGACCCGTGACATTCAGAGAGGAGAGAGAGAGAAATACTAACAAAATCTTTTTGGTGACAATATGTATTTATAACTAAACATATTTTTTAATTTTCAAGCACATAGACAGACACTACCTTGGAATAATAGTTCTCGTCAGTAGAGCTCGAACCAAAATAGCGGAAATTCTAATAATTTAAAGATTGTGAGTTGAGAAAAATTGAAGTAGTACATGTACATACCATATCGAGACAAAAACAAACCGCTAAAGCCAAAACTGCGACGGAGATCATCATTCTGCAGATCCTAGTTTGCCGACAAATGCACGAATACCTAGCTTTTTGTAATTTTAAACAGGTGAACTTTGAATATACAGACCCGTCGAAAGTTTAACACTGAGCTAACGGAAAAGATTCTAAGTTCTGCTTTGTAGTGACCGAGATGGTCGAAAAACTGCCGAAATAGATGTTAGTTGCCGCTTTCGAAAACTTGTTGTGATAAAGGTAACGAATGACTGATATGAGCTGTCTGCATAACACTAAATAGTCTGGTTTGTGTTAAACTTTCAAAAGGCCTTTATTTTACGTAGTGTGAACCATATTCATGATTACTTAAACCTCGTTTATCAGAAATTGTGCACATTTTGCAAAAGTTTAATTTTTTGTAGCTGTGTTGTATTATTATTTTATTAATAAGTGACCCAATGCATATGTATAATCAAAAACAAACATACTAATCGAATTAGTGTCTGTTCAAAATCTTATTTCGAAATGTCTGCACACTCCGTAAACATTTTCAATTTTACTTTAAACTGAAAAGTTTCTATGTTAAACAACTCCACCTTGTTCTCCTTAAAAGGGATGATTGATAGCTGTTACATCAAAATTACCTGACCGAATTTATAATAAAAGAAAGTTGTATTGAACACATGTCAACATTAAGCCTAGCTGGCTGTGATTTGGTATCCAATGCCACGTTCTATTATCATAATAAAGTAGTTATGTAAAATTGTAAATCTTTGTAAAATGTGGCTGCAATCTCTAAAAAGGTTTTACTAATAATGAATATGGTTTAGTTCTATATATTATAAACTGACTATTATGTAATGCAAAGGTAAAAACAATTGCGTCAGATGTTTGTCTGAAAGTTAATAGCTACAATACAGGCCTGTGAAAAGTTAAACACTGAGCTAACCAAAAGAAGTTGATGCTCAGCTGCCAAGTGGCTGAAGTATGGATAGCTAGTTGCAGAAAAGCTGTCGAGAGATAGATACCAGCTGCGTGCTATCGATCTATACAAATCCAGAGCAGGGGTGATATAAGCTGCCGATTCGACACTAATTCGTCAACTTGATGTTAAATTTACGACAAGTCTGTACTGTAACTACATAGTATATTGTCATTTTAACCGTAACGCATTACATAATTTCAAATTCTTTTTTAAGATTTTTTTTATTTGAATGACTTACTTTTAAATTGTCTTCTAATACTGTATCTTGTGTAAAAAGCATAAAAACATTTCATTTTTTCTACAATATAATTTTATATTAAAAAAAGCGTCTTAAAGAAATTATTCATATGCCTTTTACAAAAACGGTGAGGCAAGATACAAATATCTGGTGCTGAACAGTGTTCTTGGTTATTTTGTGAAGCACCAAAAGGATTCCAAACAAATATATATGAAAGATACCATCTACAAAATATTGGAGTTTTAAATAGATAACATATTTGTTGTGTTAATGTAATTTTCCACCAAACAATCAGCATACCAATAGGTACAATCAGTGCACCATTGCTTGCTGATTTGTTTCTTTATTCTTATGAAGCATTATTTATGAGAACCTTGTTAAATCTCTAGAGAAGACACATACAGATATATAGATGACGTTCTGTCTCTTAACAATCCTTAAATTTTTAGACTTTGTGAATGTCATCTATCCTAGTGAGCTTGAAATAAAACAATACTACTGATTCTTCAAGTTCTACTTCATATTTAGACTTATACCTGAATTATGATGCCAACGAAAGGCTACATTTGAAACTATATGAAAAACATGATAACTTCAATTTTTTAATTGTAAACATTCATTTTCCATGCAGCAGTATACCTGCTTCTCGTGATTATGGTGTTTTTGTGTCCCGATTAATACGCTATAGTAAAGCTTGTTACCATACCACTGCGTATTGATTGGGTAGAGCTTGTTGTATGTTGGTGGTTCTACCATTGGGTAGTGAAATGCGTCTAGTGTGGGAGTGATCAAACGTCTCTAGACCTACGTTGCCGCTGGATAGCCTACTTGTTAATTCAAAGGAAAAGTGGAGTGCCTAAATCTCCCCTTCCCAATACAAAGTCTCCACACTACCAAGACTCCTTTCAGTGCTTCTTCGTGTTATTGCACTGAACCTGGGAAGTACAATCTCACGCTAAACTAAATGGGGTTTTCGGAGCAGCACGGGACCCAGAGATGCAATAAGCCCACCGGACATGCTCTAGCATTCATCAAACCTGTCCCAACTATGGGTAAATACAATGCAGTCGGTCAAATGAGGGTCGTAAACCTTGAATAGTAACTCGTATAGGAGACAGAAAACTCTGATATAAAACCTGGCTTCATCAGCTGTGGTAAGCAACCATTCTAGAGGAAGTTAACCTTGAAATAAATCTCTGGTCCACCAGGTTAAAGTTGGGCAAGGGGGTAATCTCTCCTTCTCATAAAACAAGTAGGATTACGGAGACAAGGACTAGAAATATTTTTACTAACCTCAAGTCTTCAGTATGCCAGCAGAGTACTGCTCATTTGACTGTGTACGGCCAAACCCATCTGGAAACTGGACACAAGAAAAGTGTACTGAATACAAGAACTAAGTTCAGAGTAGGTTTCTGGGACGAACGTACTATGTATGCAGCAGGAAAGCCGGCTCAAGTATTAAGAGAGATGAAGGAGAACAAGCTACACATTTTAGGAGCGAGGGATTGTAGATGGACAGACTTTGGGAAGAATGTTACAAGTACTGGAGACGTAATTGTATATTCAGTTAGAAAAGACAACTAACATCATTAAGAAGTAGCCATTATAATAAGTAAAACATCAGCAAGATCATTAATGGAATACCATCTAGTAAATGAGAGAATCATAAGAATAAGACTGAATACAAAACCTGTACAGACATCTATAATTCAGGTTTATGCTCCAACCAATGAGGCAGAGGAAGAAACAAAACAAGATTTTTATGAGGCTCTACATGCAGAACTTTAAAAAGTTCCAAAGCAGGATCTAACCATCATCATGGGAGACTTCAATGCTAAAGTCGGTAGTGACGGTTATTAGAAAGTACTGGGAAAATATGGATGTAGAAGCATGAATGAAAATGGGAAATATTTTTTAGAATTTTGTAGAAGTAATAATATTAATAATATCCAATAATAATTATTGGAGGAACATTATTTAAGCGCAAAGAGATACATAAGCTTATATGAGTGTCACCTGGAGGTAGAGACAAGAACCAAATTGACCACATACATATTAATGAAAATGGAGGTCTTTGCAAGATGTAAGAGTGAGGCGGCCACCATCTTGTTACTGTCAGCATTAAGCTCAAGCTAGCTAGTGAAATTAACAACAAAGAACCATACTTACAGAATAGATACAGGCAATCTCGGAGACAACAAGACAAGACAAGACTTCAGATTGAGAATTAAGAACAGATTCCATGTTTATAAGGTCATGATGTTGCGAATGATAAAGCGGTTAATAAGCACTCGGAAAAAGTCTGCAAACTGTTTAGTAGAGCAACCGAAAAGGTTCTAGGGTTTAGAAGACAAGTTCACATAGGATGGATAACACCTGACACTTGGAAAGTCATAGATCAGAGAAAAAAGGTTAAACTAAAATTGTTCAACACTCATTCTTAGAGAGAAGAAAAAAGCTAAAAGAACAATGCACAGATTGTAACAAAAAAGTAAAAAAACAGCAAGAGAAAAAGATCGTAAGAACTTTATAGAAGGTATGGCAAGAGAAGCTAAGAAAACTGTATCTGAATAAAGAATGGGAGATTAATATCAGATAACCAAAAAGCTTTGTGGTCAAGGAATGAAAGAAATTATGCCTGTTAAAGACAAGCAGGGGGACCTCATTATATCAGATAGAGAGGGCAACATGAAAGATGGAGAGAGCATTTTGAGGTGTTGAACCGTCCAGATCCGATCAGTCTAGCAAACATACAGGAAGCGGATATAGATTTAGAAATTCCAACAGAAATACCATCAAAAGCAGAGATTTATAAAGCAATTACATCACTTAAGAATAATAAGGCATCTGGAAATGATCAATTACCAGCAGAACTATTTAAAGCAGATCCAAACCTAGCAGCTGATATTCTACAACCTGTTTTTGCTAAAATCTGGAAAAAGAACTCCATACCAACAACCTGGTCTGACAAAAATGTCATCAAACTCCCTAAGAAAGGTGATCTCACCAACTGTAACAACTGAAGGGGAATCGCATTATTATCAATACCTAGTAAGATTTTTAAGCAAAATATTGATTGATAGAATAAAAAATGCAGTAGATGCCCAACTAATACAAGAGCAAGCAGGTTTTAAGAAAAGAAAAAGCTGTTGTGACCAAGTGTTCAACTGACAAAACATTATAGAACAGCGTACAGAATGGCAAAAACAATTCATAATTAACTTTGTAGACTTTTAGAAGGTCTTTGGCAGTATCAACGTTGAAAGCCTATGGAAGACCTTAAGGCATTATGTCATACCATAAACAGTCCAGGGACTTACTAAAAACTGTAATATTACTTGAATCTGTAAGATTACAGGAAAATGTAATCTTACAGAATACTGTAATCTAACCACTATATTACGAAAATCAGTAATATAGTATATTATTGATTTGTATAATTTAAGATTCTGTATTACAGAAAACTGTAATATAAGTGTTTATTTACACTAAAATACTATATAACTTAAGTTTATGATATCAAGTTGCAATGAATATAAATACTGGTGTGTCACTTCAATCATCACTTGCATCAGTGAACATGAATGGACATGGAAACACCTACAGGAATGGTAAAAATCAATTAAATCTGACCTCATGAAAAGGCTAGTCCATCTATTTTCTTAAAATTAACAGGTAAAGAAAATTTTTTGGTCTTTATACATAATTTTCTGTTGAAATTCAAAGTTTGCAATACATGGTCCCATATCCCTGTTATTGGTGAAATGTCTAGTTTTTGAGTGAAATGTGCTCTGAAAAAATGACCCCCTGATTTCAAAAACATTTTGTCAAGGGAAACAACTCATGTGTGCCTCATGGTATCTTCTGAAATCAAAGTAAATCAGCGGTTTGTACTTTATATGGGTGTATGTTATCAGGGTTTATAAGTTTGTATCTATATCAGAGTATGGAATTCAAAATTATCTATATAGACAAAGGTTTATAACAAAATTGAGTGGGTGATTTCTAATTTTGCAATAAATCAAGCTACCAATAGTCATGATGAATTGTGAAATTAATAAGAAATAAATTATTCCAATCTTAAGACCACACTTCATCATTTATCTGAAATACATGAAAGATGAAGATGATTAATTCTGAAAATCATGGTTTGACCATTGCATCTTTTTTCTTGTCTACATGCAAATTGATGTAACTCTTGAATATTTGTTTTCATTTTGATTTATAATTTTTTTTATTTAAAAAATAAATAATTCACATTTTCACTCATAAGGGAAAAATTGTCACCCTTCTGGCATTCTTTTAATTACTTTACAATTTCATAACAAAGAATACTATGTTATGAGAGGTAATAGACAGAGACATTGGATTGAATTTGAATTTATTGGGATGTGTAAGTGGTGACAGCTAAGGAATATTGATGTATACTCATTTTAAAGTCAGTAGGACCAAACTAAGTAATCACTGATGCCTGAAAAAAGTCTTTTTGTTAATACAAAGTTAAATTAACAATACAGTGATTCAATTTAGAGGTCTGATGTTCTACAATTCTATACTCTCTATGTACAAGCTCCAAAGGATGGGAAATGACATTTCATGCTACATTAAATTAATAGCTTTCACCAACCATCAAGGCAATTTAAAAAAGGCCACCCCCTGTAGTGTAGGTAAACATTAAAACTGACCAGTTTAATATCAATGACAATTTCTACAAACTTGGACAAGTTTTGTCTTAAATAACTGTACACATGTATAGTCAACAATATAAAAACTGATCCCCACAGAAGAGACCTTAAAAACTGATGCCCATTCAGGACAAGCATGGCACATTACAATACCCTCCCTGCACATTGATCTTATTGCACTGCAAAGGTAAAACTTTCAGCCACTTGTCCTATACCTGGTGATGTCTTGATATAAGTGAAATGTTCTTGACTAGGACATAAAACCCCACTCAATCAGTCAACCTATAATATGCACATCACACAGCTTGTATGTGATATATGTAGTTCTCTCAGCAGTTGCCGTTTCCACTTGTATCCTGGCACGGATAAATTTATCAACAGAATGTGTGAATTCTTAACAAGAATCAAACCCCTCACTTTGTATTGCTGATTGGTTCTTAACTTGATCACCTATCTTAAGCATATTCTGACACATTCCTCCCTATTTTTAGTTGAGTTGAACAAAGTTAAACTTGACCATTAATTGATGTGGTTGGGCATGTGTGTTAGCAGGCTGGCAGGATACCACTGCGGTAGCTCAGTGAGAGGTTGTGGGATCAAAGTCCAACAGGGTCTGATTAAAGACTTTAAAGTGGGTAGTGAATGTTCTTTTGCAAGGCACTGGGCACAAGGCACTGGGCATTACAAAACGAAAGTCACAGTTCTTTCGGATAGGAACTTAAAGTAAACAGGGCCCGTGTCATGGAAGGTGTGGCACAATAAAGAATCCTACTGTATATATTATGTCATCAGCCTAATGCAAAGGCAGAATTTCTGCACCATCACTTATAGCTGGTGATGTCTCGATATAATTGAAATATTTTTGACTAGGACATTTAACAACATTACTCAACTCAACTCTAAACACCTGCAGATATTAAACTAATATTTGGTATGTGAGTCTACCATAATGAATCACCATCAAATCATGATGCATGGCACTCGGCATTACAAAATGAAAGTCACAGTTTTTTCGGATAGGAACTTAAAGTAAACAGGGCCCGTGTCATGGAAGGTGTGGCACGATAAAGAATCCTAAAGTATATATAATGTCATCAGCCTAATGCATAGGAAGAATTTCTGCACCATCACTGCAACCCCCCCCCACCCCCCGATACAACATATCATGTCCACCTAAGGCCAAGCAATACACGGTGAAATCAAGTAACAGTTTCATACAAGTATTTTATGTTTCATAATATTTTTATGTACATCTCATATAGACAGTATGTACTCGTCATATTTTACCCTTAAATTGTCAAAAGTTAGAAAATCAAATGTACAAAAAGCACCATTATGTATTCATTAAAATAAGCAAGTCAATAATTGGGGTGGGGTGGGGTGAGGTGGTACATGGTACAGTTATTTTATAGTAAGCTTTGCAGTTTGATATTTTTTTCAAAATTCTCTAGTGGGCTGTACTCAATGTTTTAGACAGGTAGAGCTGCCTTCTAGTATAAGATGGTCCCACATTGGGTCCTAGTTTGGCTACTGCATTCTAATGCATATTCAACAAAAAGCGGTTTGGGGTAAATGTATTGATTTGGATGTGTCTGTCCATTCATCTGTCTGGGTTGGATTTCATGGCTTGCAAAGCTCTCTTCTACTTCAGTTTGAAAGCTACAGCATTTATATTTGATAGGATGTTTGAATACATGATAGGCTAAATACAATCAAACTTCAATATCTTGATTACCACAGATATCTTCAAGTCAATATTGTATCTGTTTTCTATATAAAGTAAAAAGAGAGTTATACCTGTGGTCAATGTTATTATTTACAGTCAAAAGACTGTTTTCACTACCATAATGTGCAATACAGTGTAACTACTCACAATGTTAATGAAAACAATTGTGTCAATTGCATTAGTGCACAGAGTACTGGTTTATCATGCAAGATTAACTGTCAAGAATATAAAAGTCATTTCTTTCTGGCAAGGTGACTCTTCAACTACAAAACCTCAAACACCCGAATAATTCAAAAGTACCAACAAATCCCCATGCACTCCGAGTTATCAAAGTTCTACTTTATCCTAAAAATGTATATAAGAGCAGTGTTAGCTCTGATCATTTGTGAATTTAGCTAATTGCTTGTTTTTATAATTTCTGGCTCCAAAAATAGCCTTTGACATATTGTTGTTCCAAATTTTTATCAATTTCATAATGAGGCAGACAAAAATCACTGAATTTTTCTATTTTTTATACAAAAGTATGAAAACCTAAAACATAGTTACAAACTATCAACTGAAAACAATCTATACTGCAGAATAGAACTATATTTGATACATTTTTTGTTGCTCTTAGTTCCTCAGTATTTATAACGCTTTAATGTATAAATTGGCTCCTACATTTTAAAATTGGCTCCTAATTTCTAAGATTGACTTATGTTTTGGCTCAAACGAGCTAACCCTGTTAGAGGCAGTTAGACATAGTCAGTGCATAAGCCAGATAGGGGTATATGGCTTCTATGACAAAAATATTTTTTCAAAATTTCAAGCATTAAAATTGAAAATTTGATTGATAAGAACATGTAAAAGGTTGAGACTAAACAAACATTTGTGCATTTTCTAACTATATGAACATTATTGGACTGACTCGATTTTTAAATGTTAATTTTTACATTGTTTTTAACTTTTATTCATAGCAGAGGATAACATACACATATTTTAAATTGGTAATTTACTTGTTTTTATGGTTTCTCTCTAAAATATATATTAAGATTCAAATGGACCATCAACATAGTCCCCATACATCTGGGAAGTATCAGGAATTTATCTAAGGTCAGAGAATTGGCAGGGAATTTTAAATAAAGTCAAGTGTGGGAACCATGACCAGCTCTCCATGAAGCAGCATCATATGTTTTTACTACAATGCATGATATATTCTGTAGAATAAGTAAAATGGCAAATGCAAAATATACTTTTTGAATATGAATGTTGATAAAAAGTTGCATATATGAGGGATGCCAAGCCAGTCTATGACATAAATATGAGGAAAATGATCTTGAAAGATCCTGTATTTTCCCTGCTGTAATGTTGATGCGTCGTTAACCTCTATTTTCATTTTCTCCTCTAAAACTACCAAAAAATTTCAATGGATCTTGGTCAGAAATTCATATGATTTATTGGGATATTGCCATGGCTACAAAGATTAGGTCAAGGTGAACTTGGCTGCAAAACTCTGGAAAAAAAACTTCTCCGAAACTGATATCTGAAGAAAAAATCTGATGTGAATTAGCTTCTCTAGAATCTAATGCCTGTAGTATTCATTTTGTGAAATTGAGACAAAAAAGGTTAAGTTTTTTTTTTTTTTTGCATTTAATGTTGAAAAAACTGTAAAATAGCTTCAAATTGTAGTAACTTGACTATTTGAACAGATAAGTCATGGAGTATTCAGTTTTTACATATTCTGTAATAATCTTAAAAATGGTGCCAGGTCAAAGGTCAGGCTTATGCTTTTATTTATTATCTTGAAAACTATTTACTTTTTATAAAGGTACATTGTATATACATGTATTAGAATATTGTTGCTGTTGATGTAATGATCATTTCGAAATTTAAGTACAGGTCATGGATTCAAAGGTGAAGGTAACAGATGCGAAAAAATACTGAAATAATTATAATTATCTGGAAAAGCTTTAAAATTTCACTATTGGTGAAGATTTTGACATTGGAGTTTCAGATTTTATTTTTTAAAAAAAACGTTTTAGCTAGTCATTTATCAGGTGAGTGTATCGGGCCCAATTGAGCTTCTTAATAAAATGTGAAGCTATAGAAAATAAAAGTAAAGCAAAAACCACAATACCGGTATTTGGGATTTTCAAAAGTCATTACCCACTAGAACAGTTAGAAAAATATATTCAACCTGCCTAGTCTATATGTCAAGAGAGAGAGAGAGATATCAAGAGAAATGAAACTTCTTTGAGAGAGAGGGAGGAGAGAGAGAGAAGAATATTAAGACTGGTAACTTCAGCACACTGTCATGTGCTACTTTTGAATTTTTATAACATAATATAATTCAAAAGTAACACATGGCAATTTGTGCTACTTTTGAATTATATTATTTTATAAAAATTCAAAAGTAGCACATGACGCACTTATATTATAAAGAGAGAGAGAGAGAGAGAGAGAGAGAGAGAGAGAGATCAAGAAAAATGAAACTTCAACACACTTATATTTTAGTAAATTTAGAGACAAAGAGAGAGAGAGAGAGAGCTAAGATTAAACCTTGTTATATTTGATCACGTGCCTACGTTCAAACCCTACTTGAAACACATCCTAATGTGAAAATGTGAGAATGTTTGTCATTTCCCTTGCCGAAGGTTTTTATTCAAAACAATCCGGTGGCCTCCACCATCCTTATCTGACAGCCTCGTTATAATAAATGACAGAATTTTGACCGGGTAGTAAAACATGCTTGACAACATACAAAATAACCAAAAACAGGACACAACCGACAACACAACAAAAGGTGATTGAATCAATATAGGAAAAGACATAAATATATTAAGACTACTGATTATAAAACTATTAACTGTACAACCACTGCGGTAGCACAGTTGATAGAGTGCTCGCTCTGTAAATGGGAGGTCGTGGGTTTGAATCCCGACTGGGTCCGACCGAAGACTAAAAAGTGGATATTGACTATTTTTTTCACCAAACACTCGGCATTAGGAAATTAAAGTAACGGTTCTTTTGGATAGGAACTTAAAATAGACAAGGTCCCGTGTCACGACAGGCTCGCTACGATAAAGAACCCTGCTGTATAATGCCATCAGCACCTTCGCTTATATAGCTGGTGACGTCTCAATATAAATGAAATATTCTTGACTGGGACGTAAACATCATTACTCTGTGTTGAGTTGGTCATACTATATATGATGTAAGTGATGGTTTTCTCACCCCGGCATTGAGAATATGTAGTGACCGTTTGAACTACACTAGTTGTGTGATCAGTTTTCTGTTTTGGTTGCTAATTTTTAAAAAAATGTTTAACAATTGATCAGTCCATTTGTATGGTTAAAGTTTCAGAATCAAAGTTACGGTTTCAGCTTTTAAAACTTAAGATATATCAAAATAAAAGCATTTGCGTAGGCTTTATTTTGTATAATTGATCGAAAATCTATTATTTTCAGAGTTCCTATTTTGGGTGAAACATGCAAATTTGGATTTTTTCCGCCCATCTATTTATCTTCTAATATTCAAGTCATCACAAATAACATATTTGAGTTTTATATAACCCAAGCTCAAGGAATTATGAGAATAAAGTCAAATTACACAATTAATTCATCACTTGTGTAATGCAGTTATCGCACTTTTGGTTACCATGGTAACAGATTTCTTTGTTTGAAAGTACCATTTTAGTGAAAGCAGACTATGAGATTCCTTATTATACACAATTTAGTATTTATCCAACCACTGATATCATTGGAGTTTGGACTCAAATTTATCGACCAAACTTTTTCAAAAATGGCTTTTGCAATGTTGTTATTAAATGATTGGCCGAAAATACTACAAAATTCAGAATTCATAGTTTTTGGTGAAAACAGAAATTGTAAAAGCATCAAAAGTCATATATTTTACACTTGCCAACATGTAAAAATATCAAAATATATTGAAATTAAAAAGCAATTTACTCTTAATCTTCATTTTTGCACGGTTTTATTGCCATGGCAACCATAATTTTATTGAAAATATTTTTAAATAAAATTTTTGGAATAACAGTTTATTTATGTGTGGTTTAGTAATGGTAAAATTTCAGCGAAAACTTAAATATTTATGTCAAAATAATCAGCTTTAACAAAATAAAACACATTTTTCTCATCAATGGTATGCCAATTTTTATATTTTAGACCTAATAACTACTAAATTTGTTCTTTTTATCTTTTGTAAAAACATGCAAAATTTTTTAATTATCTTTTTGCGGCATCTTTCATTGATACTTAACTTTGATTTCCTGCAAAACCATATTTTTCTAGGGTACAAGTCTCCAGATACACCCTGTACTGCTTCGCATTAGGGGACATGATTATGTCATATCGGGGGACATGATTTGAAGCAGGGAATTCAGACAGGTGGGTTAAAAATGCTTTCGTTTTGTACCAATATAACATATTTCGGTCATAATTATTGCCTCATGGAACATTACGATATGTCTGTGAGGCAATGCATCCACGATTTGGTATAAGATAAGGCCATAAATACTACTTTACCCCTGCAATGTTTTGCTGGTGCGGACTACGAAGCATTTTTCAATGCAAAACGTAGTAATGTGTACACTTGAAGATCTACACAATGCAGATTTTGCATTCGGTATGTAAAATATCATCTATACTTTCATCTGTACCAAACTTATACCACAAAACCCCCTATTTCTTTCACAATTAGTGCTTTAAATATGTATCAACCGGGGGACATGACTTTGGAATCGCCCAGGGGACATGATCAGAGTTAAATTACAGACAGTGCTGTTGATTTTTACAAATAATTTAAGAAAACACACGCCAAATGCCATGAATGCTTGATCACATCATAAGTTAACTGTTTGGGCAATGTGCACCTATGTCTGCATAGATACGCATTCATATTGCTTTGGAAAGGTTAGTCAAATCTTTTATATGCGTTTGAGGATACCAATAAAGTACACTACATAATAATTGATGTTTTTGAATAAATATATTTATATTTTACAACATTGAAAATTGAGACCAGTTGTGTTGAATTAAGACCCTATCCAGTTGAAAATTGAACCGTATCGTGAATTTTGATCAGAAGACCGAGTCAAATTTCAACTGGTTAAAACAGATAACAATATAATAATAATAATAATAATAATAATAAATAAATTGATGCTTGTTTTTTCTAGTTGTTTGGGTTTTTTGTGGTTTGTATAAATAATTTTGTAGGGATGTTAATGATATAAGTTTCAGTCAATCTGTCTGTCTGTCATTATGTCTGTCTACCTGTACTTTCTTGTCAGGTACTTTTTTGTTGCATGCTGTATTACACCGTGTTCCTGATTGTGTTGGCTATTGCCAAGTTCATGTTTTCATCTGCTAATCTCTTTTTTATATGTATGACTACCAAAACTTACAAAGTGAATCTGAAACGACAACGGCATACAGTGTGATATATATGGGTAACTTGGTAGCCAAGTGGTTAGAGATGGATTGCCTCACAGCCAAGGTTCGAATCCCAATTGGGACAGATTCTAGTGTGAGAAAGTTTGTAGCTTGCAGAAGGTCAGTGGTTTTCTTTGCGCACTCTGGTCTTTCTCTACCATTTCTTGACTGACCGCCTCGATATAAATTAAAGAATCTTGACTGGGGTTTAAACTCCAATATATAGTGTTCCTAGAAAATATTGAGGAATTCTGATGGAAACCGATTTTGTTAAACTATTCATTAATCACAATGAATACATAAAAAGTAATATTTTGTTAGTCCACTATTTCCAGAAATACCAATGTGTTCGAAATATTTTCATAAAAATTCTCAATAATTTCTGGGAATTATGTAAGTAAATTTGATTTTTTTCTCAAAAGTAGAATAACTGAAAAAGTAACAAATAACTTTTTCCTGTCATTTTTTCAATTAGAGACCCATTGACATTAAATATAAATTGAAAAAAGTTAGATAACAAAAAGCACCGTTACATGCATTGTAAAGATGAATGAGGTAAATTTCAAACTAACGAGAGAGAAATGACGGCTGAAACTGGTGAAGTAAATAGAACCAGTAGAAGCAATAATTCACTACATATATAAGACAACACTTGCATGCCCGAGACCAATAGATAAACGACACGACATAGATAGGACGTGCATAAATAATAATAATGGTGTGGTTAACTGTACAAGAAGCGATTTTGGGACATTTAAACATTGTCCTTTTTGTACAGAACATTTCCCCTCTGCACAATTAAAATGCATATAGTGTTCATAAAAAATAAAATAAAAAACATTTTAAAACATTTTATGAAATTATGGTTCCGTAACCATTTTAAGATAGTGGTTGTCAATTACAATTGGTTTTTCATAAACTAACCAAACAGCAACTTCAACATACTCAAAATTTTAAAATAGACAACTTTCAGTAAACAGGTGTGAAAAATAGCATAAATATTTAGAGAAAACAGGACCACTGTAAAATACTTTGATATACCCGAACTTAAACCCGTGTGTTTTACAATTAGATAATTGTATAATTACTAAATGCATACAGTTGTACGAAAGTTTGAAAAAAGCGTAATAACACGCGACACGAATGACGAGCTACAACAAACTAATGAAATGGACATTAAGAACACATATCCCATGAATAGAATACATTACAAAAACTTATAGAACAGATGTATATTGAAACTAGTGATTACACAACTAATAAGCTTATCTTATGCTGGGTCCATATTTTTCAGTTTGTTCAAAAGTTTGTATATTCTGATGTCAGTAAGATAATTTAGTAACCATTAACTTAATGATACATTGGATCAATATACTGGTTAATAGTGTCATATACCACTTTTTAAATTTGAGCATAAAATACATTCAAAAAGTGGTATATGGCAATAGTAAGCAACATAGTTAACAATTTTAAAATAATATGGCACGTGCATTGCATTTTTTAACAATTTTCGCTACGTAACCTTGGCGAAAAGTACACGTTTTTATGAGAAAGAAATGTGTTATTTCGCAAAAATTAAGCGTTATTACGCGAATGTTTTTGTTCTACCAAATTGAACCCAATAGACTTTCGTAAAGTTGAATTTTGTCATTGTTGTAAACTTTACTGTCCTGTTATGTATTACGTATAGCTGCAAAATCGACGGTGTGTCATATTGGTAATGGCTACAGCGTACATTCGAGTCCGGAAGACAGACCAAAACTCTGTGTTTGTGGGAAGGGGCAATATTAAACAGGGTAAATTTTCAATGAATTGAGATAATATTTATAGAAAAAAATAATTATCAACCTGTTGAAAAATGACCCCGGGTATAAATTTTACGAATTTTTGTCAAAAAAGCACCCCTGGCTAAATATTCAACGTTGAAAAATGAACCCCGGGTCAAAATTCTTCATTACACCGGTTACTACCTCCTAATGCCCAGTACCAACTAGAACTGTCAGTGAAGCTGACTTGTAATCCCCCCTTGCATACATGTAAGGTTTTTTCATTTAATTTGGTCACGACTCTTGACCTACAGCCGTACATACCTGTCGAAAGTTTAACACAAAGCTAACGAATGGGTTAAATATCTCATCAAATGATATCAATATCTCGCTTGCTTTTCGACCAAGGGCTATGAATTTCTCAGCCAGACGGCAGGCCAACTTCTGTTTCTTTTCGTTACGCATTGGTAAACTTTCAAAAGGTCCAACTATATGCACCTACCATTGGTAAATGAACCATATACGACCATATACCTGATATTAGAAAATCATTAGGATCGCAATACAGGTGTTTGGTTGGTTGAATGCTGTTAAACATTATTTCACTTCTATTGGGGCGATCAGCTTAGGAATGATGGGGAAAACCGTAGTACTCTCAGAGAAAACCACATATCCTCGGCAAGCGAATGTCATTAAAGCTTTGAGTGGGACTGCATTCACACCCAAACTGACGGCAAATACATGTATAATGATAATAATCACCATCATCATCATCATCTAGTTAATTTTAAGTGAAATATTCTTGATTGTTATGTTAATCATCTTTATTTCAGTCACAATTTTTTAATGTGTACATATATTTATTCAAAAACATCAATTATTATATACGTGTACCCTATTGGTATCCTCAAACGCATATAAAAGATTTGACTAACCTTTCCAAAGCAATATGAATGCGTATCTGTGTAAAAATTGGTGCACATTGCCCAAACAGTTAACTTATGATGTGATCAAGCGTTCGTGGCATTTGGTGGTGTGTTTTCTGAAATTATTTGTGAAAATCAACAGCATCATCTGTAATTTACCTCTGATCATGTCCCCCGGGCGATTCTAAAGTCATGTCCCCCGGTTGATACATATTTAAAACACTAATTGTGAAAGAAATAGGGGGTTTTGTGGTATAAGTTTGGTACAGATGAAAGTATAGATGATATTTTACATACCGAATGCAAAATCTGCATTGTGTAGACCTTCAAGTGTACACACTACCACGTTTTGCATTGAAAAATGCTTCGTAGTCCGCACCAGCAAAACATTGCAGGGGTAAAGTAGTATTTATGGCCTTATCTTATACCAAATCGTGGATGCATTAAAGGGTTAATATGCAAACATAAAGTGATGTTTCAACATTTCAATAAACACATTTTTATAATACATGTAAGTATATTTATCTCAGAATAGATCATTTTACCATGATCCTGGTTTTTACTTGATGCACTTTATGTATTGATATTAATATCCCCCCCACCCCCGCCATCAGTGGTGAGGGGGGATATAGTAATACTGCTTTGTTGTGTGTGTGTGTGTGGGGGTCCGTCCTAGTTGGTTTCCGTGCATTTAAAAGTAAACCCTACATCAGATTGAGCTGAAACTTGGTCAGTTGATTCGTTATGATAGTGATTGGTGTGGGATTGCTCGACAGCCTTATAGCATATCCAAGATGGCCACCATTATTATAAATAACAAAAACATATAAATGGCTGTTGCAGCCTTATTTATGTACCGATTTCATCGATATTTTCAATATATATAGAAAATAGAACTCGGGTATTAAACATATTTAACTGGATTTTCTGTAAAAATTTTAGTTTGCAAAATATATATGACCATTACAGCCATATTTATGAACCAATTTCATCAGAATTTTAAACATAGGAAATAAAACTGTGGGAATTAATCATATGTAATAGGTTTTTCCATTAAATTTTAATTTGCATAATATTTATAAAATATGCAAATAAGGTGTACTTTAATTTGTTGTGGTTTTCAATCTATTAAATGGGCAAACTAGCCTACTTATTTAACAACCAGTGTTCCATAAAACATATTTCACCTTGTATGGAATTCACTGATGTTCGCCTTTGCAGAGGTGGGGTGGGGGATAGTGTTCTCTGAACACCTTGTTTAATATAAAATTATCATGTCTTCAACCTAGCTATAGTACTAGAAAGGATGATGTCTGAATCAAGATAAAATTTCATCAACACTGTAATGTCACAATATAGCTTCTCTAAACAGGTATTTTAAAATTTAAAAGATAAGATAAGGAAAGTAGCAGATGTTGTTTTGTTCTTTGTTAAGATAAATGCCTTTCCTTCTGGTTTAAATGGGAATCCCTGTTCCAAAGTCATTTGTATTTAGAATCATTGGGGCGGAGAGCTCAATTCTGTGTTGGACATTATTGACTACCTCCTGTAGTTTTATTCTAGTGTCACCAGTTTTAACAAGAGTATAACAATAACCAAACTTTTTATATTATTCTAAATGTTGAGAAGGGAGATTGAACTTATTTTGATATCAAGCAAACAATAAACAAGAAATTTCACAAAAATCCCATGTGCTAAAAAGTAGAAAGTCTTTATAAGTTAGTAGTAATCAGATGGGGCATACAGAGTCAAAATTAAAATGGATTTTTTTATGAATGCTTGTTTAGCATGCAAGAAAAATAAAAATAGTCTTTTTATAATATCAAAAATAATTGTACAAATGCAAATATATATAATAATAAATTTTCCGAGAGAATCTTGCCATCATGGTTCACTGCATTGGTGTGACTTTATGGTTAAAGAATATGATGTCATGGATATTATCTTTAAACAGATCATGCATAAGACTTTAAAGTTTGAGATGCTGCTACCTCCTCTTGCACTTGGTATAGAGAGGACAGAGTTTCTGGTTCACAAAGTAACCAGAAAATATTAAAAAAGTGAAAATTTGAAAAGGTCCACATGGCTGTCAAATTTAATCAAAATTGAGTCAGTATGACATAGTAGATCACCTATATAAAAGTTCATACCAAATATGAATCCAACATCTCAACAAATAAAGGATAAACTGTTTAGGGACAGATAAGTGAAAACCTATAGTCCCCTTCCAGTTTCAATGGACTAATTAATATCTAATAAAAGTTTGACACTACATATCTTTAAAACTGTTTTTTTTAAATTGTCCAACTTTTGAAAGACATTCAATTATATCTGGGACTAAATGTACCTCCTATGATAATACAATATGTTATACCTTTTAGATCACCCCCCTTCCAATCATTTCTATTGTATTGGGGAAAGCTTAATAGCCATTCCCATGCATCATTGACACCCTGAATAAATCTTTAAATAGGTGGGAAGAAAAACTAAATGATTATGAGTTTAGAATAAACCAACTTTCATTTGGTGGGTTGTATATCAATTTAAGTAACACAAATGGCACAATAGCAAACCTATAAAACCAAAAAATAATGGCCACACAATAAAAGGTTTAACCCTCATGTCAGTACAATGAATGTACACTTTCAAGTGTCCATCAATTTAAAACTCATTACTTCTACTGATCAGATCAAAAGGTTAATTTTTCCATAAACATGTATTGTGATAGTGCTCCTGAATCTGTGATAATTTCTATCATGGAAATGTGTCTCTAATAATCCTTACAATTTAAATTTCTAATGTAATGTAATGAATTTTAACTTTATAAAGTTGCTTTAATTATATGTGATTGTATCAAGTAGAAATTGGTTGAAATCTCAAATTGTCACAAAAATATTTTTTGTCTTTAAAAAGTATAAAAATTCATTCTCTATCTTTTTACAAAATTTTACTTAAAAATTCTAACAAATACAAAAGTTATGAAGTCATTTATGATGTAGCTATTTACGTATCACCCAATTGTAAATGCGCGCAAAACTACTTGAATTTGCAAAAATTATCGGAAATTCTAACAATATAGGGACCTTAAGTCAGGTACATTTTTTCAGCCACATGCAGTATAAATGTAGTATTCATTTGCTTGTATAAAATATCTGTCTCCATGTTGAGCACTGTGTTGTTGATAAAGGTGCACAGGTACCTGTTTTCACGGCAATGATCGCGGTATAATGATGACGTCGTTCGTCCAACTGTTACGTCACAATACTGAAAATGTTGACGTGGAGATTTTGACCAATTTCTACTTGATACAATCACATATTACTAAGAAAAAAATTTATTTTGATTTTACACATGTGTGTATTTATTATGAGAGTAGAGATTAATCATCACAAATTAAAATTTTGGAGCACATAAGGATTCCTTATCATGAATACCCCTTTGACAATTTGAATCTTCCCAGCAAATTAATCCTAGACAAACTAAAAACAATATCTTGAACAAAATAGTTTTCTGCTATAAACATAATTTTTCTTTGTTAATTATAATACATGTCGATTTTAAACTACAAATAAAACATTTTTCTTTTTCATTCGCCAATATTGAAAAATCAATGTCCGTTGATTCAACAATTTTACATAATGTAATATAAGGCTCAATCAGATATGTAGCATTGTGTGATCAGAATTGGTTGATTCATCAATATTACCTATTCCTGTAATATAAGATTCAATCGAACAAGGCCATTTCAATATGTAGCATCGTATGATCAGAATTTGTTGAGTCATCAATATTACATATTTCTGTAATATAAGATTCAATCAAACATGGCCATTTCAATGTGTGGAATTGTAAAATCAGAACTGGTTGATTTATTAATATTACATATTCCTGTAATATAAGATTCAATCAAACATGGCCATTTCAATGTGTGGAATTGTAAAATCAGAACTGGTTGATTTATTAATATTACATATTCCTGTAATATAAGATTTAATCAAACATGGCCATTTCAATATGTAGAATTGTATGATCAGAATTAGCAAATTCATCAATATTACATATTTCTGTAATATAAGATTTAATCAAACATGGCCATTAATATGTAGCATTGTATGATCAGAATTGGTTGATTCATCAATATTACATATTTCTGTAATATAAGATTCAATCAACATGGCCATTTCAATATGTAGCATTGTGATCAGAATTGGTTGATTCATCAATATTACATATTTCTGTAATATAAGATTGAATCAAACATGACCATTTCAATATGTAGCATTGTATGATCAGAATTGGTTGATTCATCAATATTACATATTTCTGTAATATAAGATTCAATCAACATGCCATTTCAATATGTAGCATTGTATGATCAGAATTGATTCATCAATATTACATATTTCTGTAATATAAGATTGAATCAAACATGGCCATTTCAATATGTAGCATTGTGTGATCAGAATTGGTTGATTCATCAATATTACATATTCCTGTAATATAAGATTGAATCAAACATGGCCATTTCAATATGTAGCATTGTATGATCAGAATGGTTGATTCATCAATATTACATATTCCTGTAATAAGATTGAATCAAACATGGCCATTTCAATATGTAGCATTGTATGATCAGAATTGGTTGATTCATCAATATTACATATTCTGTAATATAAGATTGAATCAAACATGGCCATTTCAATATGTAGCATTGTATGATCAGAATTGGTTGATTCATCAATATTACATATTCCTGTAATATAAGATTGAATCAAACATGGCCATTTCAATATGTAGCATTGTATGATCAGAATTGGTTGATTCATCAATATTACATATTCCTGTAATATAGATTGAATCAAACATGGCCTTTCAATATGTAGCATTGTATGATCAGAATTGGTTGATTCATCAATATTACATATTCTGTAATATAAGATTGAATCAAACATGACCATTTCAATATGTAGCATTGTATGATCAGAATTGGTTGATTCATCAATATTACATATTCCTGTAATATAAGATTGAATCAAACATGACCATTTCAATATGTAGCATTGTATGATCAGAATTGGTTGATTCATCAATATTACATATTCCTGTAATATGAGATTGAATCAAACATGACCATTTCAATATGTAGCATTGTATGATCAGAATTGGTTGATTCATCAATATTACATATTTCTGTAATATAAGATTCAATCGAACAAGGCCATTTCAATATGTAGCATTGTGTGATCAGAGTTGGTTGATTCATCAATATTACAAATTTCTGTAATATAAGATTGAATCAAATATGACCATTTCAATATGTAGCATTGTATGATCAGAATTGGTTGATTCATCAATATTACATATTCCTGTAATATGAGATTGAATCAAACATGGCCATTTCAATATGTAGCATTGTATGATCAGAATTGGTTGATTCATCAATATTACATATTCCTGTAATATAAGATTGAATCAAACATGGCCATTTCAATATGTAGCATTGTATGATCAGAATTGGTTGATTCATCAATATTACATATTCCTGTAATATAAGATTGAATCAAACATGGCCATTTCAATATAGCATTGTATGATCAGAATTGGTTGATTCATCAATATTACATATTCCTGTAATATAAGATTGAATCAAACATGACCATTTCAATATGTAGCATTGTATGATCAGAATTGGTTGATTCATCAATATTACATATTCCTGTAATATAAGATTGAATCAAACATGGCCATTTCAATATGTAGCATTGTGATCAGAATTGGTTGATTCATCAATATTACATATTCCTGTAATATAAGATTCAATCAAACATGCCATTTCAATATGTAGCATTGTATGATCAGAATTGGTTGATTCATCAATATTACATATTCCTGTAATATGATTGAATCAAACATGGCCATTTCAATATGTAGCATTGTATGATCAGAATTGGTTGATTCATCAATATTACATATTCCTGTAATATAAGATTGAATCAAACATGGCCATTTCAATATGTAGCATTGTGTGATCAGAATTGGTTGATTCATCAATATTACATATTCCTGTAATATAAGATTGAATCAAACATGGCCATTTCAATATGTAGCATTGTATGATCAGAATTGGTTGATTCATCAATATTACATATTCCTGTAATATAAGATTGAATCAAACATGACCATTTCAATATGTAGCATTGTATGATCAGAATTGGTTGATTCATCAATATTACATATTCTGTAATATAAGATTGAATCAAACATGGCCATTTCAATATGTAGCATTGTATGATCAGAATTGGTTGATTCATCAATATTACATATTCCTGTAATATAAGATTGAATCAAACATGGCCATTTCAATATGTAGCATTGTATGATCAGAATTGATTCATCAATATTACATATTCCTGTAATATAAGATTGAATCAAACATGGCCATTTCAATATGTAGCATTGTATGATCAGAATTGGTTGATTCATCAATATTACATATTTCTGTAATATAAGATTCAATCAACAACCATTTCAATATGTAGCATTGTGGATCAGAATTGGTTGATTCATCAATATTACATATTCCTGTAATATAAGATTGAATCAAATATGACCATTTCAATATGTAGCATTGTATGATCAGAATTGGTTGATTCATCAATATTACATATTCTGTAATATAAGATTCAATCAAACATGACCATTTCAATATGTAGCATTGTATGATCAGAATTGATTCATCAATATTACATATTCTGTAATATAAGATTGAATCAAACATGACCATTTCAATATGTAGCATTGTGTGATCAGAATTGGTTGATTCATCAATATTACATATTCCTGTAATATAAGATTGAATCAAACATGACCATTTCAATATGTAGCATTGTATGATCAGAATTGGTTGATTCATCAATATTACATATTCCTGTAATATAAGATTGAATCAAACATGGCCATTTCAATATGTAGCATTGTATGATCAGAATTGGTTGATTCATCAATATTACATATTCTGTAATATAAGATTGAATCAAACATGGCCATTTCAATATGTAGCATTGTATGATCAGAATTGGTTGATTCATCAATATTACATATTCCTGTAATATAAGATTGAATCAAACATGGCCATTTCAATATGTAGCATTGTATGATCAGAATTGGTTGATTCATCAATATTACATATTCCTGTAATATAAGATTGAATCAAACATGGCCATTTCAATATGTAGCATTGTATGATCAGAATTGGTTGATTCATCAATATTACATATTCTGTAATATAGATTGAATCAAACATGGCCATTTCAATATGTAGCATTGTATGATCAGAATTGGTTGATTCATCAATATTACATATTCCTGTAATATAAGATTGAATCAAACATGGCCATTTCAATATGTAGCATTGTATGATCAGAATTGGTTGATTCATCAATATTACATATTCCTGTAATATAAGATTGAATCAAACATGGCCATTTCAATATGTAGCATTGTATGATCAGAATTGGTTGATTCATCAATATTACATATTTGTAATATAAGATTCAATCAAAATGGCCATTTCAATATGTAGCATTGTGTGATCAGAATTGGTTGATTCATCAATATTACATATTCTGTAATATAAGATTGAATCAAACATGACCATTTCAATATGTAGCATTGTATGATCAGAATTGGTTGATTCATCAATATTACATATTCCTGTAATATAAGATTGAATCAAACATGACCATTTCAATATGTAGCATTGTATGATCAGAATTGGTTGATTCATCAATATTACATATTCCTGTAATATAGATTGAATCAAACATGACCATTTCAATATGTAGCATTGTATGATCAGAATTGGTTGATTCATCAATATTACATATTCCTGTAATATAAGATTGAATCAAACATGGCCATTTCAATATGTAGCATTGTATGATCAGAATTGGTTGATTCATCAATATTACATATTCCTGTAATATAAGATTGAATCAAACATGGCCATTTCAATATGTAGCATTGTATGATCAGAATTGGTTGATTCATCAATATTACATATTCTGTAATATAAGATTGAATCAAACATGGCCATTAATATGTAGCATTGTGTGATCAGAATTGGTTGATTCATCAATATTACATATTCCTGTAATATAAGATTCAATCAAACATGCCATTTCAATATGTAGCATTGTATGATCAGAATTGGTTGATTCATCAATATTACATATTCCTGTAATATAGATTGAATCAAACATGGCCATTTCAATATGTAGCATTGTATGATCAGAATTGGTTGATTCATCAATATTACATATTCCTGTAATATAAGATTGAATCAAATGACCATTTCAATATGTAGCATTGTGTGATCAGAATTGGTTGATTCATCAATATTACATATTCCTGTAATATAAGATTGAATCAAACATGACCATTTCAATATGTAGCATTGTATGATCAGAATTGGTTGATTCATCAATATTACATATTCCTGTAATATAAGATTGAATCAAACATGACCATTTCAATATGTAGCATTGTATGATCAGAATTGGTTGATTCATCAATATTACATATTTCTGTAATATAAGATTAATCAAACATGGCCATTAATATGTAGCATTGTATGATCAGAATTGTTGATCATCAATATTACATATTTCTGTAATATAAGATTCAATCAACTATGGCCATTTCAATATGTAGCATTGTATCATCAGAATTAGCGGATGCATCAATATTACATATTTCTATTATATTTCTGTAATGTAAGATTCAAATTTGTCTAGTCACATGTGAATGTAAATAAAATCGATAATGTGTTTTATACATGGTAATGAATGTTTTTTCTATTGTGTCATTTTGCTACAAATGACGCCATTGTATATCTTAAAACCATTTTCCACTTCTTTCGTCAGTCAACATGTGACTGTATTCTGACTTTGTTTCCATATATTAAATAAAACATAACATTTTTTTCATGGGTATTAAAGTCAGTTGAAAGATTTGTTACTCTGAAAAAAAAATTATAATTGAAATGACCAAGACCAGCCTATATTTCATTTTCATGTATCCAGTAATATATTAATTTGCCCTCATGCCCATATGACAGAATGGCTTACTCCAACCTCATGCAGTCATTCCAAAAATAATAGTATTGCTTATATTCCTTTAAAAGGTCAAAAATGAAATTTTGAAATCAGACTCTTTTATGTGTATATGTACAGAATTAAAAAATGAATTATTACACACACCAAATTCGAAATAAAAAAATTATGATAATTTCTTAGTTTCAATAATAAAGTCATATAAAACTGTTCTAAGTGACTATTATTTTGCTGGTTTTTAGCATTAATTACAGAAAAGGCAAATGTTTGTAAGAACTTGTCCGTCGAGTGATAATATATCCTGGATAAATGCTTATATGCAATCTGAAATCGTGGAACTTGACCCATGTTAGGAGGTTAGGCGTTATGGAGGTTAGAAATTAACAAATGTGCGCTATTAACACTGAATAAATCCGAACAGAATTTTACATCATTTTAATACTAAGAAGACATATGCCACTGTTTTTCTAAAATCAAATACAATTTTATCATATCAACGTAGTTTTTCAGAAAATGGTGTAACGGAGGTTAGTTCCTTATATGAGACATTGAAAAATTCTATCTCAATATTGGATTTAAAGACATGATTTAAAAATTCCTATCTAATATAAAGTTTCCCCCTGTACTCTTAGGCCATCATTGTAATCTGAAATAAGTTTCATATCTTTATTGCTTTTAGTTATGAATTCCTCACGTAATGAAATATCTGTTACAGGTTAGGAATTTTTTCCGACACATGTAAAATAACCGGTTCAAAATTATGAATGATCACTTTTAGAAAATCTACTTGGTTCAAGACCCTATCTGATGTTAAGAAATAAATCTGATAGAATTTGTAAAATGGTTCCATTTAAAAACTATAATATCAGCTCTGAAAGTTTACATATTGCTATTGCAACATGCTCAAACGTCACATTTTCCTTCCAGAATCTGTCTCCACGGACAAGAAAAACCATTGTCAACGTTAAACGTTACGATATTATTTTGGAATGACTGCATGGTATATTCTGCTGCATAGACTTTTGAAATTAAAATGTAGATTTCGTTTTATATACTGCATGACCCATATTTGTCAATTAAACAATAAAAAAAAATTCTGTAATATAAATGGCATTATTCATATGATACTGTGTTATATTTGATGTTTTAATTGCTGAATTACAAATATTCTACTGTAGAAATTTTATATATTACAATATATCTTAGAAATCTTTTTTATTTTTTTAAAATAACCTTTTTTCAACTTATAATTGATTAATTCATGTTAATTTAAAAAAATTAAAGGGAAATAACCACTACAGAGAATTGTTACAAATGTATTTAATTATAGGTTTTTTGTATTTGAAAGGGAGATAACCATTATAGAAAATTGTTAAATTACAGTTTTTTGTAATACAAACATGACAAAGTAAAGAGAGATAACTCTTATTACTTTGTTATATTACAGATAACTGTAATATTACAATATTTTGTAAGTCCCTGGACTGATAAAGATAATAGTTTTCATTAAGGCCTTTAATATAGAATTTAGATGCACAATAGGCAACACATCTGATGCAACCTTCCAAGTTAAATTAGTTAAATCTGGAGTTAGACAAGGCTGTGTGATGTCTGCTATCCTCTTCATATTATCAATAGACTGGGTGATGAAATCTACACTTGGTGGCAACAACACAGGAGTTAGATGAACTCTTTTCACCAGTCTTGGAGATCTAGACTAGATTCAACTATATGAAAATACCCTAAACAACACAACCTCATTTACTTATCTTGGACGCATAATAACATCTGATGGGGGCGCAAATAAAGACATAAAAGTAAGACTCAGTAGAGCTAGAGGTGCTTTCATAAAGCTAAAATACATCTGGAGAACAAATTGCATAAGCAAAAAGACAAAACTAAGAATATACAACAGCTGCGTTTTGTCAGTTCTATTTTATTGTGCTAAATGTTGGAGAATGGCCGAAAAAAAATACCAACAAACTTTCCAGCTTTCACAATGGATGCCTTAGAAAGATCGTGAGGATTTACTGCCCAGCTAAGATCACTAATTTGAGCTCCATAAAAAAGCAAACAGGTGATATGAGAACGGTTCTGACAAGATCAAGATGGCGATGGATAGGCCATGTGCTAAGAAAGTCATTCAATAATATCACTAGAGTTGCTCTCAGATGGACGTCTGAAGGTGAAAGGAAGCACAGCAGACCCAAAAACACCTGGAGGAGGACTATGGAAAAAGAAATGAAGGAACATCAATCAACTTGGAGAGAACTAGAGAAGATGGCACAAGACAGAGACCGGTGGAAAACTCTAGTCCTTGCCCTATGCGCCCCAGGCGTAAAAGGGACTAGGTAATGTAGGTAGGTAGGGTAAGTTATGTAGGTAGGTAGGTCGGTAGGAAGGTACCCTGGTTGGTAGAGGTTGTTCCCACTACGAGGACTTTGTACAATGAAACAGGCTGCTTGAAAATAAATAGTTAACCCAGGGAAAACCCTCAAAAAGTTTTATGGCCGCCATCCCAGTATTGTTGATAAGTTTGATGTCTCTGTGTCCAGGATTGCCCTGTATATATTTGACATCCCATAGTTCCATGTTCCTTCCACACATGTGGCGGGTGTAGCTAGCTAAACCGGAGGTGCTTACCCTTCCTGAACACCCGGTCTCCCTTCCCTGGTGAAAATTCACGTATCTAACCTGACTTGCCAGTTCCAACATTTTTACTTTGCTTCTGGGTTGTGATTCGGACATAGATTAGTGTGTTTGTTTTTGATTTTGTCAAATAGTGTGATTAAAAAATAGAATTGTAAAATAAAACAACAGGCAACAAGACGATACTCTGCCCTTAAACGGTAACCTGAAATTTACGTTTATTTGGCTCTGGCGGTCTTCCTATATACGGCCTGTCGCTCAACCACTGAATCACTAATACAAAATATGGATCCTTTGTTAACGAGAGATACATATGTAGATTTATAGCGAAGAAATATTTTTATTAACTTAGAATTGTGGTAAAGGTACCACTACAGGGTGTACGCTAATCATTATTGGTAAATTGTTGTCTTTTTGATGACTGACTTAATTGTGGCGGGCTGTACTCAACAGGTGGCCGGGTCGCCTAGTGGGTAGAGCGTACCGCTAGAAGGGGAAAGGTCCTGGGTTCGAGTCCCGGTTTGGCCGCTGAATCTTTTCCCTTTCCTGTTACATTGTGGGTCGTCCTACCCTGTCATTTGACCGATCAACAGGTTGGTATCAGGGTGGAATCTTATAGTTTCGATTTAGGAAAGTTGAAGTCTCTCTATATGATTAGAATTACACGTAATTATAAAATATGTACATGTAATTAACTTCACATAGTCATTTATAATTTGCTTGAAATATGAATGATTGATTTACTGACATTTTTTAAGTTTTGGACCAAATTTTGAAATTAGAAAAGCTACTGGTGATAGAACGGGTTTTTATGTCCAAGTCAAGAATACCTTCAGTTTTCTTATATCAATGCGTCACCATTAAACGGTACACTTGGCAGAAAAATTTTACCTTTGCATTGCCCTTAGGGTAAGTTTCGGGGGGGGGTTCTTTTAAGGGATCGCCTTATCTATATATATTCAGTGATATTATGGACTTGCACAATTCCCTATATTTAGTTAGTAATTTCAGTTTCTTGCCAATACAGCGATGACTTGACAATTAAAACTATCAAAACCCAGGAGTATTCTTGTACAACAGTTCCTATATTGAAGCCTTGAACAGATCCCGGCGGGAGTTTGAACCCACGACCTCCCACTTACGAAGCACTCTATTGATTGATTGATTGATTGATTCTATCCTTAATCTCGTTGCGTTGTATGGTGCTCCAAATATACGCAGAAGTTAAAGGTGGGAAAAGATCCAGAGTTGTTTCCCTTGACTATTTCCCGGGTGATTATGACAACTACAGCTGCTCTGATACTACTATCCAGTGTCTGTATGGTAGCTTCTAGCCTTAGACAGGGCTAACCACAAATTTTATGATTAAGTCTATAGGACTTTAGGTAAGTGTTTGTAATGAGACAGTCCAGAAAGGGTTGGGTTTGCACTGGCCAGTATGCCAAACTTGAGCCCCAAGTTAGTAGGACAGGCACTTGTTTCTGATATTTAAAAAATGACACTATACTTAAACATAACACAAGGTATCCATCTTCAAAATATCCAAAACGTTGACCCCCTTGGTTTTTCTTTGTTTTTACGTAATGCTTGGAAATTCAAAAAACACAACATATACCATTCTATTTTACATATATTCCGCCAAATAACGATGTATAAAATGTCTGTCATCGTTGTCTCTAAACCGTGTCATGGAATCTAAACTTTATTTCACCATTGCACTTTCTGATCACATGGCCACAGTCAACTGATCCCGTACTGAATTACAGTAAACTTTTTGATTGGCTAAAAGTGAAAGTACATAGGGATAATTAAAAGATTCAAACAATCAAAAGAAGATTGATTTAGCCAATCAGTACGTTTATCAAAATTCAGTATGGAACCAGCATTCACATAAAACTGCACTTCTTCAAAATGATGGGCTAGTGGAACAGCCACAGGATTAATTGTGGCACTAATTAATGTCAGAGTTTTAACATCTACATGTAGCCTTTCTTCAATGTGCACACTGTGTGTAACTATAGTAAATTTTTATTTTTCCCTTCCATGTGGCATCTTAACCCTCTTGCTGCCAAATTAATTTTCAGCGCAATGTTGGCAGTGCCAAATTAAAGTTCACAATGCGAAATGATATGACATCAACAATAGAATGACGTCAGACGCATTTGTAGTCATATGATGTCATTTGTAGATTATAAATTCATTAGTCAACATTTTGCATTTTTTTTATTTTACTAAAAGATTACAAGTATATCTTCATTTTTTATCTAAGATTTGTCAATTCCGTTGAAAGGATATGTGTCTGTATGGCAGGCAGGCGGTAGAGGACAGATATGTCCGTGTGACAGCAAGAGGGTTAAAGCATAAAAAGAAAACTCTTACTGCTTATAACCAAAATAATCATGGATTTATGTGAAGAGATAAAACAAAAATACTATCTGTGGTGCATCTTTTTATTTTCAATAAAGTTTTGATTAAATTGACTCAACTCTGCCTCTTACTCTGAGCAAGGAAGACCCCTTCAAACTATATTTATGGAATGAACACTGTTTTGCAAATACCGGTAAACAAAAAATAGAATAATAGATTCTCACACATGTAATTATAAAACATGATTTGTAAACAAAAATTGCTTCAAATGTTCAGTTTTCATGTCACCATCCGTACCTACTGAAAATGCCGTAATCGATTTTTGTTGACGCTCTCACGTAAAATGATTGTGACGTCACCAATTAATCGTGTTTAAGTGATTATGACGTCAATTGTTGGTTAACTTCGGAACTTTTCTCAACTTATTGTGTCCTCTCAACGATAAATCCAGAACAGGTATAACTTCGCGGGAATTTCGGCGTGTAGCCTGTCTCAACCCTAGGGTGAGACAAGGAAATCCCACATGGGTAAAAACAATAGATTTCCATGTCTCATGTGTGAGAATTCCCTATCCTACATGGATAAACTCATAATTAATTCTTTTTCTCCCATTTTGATGACAATGTTTGGCTTCAAATAGAAGTGACATCGACACCATCTTTGAAAATCTAACTTTGTTATTTAAAGTTTTACATAAAAATAAATATGACCGTTAGACAGAATGTACCTGAATATGGTTCATACAAAATGTATAATCTAGAAAACAAAGCTATTTATTCTAATCTTTTAAATGCAATGGAAATTTTTGAATTTTGAAGAGTAGGATGTCATTTTCTCACAAGACAACGTCATAACCTGACAGAATGGTGTAATGCAATTGTTCTTCGATTGTAACGTTGCTCAAAATCCACACTTGTTTCACAATATCACATAATGACAGACAACAAAACCACATAATGAAGGACAGAAATATTCCACATGACTTTCCTACACTGGATGCTTCAATCTTTGATATTTAGAGATGGGAGAAATATGCAGGGGTCCTACCATTGCTCTATTTTCCTATATTTTCTATAATTTTGTCCCTTATTTCCTATTTGCAAAGACCTCCTATATTTCCTATATTTTTCTATATTTTTATTACTGGTAGCTTCAAGATTTCAGAATGGGGACATTTTCCCTGCATTTAGTACATATCTGAAGCAAGATTAACATTTATATATTTCTAAAGCAGTTAGTATACATTGCAGTTGCCAATATTTTAAGTTTGGTTGTAAAAGGAGGAAAGAGAATGGCTGAAAAGATGAAAGGAGGTCATAATGGTCATGGATTTATATTTTATGTGTAAACTATTTAAAAATATTCCTATAATTTTAGTGAAAACTTTTATAATTTCTTATAAAACTCCTATAATTTTAACCCAATATTCCTATTTTTCTTATATTTTTGGACCCCAAAACTGGTAGATCCGTTTGATGTATAATTTATTGATTTTCTTATTCTTCAGATAAACTTATGAAACATGGGTTCAGGAGGAAGTAAAGAAAAGAGTAAACCAACATCTACAACAGCATCCAGCAAAGAAGATAAAAACACAGGAAAGACGGAAACAGAATCTAAAGAGAAGCAGAATAAAAATGATCAACCAAAGCCATTAACAGAAACAACCACCCAGGGTAAAAGTGACACAGATAAACCAATCGCACCAAAAGCTACAAACATAAATGAAACAAGTAAAACACAAGAAAAACAAACAAAAGAATCTATCAAACCTGATAAAGAAAAAGAAGTGCTCAAACAACAAAATGAAAATACAAATTCAAATATTGAAAAAACCAAAGAAAATCAAAATAATTCAATGAAAGAGAGTCAAAAGGATACACAATCAAATGTGACTACAAACCAAGATGGAAAGACGGAAGAAAATAAAGATTCAGAGGGAAAGAAAGAAAAAAGTAAAGAATCAGAGGGAAAGAAAGAAAAAAGTAAAAATTCAGATGGAAAGAAAGAAGAAAATAAAGACTTAGAGGGAAAGAAAGAAGAAAATAAAGAATCAGATGGAAAGAAAGTAGGATTAGTTGTAGAGGAAGAGGAGTTCACACCACTGGAATCTGAAGATCAGAAAAAATTTGATGATGCCATAAATTCTACGTGTTTGTTGGTAATACCTGACAGTATAATAAAGAGAGTTACCAAAAACATTACAAAGTTACAGTTGCCTAGAGCTCTGCCGTATACATTCAGCCTGTATAATCTTCTAACTAAGATGTCAAACCTACAGGTAAAATTTGCAAAACTACAGTTAAAGTGTGTCATGTTTGACCTGGCCATTTGACCTTTAATTTGAATATTCAAGCAGACATATCCATTGTGTAATTTAGGGGCTATATAAAGTTGACGTATAAGGATAGATGATAATAATACTGGTTACCAGCGTTTATGGTGATGTAACATGCTGTCATTTGATGCTTATTATCACAATTTCAAGGGCCCTGTACCCATTCACAAAAGGGAGAAAAAGAGTCCTGTATTTGGTTTTAACTAAGACTGAAACTTAACGAGGCAGACCATGCATGAAAGCCCCATATACACATCATTATATAGCATGTATAGCAGCATTAGAACAGGTAGACAATACCACACAATCTGTCACTAGACAAATTTCCAGACCAGGCTTGAAGCTAATATAACTATAAAGCTAAAAATGATAGTTCACTAAAAAAATTGGATGCTGATTTTATGAAACATTTTACCGATTTAAGGCAGTTGGCAATTACAAAGTCTTGTATTGCTACTTTTGAAGTTATAAAAACCCCTCCAGATGGCCAGAGTTAACTTCAGCATTTCATTTTTTTTTTTCAAAGAATAAATTAAGAAATAATAGGATGTTGTTGCCTTGCTGATAACTTGTATGATCTCAAACAGAGCTAACACTGTCAGTCCCAAATATCACAATTTGCAAGGTTTTTTTTATAAATTGTGGCAAAAAGTCCTCTTTAAATGAAGACATGTCCTGGAAGACTTAAAATTTCTACTCTTGTTTAAAATTTGCAACAACAAAAAATTGAGCAAGTGTGATCCCTGTCCATGCCGTCAAAGATAGCTTCTTGGAGACTGTTGTCATTAAAATTTCAATATTTTCTTGTTGATTTTTCTACATTCTTAAGACTATACCTGGTACATTTGTAAATTCTTTCTCCCAATGGTCTTTTACTTTGGCCAACATATTGCTTGCAACATTTAAAGCAAGAAATAAGAAAATCTTAAACAAACAAACCCGTCCATGTCTAAATTGAATTTCCAAAACAAAGTTATAAGTTTAAAAATTGGCAAATTTTTTAAACCATGTAAACATGCGACCTTCCCCCAGGAAAGTTATTCCAGGTGTTTTGGAAGGGTAAGCACTTCCTGTTAGCTAGCAAACACCTGCCTCATGTAAAAAAAAACATAAAAGTTAATGAATTATATTTGTTGTCTCACAGTAGCCTTATACATTTTTTGTGTATCTGCATGACTTCATTTATTATTAATTTTTTCAGGAATTAGATTTGTCAAATAATAACGTGGGACCCCAAGGATTTAGAAGTATATGTTTAGCTATGTGCAATAATTCTTCCATCCTCAGCTTGAATCTCGCTGGAAACATGACAGATACAGATAGCGCTGTAAGTTTATAAATAATTGTCACCCTTCAAAGAAATTTCGCCATGGGTATTGGCAGGGCTCGGGATATAAATTTGGACAGTACTCGGCACTGTGACGAGTTAGTGAGAAAATCCACTTAGCATTTAGAGATTTTACTTGGCATCATTATTAGAATGATTTAAAAATAGTTTCATACTAATGTCTTGTAAATGTTTTGGTATGAATTTAATCTTACTCAACTACTACAAACATTGGGAGTAAACATGATATTTTTAACATTTCATTTTCCCTCACACAGTATATGTTCGTTCGGTCCATGTTTGAGTGATTATACCCTGTAATAGGGAACGACAATGTGATCATGCTTGATTAAAATATTTATGTGTTACAAAAATTCAACATTGGCAACACAACTCGTCCAAATACAAAATCTACTCGTCGGGACTATTACATAGTACATAATTACAGTAAAACCTCGTTATAATGCCCCTCGATAACTTTGCCACCTCGCTTATCGCCACACTATTTTGAAGTCCCAAAATCCATTTTGTCTAATTTTTTTTTATCCGCCTCCCCCGATTTATTGCCAAACCCCTTTATAACACCAAAGTTTGACTGAACACATGGTGGCGATGAATCGAGGTTTTACTGTATAGGGACGTTTATTCTGAAATACCAGTCACGGTTCATGCCTTATGAATTATTTTTTACACAACGACGCTCTCCAAAGGTTGGAGGAGCTATTTAGTCTGTAATGGTTTAACTATTGCAAGTTTCAAGTTAATATCCACTTTGTTAACTGGTACATTTAGTTTTAATTGATCAGCAACAGTAGTTGTAAAGACCTCTTCAAATTTTGATTTCAGTCTTAAGCTTGCTGAATAAAATTAATAGTTGTTGCCTAAAAAGGTAAAGATATTTAATTTAAGAGCAAAACTTCTTAGGAAAGGGAAAAAATTGCCAAACATTTGTGAATTTAAACATTCACATGCATGATGATAGTAAATTTACATGTTCGTTAATTGATGCTTAGGGGTTGTCATGCAAAATATGATTCTTTCGAATTTAAAGTAATCCACAGTTTTGTAACCAAGGACAACATTTGTTTATAAACGTGTATGACTACTGAACATGTTGGTATTATTTTTATTTTTTTTAACTAGGAATGTCTTGGGAAAATGGTATTATCAAATAAAACTCTAGAATATTTAGATGTTTCTAGTAATTATTTTGGAAAAGACTATTTCTCAAGGTGTGTTGGACCAAGTTTGAAGACAAACACATCACTGAAGACTTTACGGTATGTCATTACAGATTTTTTAGCCATCATTTAATGAAACTTTTGTTGTAGGGGTTTCGTATCTTTTCAAATGTAGAACCATCGCTACACTTTTTAAATGCCTGAATTATCTGGACATTTAAGGTATTCATGTTTGACATAACAAAGTTGAGTTGAACTTCATTATAATGTACTTTTATCTGGATATTTTGACTAATTGCTATTCTATACATTTCTTATCATTACAAAATATTGATAGGTCTGTAATTGATTGATTGACTGATTGATTTAATGATTGTCCGATGTTTTACATCCCAGTCAAGAATATTTTACTTATATCTGTACATCTGTGCCAGAAATTTTTACCTTTGCAGTGTACTCAGGACAATTTGCAGGGAGACTTCTTTACCATGACACAACCACTGTGACACGGGGCATTTAGTTTCAAGGTTTGTTCAAAAGGAACCAAATGATTTTCAATTCAAAATGCTGAGTACTTGGCAATAAAAAATCGCTACCTATTTCCAACAGACAGGGCAGTGGTTAAAATCCCTTCCTACCACATACAAAGCGAGAACTCTACTAATTGAGCCACCATATTTTATATGTCATGATATATACCATATATCATGTCTCTGTCATTTATGGAAAATTTAGAACTTAATATATATTTATGGTTAAAATATTGATTTTTGTAACTTTTTAGAGCAGAAAGTATTGGATCGACAGATGTAAAGTTGCTAATGGAGGGGTTAAGAGACAATACTAGTCTTACTGAGCTAGATCTGAGTCGGAACTCCGTATCTGATACCAGTATACTAGGTAAAGGATTCGCTGAATGTTTAAAGGTAGGATATTAATTGATAATCGGAAAATGTTTGTTTGGAGACAGTGATTTTGTTTGCCTAAAATTACTACTGAATAAAGGTAGTATCCCTCGGGGGAAAAATTACTAATATTTCCCAATTTGTTCAGTAAAATTCCCAAAACAACATTGATATACTAGTAAATTGAATCTAGTTGTCCTTGCTCACAAAATGTGAGATATTGTCACAATATAACATCTTTGCAATGAGAACCTGGTGCTTTGCAAGCAATGCAGTTTGTTGTATTTCAGAATTTCAAATTTTTCAAATTTAAAAGTTAGAAGGCAGTTTTTTTTAAAATGTAACAAAATCACTGGGAGGATGTGGATGGTTTTGTTTTTACACCCTGTTCTAGATTCTAAATTCTCTAGGTTCTTAATTTTTCCATATCAAATGAATTAGTTCTGCAATGGTGTACCTTCTGCAAGCAGGAGACTTTGAAAAGTTTGATAGAAAAATCAAATTAAATCATGTAATAAATTTTCGCGATATTTACAAATTCAGTGGGTCATTTAGGCACTCTCATGATAATAGTTTCAATTTTAAAGTTTGTCAGTTTGTTTGCCAAAGATCATTGGTTTTCTCTGGGCACTCTGGATTCCTCCACCATTCCATAACTGACTGCCTCAATTTACTTGAAAGAATCTTGACTGGGGTGTAAAATACCATTCCTACTATCTATCATTTTATTTTCACCTAAAATTTTCAATGAATTTCAGAAGGAGAATTGTGGTTTGTGTAATTGTCACTTTGGTAATAATCAGCATGATCAGTTATTTGTATATACAGCATATATCAGGTGAGCTGTATTAGAGCCTGATGTTATTTTCATTGAATTTCAGAAGGAGAATTGCAGTTTGGTGACATTGAACTTGTGTAATTGTGAAATGGGAACTAATGGTATACTGGCATTTTTAGAAGGATTACAGCTCAATACAACTTTACAAGAACTAAACCTTGGAGGAAATGAGGTAAGGTTTCCTGTCCATGAGAAGGTGGGTGGGTCCTGGTTGTCTGTGTAATTTTTATCCTGTGCCTTTCAAACAAAGATAGGGATGTTAAATTCAAAGCTCCATTCTTCTGTTCATCTGTCTGTCCATCCTTCAAATCTTGTCTTGAGTAATTCTCCAAGACAGTAAAGTACTATTTTACGAAATTTTACACAAAGCATCAACATTGATAGGAGATGTGCATATCATTAACTCAAGTTGGTTTGCACATTTTCATTGGACATACTGCATGTCTGATGGTGAAAAAAAAGTTATATTTGCAGGGCTCAACACAATGTTTTTAAAGACTAGACCAGTCGGGCTAGTTCTGAGAATTTTTACTAGCCCTGAACTAAATTCGACTAGCCCCAAAATAGTCGATGATAAATGTGTTTTATCTCATCATTTTTCATCCTGTCGATGTTATCTTTATCCCATTTTAACAATTTTTCTGTCTCTTTTCATTGCCATACTTCTTTTAGTTTCTTCCCTACCCTTTACTTACATTTTTTCGTTGCCCGACTGGTAAAACCAAAATTGAAGAGAGTCGTCATCGATACAGGGCTCTCTTCTTTATAATGAAACCTGCAATGCAGGTCATGACCTGCATAGAGCCCCTTTTCAAGCTTAAAATGCTAAATTTAAAACAAACATATTTTATTGTACATTACATTACTAGTAATTAAGTTTATGTAAATGATGGACTATTAACAACACTGTCACCACTGCTTTTTTAATTTATTTATTTTTGCATTATGTTCAAAACAAAACTGAAAATCAGTAAAATCTCACTTTTTCCATTTTCTTATAATGAGGTATATGGGTTTTTTTTAAATACAGTAATGTCTTTAAGAAAGAAGTTAACAAAGTTTAAAAGAAATGCTACTGTTATATCAATGTTGTTTCCTCATAGTAGTCTCCATAGGGGTGCTCTACTTGTATGCAGGATATCCGAAAAGACCAAGTTTTTTTTTGTTTTTTTTTAATTAATAGGTATAAATAAATTTTGAAATTACGTTTAACAGTGAAAAAATTACACTTGGTAGTTTCTTACAAATTATCTTATAAACTTGGGTTGTGTTAATGAAACAGGAAGCACATGTCCACGGTAGCCGCCATTTTGTTTGTTTTGAAAACTGTCTGTAGACTGATAAAGGATATTCAGTCTACACCTTAGTTTTACTGCTCTGATATACATTATTTGACAAATTAAAGATGTTTGCTTGTTAAAAAACATATCCAGATTATTTTTAAGAATACTTTGTAATTAATTGGATTAAAACGGGAGGACATTGACACATGATGTGAGTATTATTACCAGTGTCATTAAAGTTGTAGATAGGTCTCTAAAATGACTACATTTTAAAGCATTTGTTATTTTAATCACTTCATGTATTTAAAGTCATATGCAAGTCGGCACAAAATTTGTTGCTGTAAAATCACCATTGACGATGTTGCTAATGTAAATACCGGAAAACCATGTGCTTGCATCTTAATCATATCGGCGCTTGAGTAGATAATGGATTTGAGTAAAGCGCCAAAATGACTTGATCTGATTACCGGTAGTTTTCATTTTCAACCTCCCGTTTTACGGCTGTAGACGACACAGTTTTTGTTCAGAAATAATAATAAAAAAAAAGATGTGAAATTAATTCATCCCGAGACTAACACACGACCAGTCGGGCTAGTCGGCAAAATTTTCACACGCCCGGACCAAGATTTTACTAGACATTGTCTGTCGGACGTGGGCTAATGTCGAACCCTGATTTGCAAAAATCTTTGCTGCCTATTCCCAAAAAATAGACACTTTAAAAATGAACTTTTATTTATGAAAATGGTCTACGAAATACAGTCAAGCGTGTCTATAAAGGCCACCCAAGGGAACCAATAAAAGTTGCCTTTATGAGCAGATGGCTTTTATATACAATTTCAAATAATATGAATAAATAACAATAGGGATAGAATTCTACTGGCCTTTATAAGCAGGTGACCCTTTTATAGAGATGACTTTAAAGGCAGGTTGGACTGTACTACAATAGAGTCTCCATGTGAAAAAAAATGCTTGTGACAGTTGTGAATGAATAAATTGCAATTTCACTTCTGATTACAGTTCACTAATTAATACAAAATTTTCAACATCTAAAGTATGTGTACTTTGTTTTTATTTTGCAGTTTGGAACGTTGGAGAATTTACTCAAATTTGTTGTTATAGCAGCTTGTCATCCAAAATTAAGAACAGTGAATCTAGATGATGTCAAAATAAAAGACACTAGCATAAAATCGAAAGGTATATCTACTTCAACCAATATATAAATCATATGCTATTATCTTATTCTGAGAATTCAACAATGGGTTCGGGATGGCCTTAGGTCCTAATTGGGTTAAGGGAAAAACCTTTGTAGGGGACCCAGGGAACATTTCTATGTTTCAGCATTTGAAATATTTTAGGGTGTTTTTCTTAATGAAAAATCATAAAGACTTGTAAATATCAGTATTTTTAAATATCAGTATTTTTAAAATCAATTTTAGCTAGGAAATAAAACCACATGAATTTTGATCAAGGCGAGGGGAGTTTATTACTTTGGATAACAAATATTAAGACTTGTTACTGTAAACCAACTTGATTCATGGATATTAACTTTCCCAATTCTCTTACCAAAACCATTTTGCTGCTATGTGTTTTAACTTTCACCATATTGACCATGTATTGATTAAAACTTAATATATGGTATAAATAATGACATTTTCAACATGTTCGCATTGATTGACTTTAGCAATTATTTTGTTCTTGCAAAACTTGCAAAAGTTAAGTCCACTCGTATAAAAGTTGGTTCACAGTATGTTTCACTATCCAACCAATATTCCAGGAGAAAACCCATGCATTGACAGTGAAGGAATTTTGACTTTTAAATAAAAAAATTAAACTTCTAATATTCTCACTGAAACACATGAAAAATGTAGAAATTCTGGAGATTACAATTACCATGAATTACCTGTCCATTAGATTGTCAAAAAGCCAAAATTCAGGAGACCCATAGTATTGGCATGTATTTAGTTGCTGCTTGATGTATCTGGCTTTAGGTGGCCAAGCGGTCTAAAATGAGTGCTTATTGATCACAGCATCTCTCACTTTGAATCTTGTTTGAGACAGTTTCTAGTGTAAGAGAATGTGTCAGTTTACTTGCATAAGGTTAGTGGTTTTCTCTAGACAGACTCTCTGGTTTCCTCTGCCATTCATGAAATGTCCACCTCAATATAACTGAAAGAATCTTGACTGGGGTTTAAACAATCATGTTTTTGGAATGCATAAAAGGACAGAAAATTTGTTAGTTACATGTATGCAAGTTATAAGGCTTGTAATGCAAATACATGTACACAATTGTATAACTGTGTATATTTACTGCATACTAATTTTATTTCTTTTAGATTTTGCTGTGAAAGAAAATGAAACTTGTTCACTACACTGTCTGAGTTTTAGCAACAGCCATCTTACTGATGAATTCTGGGAAATTTTGGCTGTCATCTTTAAAGGGAGACAACTACCACTAATAGATATTAACCTGAATAATAATGGCGATCTTACACCTAAGTGTATTGACAGTATTGCAAGTCTTACTTCAGGTAAGTTTTGTTTTATTTTTATACTTTTAACATTATTATAACTGATGGAGCATAGTTAAAGATTGAATGGTTGTTGGTAGATTGGTTGGTTGGTTGGTTGGTTTTACTTGCCATTCAAGAATATTTCGCTTATATTGAGATGTCAACAGCTATAGCTGATTTGGCAGACAATTTAACCATATTAACCTTTGCATTGCAATCAGAGCAATGTGCAATAGAGAGTTCTTTAACTTGACATACATTGTGCAATATTTAAAGGTCTCTTCAAAAGGACATCTTGACTCTCACAAATGTCTCGGTTTATAATGCATTTCACTACAGGAAACCTGTCTAAAATGAACACCTTCAGATAAGACCAGTTTTTAGCTCACCTGAGCCAAAGGCTCAAGTGAGCTTTTCTGATCACAATTTGTCCGTTGTCTGTCGTCGTCGTCGTCGTCGTCGTCGTTGTCGTCGTCGTAAACTTTTACATTTTCATCTTCTTCTCACGAACCACTGGGCAGATTTCAACGAGACTTGGTCAGATGCATGTCTTGGTCGGTGCAATTCAAATTTGTTCGTGGTGTTGCCATGGCTACCATAACTAGGTCAAGGTGACCTAGGGGTGCAAAAATCTTAAAAAATCTTCTTCTCCGAAAGTATTGATTAGAGAAAAAATCTGATGTGATATTTGGCTTCTCTAGGGTCTTTAGCCTATAGTTTGTTCATTTTGTGAAATTCGGACAAAAAATAGGTTACGCGTTTTTGCGTTTAATTTTGAAAAAATCGTAAAATAGCTTCAAATTGTTATAACTTGACTATTTGGCCAGATAATGACATGGGGTTTTCAGTTTTGACATCTTCTTGTTAGTATCTTCAAATTGAGGTCAAGGTCAATTATGAAGGTCGTGACCTAATTTTTTTTACCTCTGATTATAATTATTATCTCGAAAACTATAAACTTTTTGTATAGGCATGTATATTAGAATGTTGTAGGTATTGATACAACAATCATTTTGGTGTATAGAAAAAGGTCATGGGTTCAAAGGTCAAGGTCACAGATGTAAAACAATACCAAAATGGTTACTTATCTCGAAAACTATAAACTTTTTGTATAGGCATTTATATTAGAATGTTGTAGGTATTGATACAACGATCATTTTGATATATAGAAAAAGGTCATGGGTTCAAAGGTCAAGGTCACAGATGCGAAACAATACGGAAATGTTTAATTATCTCGAAAACTATAAACTTTTTGTATAGGCATGTATATTAGAATGCTGTAGGTATTGATACAACGATCATTTTGATGTACAGAAAGAGGTCATGGGTTCAAAGGTCAAGGTCACAGATGCGAAACAATACCGAAATGTTTAATTATCTCGAAAACTATAAACTTTTTGTATAGGCATGTATATTAGAATGTTGTAGGTATTGATACAACGATCATTTTGATGTATAGAAAAAGGTCATGGGTTCAAAGGTCAAGGTCACAGATGCGAGACAATACCGAAATGGTTAATTATCTCGAAAACTATAAACTTTTTGTATAGGCATGTATATTAGAATGTTGTAGGTATTGATACAACAATCATTTTGATGTATAGAAAAAGGTCATGGGTTCAAAGGTCAAGGTCACAGATGCGAATCAATACCGAAATGGCTAATTATCTCGAAAACTATAAACTTTTTGTATAGGCATGTATATTAGAATGTTGTAGGTATTGATACAATGATCATTTTGATGTATAGAAAAAGGTCATGGGTTCAAAGGTCAAGGTCACAGATGCGAATCAATACCGAAATGGTTAATTATCTTGAAAACTATAAACTTTTTGTATAGGCATGTATATTAGAATGTTGTAGGTATTGATACAATGATCATTTTGAGGTATAGAAAAAGGTCATGGGTTCAAAGGTCAAGGTCACAGATGCGAAAACAATACTGAAATGGTTAATTATCTTGAAAACTATAAAAGTTTTGTATAGCATGTATATTAGAATGTTGTAGGTATTGATGCAATGATCACTTTGATGTAAAGAAAAAATTCATTGGGGTTTAGTATTTATGTTTTCTTTAAATCTATCAGCTAGCCATTAGTTATCAGGTGAGCGCATAAGGCCCATGGGCCTCTTGTTGTTTATGTACAATATCGGTTCCATGTTTTTAAATCAAAGTTTTCATTTTAACTTTGGAAGAGATATAACATCGATTGCTATATATAATATCCATGTGGCTATAGGTGCGAGCAAAACAGTTATGATCACGGATGTATGTGTTCTTGGTGACCTATCTTAAAACCGTTTTGTCATTGTTAACTATTAAAGTACAAGGTCATAATCACGGGTATAGGTTGTACAGTGTTTTTGACAACATAACTATAATGTTGTAGACACTGAACTACCTATACTGATGTTATATTAACGATTTAAATTTGGCTTTGTTGTATATTATGTATTTTATGTCGTATTGTGCTTGTGTTGTTGTGAAATGATATAAATAAATAAATATAAATAAAAAAAAAGTGTTCATTTTATCAGCATGCAATCAGTTAAACTAATTTTTACCTCATCCATTTACTTGTTACTTGTTTATTTTAAAATATTTACAATGATTGCTGATTTTTTTCTCACATAAACTTATTCACAAGAATAATGTTTACATTTCAGTAAACTAGCATGCCCTGTCAACCTCTAATCAAGTCCTATTTCTTGACTTACTTGACATATGTCCGTCTCTCCTTGTGGAGAATTGGGCCAGATAGCTTTCTCCTTGAAGAATCTCTGTTGGCAGCCATTTTAGCAGCTTCACTCCATGTCCTAAGTCCAAGATCCGTTCTTTCCCTTTCAACAGTCCTGCGCCAGGTCTCCTTTGACAGCCCTCTTCTTCTCTTTCCTTCTGCTGGTGTCCATTGCAGAGCAATCCTTGGATGTTCATCTGTCTCATGTGTCTTCTGTCTTAAAATGTGTCCAATCCATTTCTAACAAGCCCGCTTATCTTTTTTCTTTGTGTTCTTTCTCTGATTTCCTCATTTGTAATTTTTACAGGCCAGTATATTTAAAGGATTCTTCTGAAACATTTGTGGTGGAAAGTGTCCAATAACTTCTCATCCTATTTCAGGCAGGGCTAAATGCATTGACAGGATCAAATAATTTTAAAAAAGGCATGGCTAAATGCGCTGTTCCATTCACTGACAAAACCAGCAGATAAGAAATGAAAACCAGTGTTTTGTTATTTTAAATATTTGTTTTTTTTGCAAATCTCAGCAGAAATGTTATGTTTTATTGTAAATATAAGAAATACCTTTCAATTTGTTGGGGTGTACAGGGTATATACAAGATCTTGGAAGTGACAATTCTATCATAAATTTTCTTCACAATTTTATGAGAATTGTCACTAATACCTGGAAACAACAACAAATTGAAAGTTATTTCTGAAGTATTTTTACATTGTAAAGAGACAGAATACAAACATTCATGCCATATCTCACAGATTTTTGTTAATTTTTGAAACTCCAGGCCTTAGATCAATTTCTTATAAATTTTCTTTGTTATTTTAGCAAATATCTTAAAAGTGACAATAGTGACATTTTCTGTCTAATATACAGAAATCAACAAAGTCATGTTGTGCAGGCTTTTTAGGATAAGTTTAGCTTGCAAACATTTTGTTTATTTTTGAATGGACGAAAACATTTTACAGTCATTGGGATTTGCTGCTGTACTACATGATCAACACTCCATAATGTTTGTGTTGGATGTTTTAGAAATGTTTCCATAATCAAAAACAAACATACTAATCCATGTTCGAATCACAATCCAGAAGCAAAGTAAAAACTTTGGAACTGACAAGTTAGGTTAGACACATGAACTTCCACCAGGGAAGTGAGGCCAGGTGCTCCGGAAGGGTAAGCACCTCGTGTTTAGCTAGCTACACCCGCCACATGTGTAATCAAAATTGTGTGAAAAGAACATGGAACTATGAGACGTCAAATATATCCAGGGCAATCCTGGACACAGAGACATCAAACTTATCAACAATACTGTGATGATGACCATAAAACTTTTTGAGGGCCTTGCAGATAAGCCTAGGCTTGTAATATCCCTGAGTCAACAATTTAAAAATAAAAAAAACATTTTCTGAGAAAATTTGAACTGAAATGATTCTGTATCCAATGGAAATAATTGTACAAACAGATTTAAGGGGTTATCACTGCGTACACTGGCAATTCCCATTCATACTTGGAATTAAAAAGTTGCATTATTTTTACTTACTTGCAGGGCCAGATAATCCCTCTACTCTCAGAAAATTAAGTTATGGTTTGAATAAAGCCGACGGTTTACCAGAAAAGCTGTTATCTTTAGAGTTACCATTCCTGACATATTTGAATATTCGTAAATCCAGCTGTAAGATGTCTGAAGTTGTCCAGTTGTCGCAACTCTACACGTTAGACGGTCACAAATTAACAACATTGATACTTGATGGATTTAAACTCTCATCTACCAATACACTAGACAAATTGATGGGTAAATATTTGTGAAGAAACAAGCAAAAACCATAATGAGCTTTTTTCATCCCCAGACAAATTTGGGGACATATATAATGTTCACTGGGTACTCCGATTTCATTTGTCAACATTTTGTTTGCCATATATCTCAAAAACTATTTAACAGATCTTTATACATGCATCTTCACAGGAACAATCTTTGGGTGATTACTGACGGGAGCAAGTTTTTAAATCCATAAGGATTAATCAAAGAACATTTAGTGTGTAAATGTGTGAGATGTGTGTGCTTGTTTTATGGTCTGCTGTTACTAGCACACATTCAGGGCAATTTTAAGGTACTAACTCATTGAGTCTGAGTACGCCACAGACAAGTATACCACATGGTCTGCCTCGAACTGTGGCGAGTTTCCTCTTTCCTCTACCACCCATAACTGACTATTTAATATTATTGAAGTAACAATGATTGGAACATTAACCATCATTACTTCCCTCCAATCTTCTCCTGATGTGGATTATTTTGCATGTTTATGATCTTGACCTGTTTTTGCAATTTACAGAAAATGCCACCAAAGGCACCCTGACGACCCTAAGTCTTGGTGGATGTTCATTGGTTGATGAAGATTTAAAACCACTTTGTAAAGCTATACAAAATGGACTACAACTTCACATGTTGAAGTTGTCAGCCAATAGAATTACAAACGAGGGTGTTGTTAGTCTGGTAGAAGCTATACTCACACACAAGACCCATCCACTGGCAGTACTGGATATATCAACAAATGCAGTTAGTATATCTACAAAATATTATACAATTATTGCATATCACATCTGTAACAATTAATTCAATTGGTCAAAAGCTAAGCAAATGATAAAAATAATACAGTGTACAAGACCAAACGCTCCATACCGGTCCATACACGACCGAGCGGTCCATATTCGGTATTGAAAGTTACGAGTTGTGTCCCATGAAAACCGAAACGCTTGCGTGATAAGGATTTTTATGTTGCAAACGACAACATAAAACAAACAACAAAAACATGTCAAGTATATGCGATTTTATTTGTTTAATGCAATAAAAGCTTTAGTTACTTATGTAGAGGGCACTATCAAGATTTACGGACTGCCCTCAGGGCGAGTATTCGAACCAACATTTTGATATCAAAATGTTGGTCCGACCTCGGGCAGTCCGTAAATCTTGATAGTGCCCTCTGCATAAGTAACTAATGCATAAATATGGACTTTTTAGTGATTGTTTATTATGTGATATTGACCAGAAAAATAAATATTGATCAAGGCTACAGCAGCCTCAGGTCAATGTTTATTTTTCTGGTGAATATCACACCATATACAACCACTAAAAACTCCATAACATTATTATAAAATTCAGCCACTGTGGTACACCTTTGACCTGGAAATCTAGCTATTTTACCAGTTCCCTGTTTTGCCCTGGCTGAGACGGATCACATGAACAATCTCCACATTATTTGGATCTCTCTGACTTTAAGTCTGATTCTATGAAGAAATAACAGACATTCCGGATGAGAAACAATCACTTGCGCACACTAAATTAATGACGTCATAATCATTTTACACAAGAACGTCAACAAAAAATTGATGATGTACATCAAATTTGATATTCACCAAATTTTTTAGAAATCTGTGGTATATCATGTGAGATCAAATGGTCACATGTAATCAAAAACAAACATACTAATCCATTTCCGAATCACAATCCAGAAGCAAAGTAAAAACTTTGGAACTGACAAGTTAGGTTAGACACGTGAATTTCCACCAGGGAAGTGAGGCCGGGTGCTCCAGAAGGGTAAGCACCTCCTTTTTAGCTAGCTACACCCGCCACGTGTGTAATCAAAATTGTGTGAAAGGAACATGGAACTATGAGACGTCAAATATATCCAAGACAATCCTGGACACAGAGACATCAAACTTACCAACAATACTATGATGACAGCCATAAAACTTTTTGAGGGCCTTGATAAGCCTAGGCTTGCAATATCCCTGAGTCAACAATTTATTTGCAAGCAGCCTACTTCGTTGTTCAAAGCCATTTCAGCCAATCATAAAGATGGAATTGATTAATTATATAATAATTTAAAAAAAAAACATTTTTTCCATTCAGTTATTTGATAAATCAAAATGATTTTATGAGTCCAGTCCCACTATAGCTATGTTACGGGTTTAAAGTACCAATTCAATGATGAATGAAACCAATTATTGTCTATCTTAATGCCTCTCTGTACCATTTTCTTTGCACAACAGTTTTACCAGACATGATTCCCACACGTCTTTGAAAAGTCTGGGATTTTTTTATGTCAGAGAATTTAAAAAATGTCAGGCAATTTGAAAAATTAAGGAAATGTCATGGAATTTCATGTTTTCTTTCTCAAGAGTTGTGTTTCTCTGAAATTTTAGTCATTGTTTTTTCTTATCCTGCTTACTCCTCCCATTCTGACCAGAACAAAACATATTTTCTTGCTCCGCAGATAGAAAAATCCATAAAAAGAGGGGTGCAAGATATCTCCATCTTGTACCCCCCTGTGCAAGATAGCCTACACATCGTTTTTCCCGTAGAATTTTATCAACAAAATCAGAGGTGTATCGAAAGTTGAAATCAATTTTAAATTGAAAATTTGTGATTTCTGATGGAAGAAATAGAATCAAACACTACTTGTAGTGCCAGATAAGGAAATCACAAACCTTGTTCTTATATATTTGGTCCAGAGCTCAGCAGCCTCGTTCTGGACTAAATATATTAGAACTCTGGTTGAGATTTACCTATCTGGCACCACAAGTTGTGATAGATTCTATTAATAAACTAGAGCCTTAGTTTTTGCTTCCCTTTTCTTGATACTACATGAATATTTATGTTGAGTTTTACTTTGCCATCATTGCCATCTTTACTAATAATTGAAAGGCAAATTAAAAATGTAAATGGAGAGGGTTATTTCACTGCATCTAGTCATGTGTCTAGTGGTATTGTTGTTTTGAAGTATATTACAACATCATGTAAGACTTGACTTCTGTCAGAAAAATGTCAGAGAATTTTGAATGGAATCAAGTGTGGTAACCTGATCTCAGAATTTATATTTGTTTCTTTGCTGAATTAATCAAGGGGGCATGAACACATTTTACAAAATATTCAGCTATAGTCCATATTGTGAAAGTTACATGAGTTACTAGTTGCAGGAGTTTTTATAAGAGAATTGTGAAAGTCAATAGCTAAGAATAAAAATTGGTTGACATAAAATATGAAATAACTCGGGATGTATTAACATGTAGCGGGATACATCAACATAACCTGTAAAATATGGCGTGATAACGGCACCCAATAAATTAAAGTAGTCTTTCCAAAGTCACATAGATCGATTACCTTGGTATGTAACTTATGTCATAGTCCTATGTCATAGTCCTATCAGTGTTTGGTGTTCAGTCAAACACTAATTCTTGTCAGTTGTGATAATTTTGTTTGAGCAGACAATATGTATCTCTAACTCTAACTTGTTACATTTAACTTTCAGATAGAAGACGAAGGTGCTAAAAGACTGAGTACTCTGTTTACAACCAAAAAACATACGTCAAAATTACACAGTCTTAACATGAATAGTAACTCTATAGGTAAATAGAATCAGAATGTCCGGGTGCATTTAAATCTTGTTTTTGTGCCCCTCAATAACTGTAACACCTCTGTTATCACAATAATATTTATGCGTAATGAAATCTATTTCCTCTCGTATGTTGTCCTTGATAAGCCTTCTTTGATTTATTGCCAATCTTTGTAATGCCAAATTTTGACCAAAGAATGAATTGAGAATTACCATAATTAACATTTTGCAATTCATTTTATATGTCCCTTTATAGAAATGTCAGTCATCCCTTCTATTTTGTCTGGCCTACTCCTGTAACACTATACATTGATAATAGTTTTACTAAACCTGGTATGTATGATTACCAGGATATGACATTGTATGCACCTGAACAAGAGGTAGCTTGGTATAAATGTCTCAAAGTTATGCCCCTTTAAAATTTTAATTATTTTTTTTTCTGTAACCCTTACCAGCAGATTAATGGCACAAAATGTAAATCTTGCTTCACGTTGCACCAAATTGCTATATTCACCAACAGTTTAATAGAAAAATTTAAATGGGGTATCTTGCTTCACCTAATGATCCTCTTGTTTGAAGCATATGTATATTTTGTTCCAGGTAAAGAAGGTCTACTGAGTTTGGTTACAGTGATAGGAGGGAAGTATCCACTGAGAACCTTATATCTGAGTGAACAAACAAAATGCCAGGATGAAAAGGATATGGTGCTGATATTTGAGAGATTAGCCACTTCTCTAGGTATTGACCAGGGGCCTCAGTGGACAAGTGTTAACGGATTGTTATGAGTTGAGTTGAGTAATGGTGTTTAACATCCCAGTCAAGAATATTTCACTTATATTGAGACATCGCCAGCTATAGGCAAAGGTGCAGAAATTTTGCCTGTGTGTTGCGCCAATGGCATTATACAACAGTGTTCTTTAGCATGCCAAGCCCACCGTGACACGGGACCTTGTTTATTTTAAGTTCCCATCCGAAAGAACCGTGACTTTCATTTCGTAATGCCGAGTGCTTGGCGAAAGAACAGTCACTACCCACTTTCAAGTCTTGGGTCAGACCCGGTCGGGGATCGAACCCACGACCTTCCACTTACGGAGCAAGCACTTTACCAACTAAGCTTCCGCAGTGGTTTAACGGATCATTATGGTTAATGTAACAAACAGAGTACTGTATAAGAAGAAACATTCATGATTTTTATGACAATTTTTGAACAGCAATTTTTTTTTTTTTAGGACAGATTCTTACTTCCCTTTGTACACTTTCCCTACAGTCAGAACCATGAAAATATCTTACCGCAAAATAGTTTAGAACATTGAAACTGTGAAAGTTACCTACCACTAATGTTTGTTTTTAATGGTTTGTCCAAAAAATAGGTTTAGGTTTTAAATTGTATCTCACTCAGGGCAAATCCTGATGTGTGAAAAAAGTATCAATTGGCTTGCAGAAAGTCTGTCATTATTTTTTTTTCTCTAGGCACTTTAGTTTCCTCCACCATTCCAGAACTTTAAACCTCAATTTCACTTGTATAAATGAAAGAATCATATGTTAAACACAGTCAAGTACTCTAGAGAAATATCAAATTTGTAATCCAATGAATGGCTTAAGATATTTTGAAGGACAGTTGTCAAAGATTTTAGTAGGGGTCTCAGTGTCATAGTGGTCTGAGTTGAGTTGAGTTGAGTAATGGTGTTTAACGTCCCAGTCAAGAATATCTCACTTATATCGAGATGTCGCCAGCTATAGGCGAAGGTGCAGAAATTTTGCCTGTGTGTTGCACTGATGGCATTATACAGCAGGGTTCTTTAGCGTGCCAAGCCCATCCGAAAGAACTCATGAGAACTGTGACTTTCATTTTGTAATGCCGAGTGCTTGGCGAAAGAACAGTCACTACCCACTTTCAAGTCTTGGGTCAGACTTGGCTGGGGTTTGAACCCACGACCTCCCACTAACCGAGCGAGCACTCTGCCAACTGAGCTACCACAGTGGTTCATTTAAGTTTCGCACTTCATTAAATTTGCGCCATTCTCGTTCTCTCCATGACCTCATGGTAGAAAAAAAGTAAAATTCCATTTCTTATATTTACAATCTTTCAAAAATATACGAAAAACATGAGTGTTTTTCTGGATAACACTTAAATTTACTTGTTTACCAACTCTCCGTGGCTGGATGCACATCATTTGATAGAACAGCAATTGGATCTGTAACTCCGCCCACTCTGACGTAACTTGACTTGATTGACGTGAAGCTCCGCCCACTCTGACGTAACTTGATTTGATTGACGTGAAGCTCCGCCCACTCTGACGTAACTTGATTTGATTGACGTGAAGCTCCGCCCACTCTGACGTAACTTGACAGTGGAGACGGGTACGGGCGGAGCTTCACGTCAATCACCGGGTGACGGAAAAATAAACATAATTCCTCAGCTTATCGTAAATATTTTATTTCACTTAAAAGATAATCAATGGTAAGAGTCACATTTTCATATTAAAATTAAACGAACAACTATTAAATGTTGAAATTGTAAGCATTGATGGCTGAATGGAAGTCAACGAAAAACCCAACTGCGGATTTAAAATTTGTGAGCTATGTGTATTGTAATGTGTATTGGGAGTTATGTATTCATACGCCAGTCAGAATTTGGTAGCGTGCGCAACTCTCTCCATGAAGTTATGGAGATAGTCAGGAAGACCTGTTTCATATAAGGAAAAGTATTGCGATTGTAAATATAGTGGTCTGAAGTGTGTATTAAGGGTCACGGTGCTTCTCAATGCCCAGGTTTGAATACAACTTAGGCAGATCCTAGTGTGATGAAGTTTTAGTTTGCTTACCATCAGTCGATGGGTTTTTCTTCTGCACTTGGGCACACTGCATTCCTTCACCATTCCAGACCTGTCTGATAAACACTCTTTATATATGTGTATCCTTAAACATGTTAAATACCAGTTCAGTTTCAGGGGTTTAAAATTATGTTTTGTAATGGAAGGTCCAGGACCTTTTGCCTGGATTTATTGCAGGTCCCACATAAAAATTGAAAGTCAAATATCATTACTGAAACATGTGAAAGGTCCATGTGAAATAATACTCAACAAAAAATTAAATACTACATCAAAAACATAATTAATTTTGTAGAACTTAAATCATATCATTTCATCTTCTCACTTCTCATAATTTCAATAAGTAGGTTTAATTTCATGAACAAAAAATTTACTTCATAACATCAGCGAAACAAGAAAAAATATGAACAAAATACACAGATGTACAGATGGATTTTACATTGTAAGTTTTTGGATTTTTATTTCAAATTTTACAATGGTCCCTTATTTATTTTTTTGTAGAGTATATATTATCATATATAAAAAAGGAAAATTATCTTGTAAAATATTGCAGGTCAATCATAGTTTTGCAGTTTAAATATCAAGGGTCAGAATGTAATATCAATAGGTCCCAGGTCTTGGACCCGGGAAATTTTGAACCCCTGAGTTTTCACAGGTTTTTGATCTAAATTTACTTAGTTTATTTACACACAGGTTCTAATAGACATTACTATATATTATGACCATATGTTGTAGGATTTACTGTAAAGAAGCAAGGAGAATCAATACAACCAGGATGTTCAGATATCCCAGTAATTCCTGAAGGATTGGTGATCACTTTAAAAGGACTTGGTGGTAACACAGGTAATATATTATACTTTAAAGCCTCTTCTAAATGCCCCTTTGAGAAATAAGCCACCTCACTCATTATCTTACTATTTTGAAGTCTCAAAACACCATTTATTGGTGGTGGTTTTTTTTTTTTTTTGGGGGGGGGGGGGGGGGGGTAAACTTCCCTTAATCTATCAGGCCCTAGTTTCACAATCATTCCTTAGCTAAGATTTTCCTTAACTTAAATTTAGCAATTTTTGGTAATCTCTTTTTGGAACTATTGATGAATATTAACTAAATACATATGTTTTAATCTTGATGTGATCTTAAAATAACACCTTAAATTCCCAAATATCTTGAAAATTAACAAAATTATGAAGATTTAAAATTTTGCAAGATTTAAGTTAAGGAAAATCTTAGCTAAGGAATGATTGTGAAACTGGGGCCAGGCCTTAGAGCCTAGTGGTTTTGAGCCCATTTATGCTTATGGATCACAGTGTCTCCCATGGCCTAAGTTACGATTTCACTTGGAACAGATCCTATTGTGAGAAAATTTTTCAGTTTATATGATATTTTATGGAAGATCAGAGGTTTTCTTAGGGTTCTGGTTTTTTCACCATCCTGGAACTGACCCCCTCAACTTCAGTGAAAGAATCTTGACTGGAGGTAAAATAAACCATTACTTCACTCCCTTGATTTTTTCAACCAATTTCCTTATAGCTAGAACACTAAAATTTAACTGAAAAAATGGTTAATTTTGGTTACACTTTTGAAATGACATCTCGTTTCAGTTATAACTTGCTTTTCTTGGATAAGGTACAACTGATGTAGTTCAGTTGATAGAGTGCTGGCTCCGTAAGTGGGAGATCTTGGGTTCAAACCCCTACCAGATCTGACCTAAGATTTTGAAATGGGTAGTGACTGTTTTTTTGGTCAAGCACTCAGCATTACGAGAGGTCTCATGTCACTGTAGGATTGGCAAAATAATGAAACCTGCTGTATAATGCCATCAGTGCAACGCACAGGCCAAATTTCTGTACCTTTGCCTATAGCCTTTGATGTCTCAGTATAAGTGAAATATTCTTGACTGAGATGTCATACCCCATAACTCAACTCAACTCTTCTTGGATAAGGGTTCTACTTGTAGCCCAACCAATTATAATCATGGCAAAACATAAAGTCCAAAGCATCCATTTGTTTATATATATATATATATATATATATATATATATATATATATATTATTTATCCATTGAAATTATTTTCATATTTATGCTGGAAAACATTTTTCCTTGTAGGTGAAATTGGTAAGATGTTGGACAGTCCTCGGATCAAGACTGATTATACACACGATCAACTTCCTACTTTGTCATTTGAACACTGTCAGGAGATAGCAGCCTATCTTAAAGGGACTGGTACGTTCACTTATTAATTATACTAATAATAAACTATTGTTTAATTTCCTGCTAGTTAAAATCTGTAAATTCTTAAAAACTAAGGTATTTCCCTAAATACAAAGTATTTTCTTAGCTAAATTTGGTTAAATATGTTTGATTCTTTTTGTAGGCAGTGACATTTGTATTTGGTCCTCGGAAGAATGGAAGAAAATCATTGGAGCTGATCGTCCAACCACTGATACACCATCTTGGCTTCAGGTAATTGTATGATTAAAATAAACATGATAAAATTTGGTGTGTACTATCATTACAGTGTCAGAGGCATTCAGTAACTGTATTATTTATTCTGTTGATAGTGTAATGAAGTGACAGGCTATTAGATATGGTGTCATTGCCATTTAATGACAGACTATTTCAGTGTCAGTGTCGTGAAGAGAATAGGTTTAATAACTAAAATCCATAAAATACCTACAAGATCCATTATCCATTTTTAAAAGTACTGAGCACTCAAATACTTTATTATAAACTACAGTTCACAGGTGAGTACAGGTGGAGAGAATGGGCAATATTATGTACATACCTACAACTTTTACATGAGGGGCTTACGATTGAATCGGGCTCACAACAAGACATTGCGAAAATTTCACGCCGCGAAATGGCTTTGATACAAATATCACGAAAATATCATTATGTTTGACAGTATACATGGTATACATGTACATGTAAATGGATATTTGTATATAAATGATAAAAAAAAAATTAGTTTGTCTTTCTTCATTAATGCCTTCAAGAACACCACCAGGTTTTAAAAATCATTTGTCTTAAATTTCCTCCTTTGTTCAGTCCCATCCATCAGTGGCCTCTAAATACAGGTTTTACTAGTACTGGCCCTGGTTTCACAATAATTCTTTAGCTAAGATTTTCCTTAACTTAAATTTTGCAAATGTTGGTAATCTCTTTTCGGTAATACTAATTAATATTTTTATCAAAACAAAATGCAGATATTTTAATCTAGAAGTGATTTTAATAATAGCACTCTAAATTCATGAATATCCTAAAAATTACCAAAATTATAAAGATTTTAAAATTTGCCAGATTTAAGTTAAGGAAATTCTTAGCTAAGGAATAATTGTGAAACCGGGACCAGTACTATTATTTCATTGACATATAAGTTCATGGAGCAAGGTATCCACAAAAACAATGAAAATTTTTACATCACAGAAAATTAATGATTTCATGGTAGGTGAATTTGTGTTGTACCTTTTTTAGCTCACCTGAGCCATAGGATCAGATGAGCTATAGCCATCCATCTTCGTCTGTCTATGTCTTGCGTCGTCCGTCGTGTGTAAACTTTTCACATTTTAATCAACTCCTCCAAAACTACTAAGCCAAATTGGATGATATTTAATAGTAATGATGTCTAGGTTGAGGCTTTCAGATTTGCACAAGTGAAAGGATTATGTCCCCTTGGGGCCTCTTAAAGGGAAAAATTGTGAAAATCTTTAAAAATCATCTCCTCTGGAATTACAAGAGATATAGCTTAGATATTTCATGTAAAACCTACTTCATGTACTTAGGGCACCTAGTTTCAGATTTGCACAAATCGTAGCTGTTGGGGCCAAAATAGGGTAATGGCTAGGTACATAAGGGGGGAATTGCTAAAATTATTGTATTTGTCAATATATCTTGAAAACTATAAACTTATTATATAGGCATGTGTATTAAAATAGTGTAGGTACTGGCCTAATGATCATTTTGATATATGAATGAAGGTCATGAGTTCAAAGGTCAAGGTCATAGATGCAAACGAATACTTCTGAAAAATTGTAAACTTTTTGTATAGACATGTATATTAGAATATTGTAGGAATTGGCCTAATGATCATTTTGATATATGAATGAAGGTATAGATTCAAAGGTCAAGGTCATAGATGTGAACGAATGCTTAAATAATTAATTATCTCAAAAACCATAAACTTTTTGTATATGGTCATTTAGATATAAGAATGAAGGTCATAAGTTCAAAGGTCAAGGTCACAGATGCAAACAAATACTGAAATGGATAATTATCTCAAAAACTATAAACTTCTTGTATAGACATGTATATTGGAATATTGTAGGTATTGGCCGATATATGAATGAGGGTCATAGGTTCAAAGGTCAAGGTCATAGATGCAAATGAATGCTTAAATGGTTAATTATCTCATAAACTATAAACTTTTTGTATAGGCATGTATATTAGAATATTGTAGGCATTGGCCTAATGAACACTGATATATAGATTTTTTAGCTGTTAAATAATATATTGTAGCTAGACTTGTTATATGTAGCATTCTTAGGACAAGTTATAATTAATTTGCAAAAAAATCCTTGCATATAATTGGCTCTTACTGCTTAAAATTTGGACATCTTCTTTAATTAGTTTCATTGACCATTGAACCTCTGCATTAGATATGTACTCAGCCTCAGGTGAGCGTTAAGGCCCATGGGCCTCTTGTTAATAAGGCAATGTTTATTTTCAGGTTGCTTCATCTAGAGATGTAGCTGTTTATCTTAGTAACCTACCTGGTAATGCTACCATACAAAAAATTGAGGCTTTGTTAGAGATGGAGGCTGATTGTAGCATTGACGAAACCTGTTTAATGAAGGTAAAATAAAATTTTATGTCCAGAAAACAAAGTTTGGGGAGGGGGGGATAGAGGGGTTTAATATGCTTTTGGCCAAGGTCTTAAGTACCTTAATTTTTCATATGGACCCTTGATATTTTTATTCTTGAAGTCTGATAGACCTGTCTTTTTTCCACAATAATCTCCTTTTTTCTATTTGATAACATATTTATTTATTACACATGAATCTATCAGTTTTTGTATTGAACTTTAGAAACATTATGTAGGACCTGTTGAACTAAAGGCAAAATGTCCTTGACCTTTTATTATAAAACATAATTTTAACCCCTGGGATACATGTAGTGTTCACACCATTTCTTTGAAATTCTGCCAACATTTAGTTCACCCACCACCACCATTGTAAAACTATTCAAAAGATCTTGATGTAAAGTCACAGGAACAAATTTTGGTAGAATAGATGTGTCATTGGCTATGTTATATGATCAGTGATTCCCAGTTGGGATCCATTTGGGGGATATTTTAGAAATGGCATCCCATTTGAGTTATAACTTGTTCAATGGTTGGTTGTAAAGAATGAAACAATCTAGAGGATATAGTGACGAATTCATTCGGAACATCCTCTGGATGTAAAATGATAAAGGCGACAACTCACTCATTTTTAGCAGCATATATCAGCATCTTGGGGACCTTGAAAACTACTTGATAGATTTTGCTAAAAATTTCTGAGGTTATGGAGTCTAATGCGATCTAGCCATCTAACTTGGTGAAAGTTTTGGGAAAAATTGGTATCATACTTAATTTTGCGGTCAAACATGCAAAAAATGCATTTTTCCAAAAAACAATTACGTTTAACGCACTCCTGTTCAATAACCGTTCATTGTACGAAAAAGTTGTCCATTGACCGAAAAAAATTTAAGATCTGACGAAAAAGGCGGTATTTTTATATTTTTTCTATCTTGCACATAAAATCCACAATAACTGTTTAAAGTCGACCCTATCTTCCAAAATAAATTTAACGTACCGTTTTGAATTTGTACCCATAATAAAGTAACCAGTTCTTTACCAAATTATTGGTAAGTTTGGCACTTATCCGTTAGGTCTGTGTTAAACTTTTGAATGGCAAGTTCGGTGGATGAGCTCTACTAAAAGAAATCCTCTAGATTGTTCCATTCTTTCCTGCGAAACCCCTAAAGGTGTCGCCACACTAGTAAGAATTTCCAATAACATATTTACAGATGTCAATTTTTGGTTGGTATCAAGAGAGTGGCATTTGAAAGCGTGCACTTTTTGAATCATTGGTTAAATTCAATATTCTATCAATTACTTGAGAAATGAAATTGAATAGATACCATGGATACTGGCCCCGGTTTCACGATCATTCCTTAGCTAAGATTTTCCTTAACTTAAATCTTGCAAATTTTCAAATCTTTATTGTTATGTTAATTTTCAAGACATTGAGGAATTTTGGTGTCATTTTTAAGATCACTTTAGATTAAAACATTTGCATTTAGTTTTGACAAAAATATTTACCAGTTGTTTCAAAAAGAGATTACAAAAAATGCTTAATTTAAGTTAAGGAAAATCTTAGCTACAGAATGATTGTGAAACTGGGGCCTGGTGTTCTAAACATGAAATGAAGAAAAAATGACCACTTTTAAGAAATTTTAAATCTGGATTTTATACCGAAAAGCTAAAAAACTTAATTTGATTATGAAACCTAGTGAGATTATTATGGTATCTGCAAAGTCAATCCTAAATTAGACTAGAAAACTGTGAGCTACAAGCTCACAAAAAATACCCCTGCTGACCCCACATAAAAAAAATCCATCAGATCAAATTTTTAAATAGGAGGTGCACATCTACATTATGTCACAAAGATTATGTTAAAGTTTCATGAAAATCCATTGAAGGGTTTAGGAGGAGTTGCGGATAAGAGATAGGTACTCTAAGGTGTAACGGAAGGACGGACGGACACACGGATGGACTCCCCTATCACTATATACCCCCCACTTTTTAAGCGGGTGTATAATGACTATTCAGTGACATACAAGTACATTCATCCATAAATTACATGTTTAAAACTTGTGTAATCATTACACACAGAAACTATTCACATAATTAAATTGTTGAAGACATCATTTTGATAAAGATAAGCAGTATAATTTTCTAAAAATTCCAAAAAAAGTTTTTGTTTTATAAAAAAACAATTTTGTTACACAAATGTAGACCATTCAGTTAAAATCTTAAATACTGCAAAAGCTATATTTCAATTCTATGAAAGAAGTTAGACGTGATGATTATAATAATAAATCTATGGCAAATATAAATTTGTACAGTTGTTTTCCAGATGGCAGTTTCTCGTACCTCAGACAGAAAAATCTAACATGCACACCAGTGCTAGATTTTTCTGTCTTGTCCAGTTTGTCTGGTACTGCCTCACGCGACAATTGAACAATCGGGATGACGTATCCGATCATTGTGCTTGACATCATTAAAACAAAGCGTTTTTTCATTTATTTTTCATATGTGTTTTATGTTTTATTCAAAATATTTCATTGTCAGATTTGTTTTATATTTACATTGAATACAAATCGTTGAAATTTTGAAATTTGTTTTATGTTTTATTCAAAATATTTCATTGTCAGATTTGTTTTATATTTACATTGAATACAAATGGTTGATATTTTAAAATTTTGAAGAGTTTTTGATGGGATTATTTTCAAAGGGCAGATTTGTATAATGCATTAGATGTCCAAAGGAATACAAGAAGACCCATGAGGGTACATGTTTTGTTTTGTATGTATCACAGTTTAAAAACTTTAATGGTACGAGAAATAGAATCTGTCACCTGTTTGTGACCAATACGGGTTGATCTCAGTCTTGGGTGATGTGATGTAACATATCCCAATCTGGGCAAAGCCTTGATTGGGATATATGTTACATCACATCACCCTCGACTGAGATCATACGATATCGATCACAAACAGGTGACAGATTCTATTAGTCTTATTTTCAGTAATATTCATGTGCAATTTCTGCTAAATTGATTTTTAAATGTTTTAGGACCCAGTGACTAGGAAAATCAATGGTGTTGGTTGGGGATTATTGATGGATGAAGACTCGGTACAAAAAGCTGTTGAATTCTTTAGGAGTGGAGAGGTAAATATGATGAAGTTGATGTCAAAACTCCTCAGTTGTGAGTTGTGAACACAAAAATAAACATACCTGTCCTTGTTTAATTGTCAAGTCACAATCCCCCCTAAAAAACCGCAAAGTAAAAACTTAAAAAATTGCAAATTTAGTTTAATACATGAATTTACAGCAGGGTAGTTAGGGTGGGTGCTTGGAAAGGGTAAGCACTTCCTGTATATGATAATGGTGAGCAAAAATGATATACTTCCATAATTCATAACACTTATTTTTATTTATTTATTTATCTTTTTTTTTTTTTTATTTTTTTTTTTTTTTGATAGTTTGTATTATGTGGTATTTGTTATGGTTATATCATGTACCGGTATTTGTAATTGACAGAATGTGTAAATAATAATAAAAATAGATTGTCGTAAGCGTAGTACCTACCTACCTACCTATCCTCTTCGCTCCATGTGGAGCATAAGGTCAATACAAGATTTCGCCATTCAGATCTGTTTTTTGCCTTTGTCTCAGCCTCTCCCCAAGTCAGCTGCAGATCTTTCAGTTGACCATCGACAGTTCTTCGACATGTTGTTTTTGGCCTTCCGGGAGGTCTTTTCCCATGGGATATCCATCTTAATGCTTCTTTGGTAATGCATTTCCCTTCCATTCTAAAAACATGCCCAAGCCATCTAAACCTTCTTTGAGTGATCTTGTCAATGATACATTTTGAATCTCTCATTTTCAGTAAGTTTGAATTTGATATGGTGTTTGGCCAGAACTTGCCCAGAAGTAAGCGAAGTACGCAGTGTATTAATTTTTGCTGATTTCCCAGTCAAACATTTTCCACAAAAAGTTGTACCACATGTAAAATATTTACATATTCTCAATCTTATAGTCAGTTTCATAAATCCTTGAATAATACATCCTACAAAGTTTGGAAATTACAAAACAGCGAAAATTTGGACCCATGAAATTAAGTTCATATGCAGTATCCAGGACACTATTGTGCAAGATTTTCTTATGGTGACTAATTGAAATTCCCTTTAATTTTTTTCTGTCCTAGGCCAAAGTATTTGGACAAGCCTTCATGGTGTCCAGGATCAAGGTCAAAGTGGATGACGAAGCAAATGCTCAGTCTGAGGAAAATGCAAGGTAAGTAGCTATAGGCTAACAAATAGAGATGGGATACCACAGAAAAAAAATACCATGGTATACCACGGTATTTTACCAAATACCACAGTATATACCAGGGTATACCACAGTATTTTACCAAATACCACGATATATACCAGGGTATACCACAGTATTTTACCAAATACCACGATATATACCAGGGTATACCACAGTATTTTACCAAATACCACAGTATATACCAGGGTATACCACAGTATTTTACCAAATACCACAGTATATACCAGGGTATACCACAGTATTTTACCAAATACCACGATATATACCAGGGTATACCACAGTATTTTACCAAATACCACAGTATATACCAGGGTATACCACGGTATTTTACCAAATACCACAGTATATACCAGGGTATACCACAGTATTTTACCAAATACCACAGTATATACCAGGGTATACCACAGTATTTTACCAAATACCACGATATATACCAGGGTATACCACAGTATTTTACCAAATACCACAGTATATATCAGGGTATACCACAGTATTTTACCAAATACCACGATATATACCAGGGTATACCACAGTATTTTACAAAATAACCACAGTATATACCAGGGTATACCACAGTATTTTACCAAATACCACGATATACCAGGGTATACCACAGTATTTTACCAAATACCACAGTATATACCAGGGTATACCACGGTATTTTACCAAATACCACAGTATATACCAGGTATACCACAGTATTTTACCAAATACCATAGTATATACCAGGGTATACCACAGTATTTTACCAAATACCACGATATACCAGGGTATACCACAGTATTTTACCAAATACCACAGTATATATCAGGGTATACCACAGTATTTTACCAAATACCACGATATATACCAGGGTATACCACAGTATTTTACCAAATACCACAGTATATACACCAGGGTATACCACAGTATTTTACCAAATACCACAGTATATACCACAGTATACCACAGTATTTTACCAAATACCATGGTATATACCACAGTATTTTACCAAATACCACGATATATACCACGCTATACCACACATCCATTAAGATTCAAAATACATGTTGTATCTCTATTCCTATCTAAAATAACAGCTAAAGAATTTGGGCATTGGATATTTTGAGAATATCAAGGATGCTAACACACAATAGAATTCACAGAATTGTCTGTATTTCAACCAAGTTGATTCAAAACTTGAAATCTAAATCTCATAAGATTAATGTCAAACAAAGATTTTAACAAAATTCAAATGAACACATCAAAATTCAAACTGTTATTTCAACAATTATCAACATAATATTGTTTGTTAAAATACCGGTGTTCAAAGACTTACCCCAGTATTACCGGTAAGTGGTCAGTACCATGGTAAACTGGTATACCGGTAATACTGCACACCACTACTAACAAATAAATAAAATAAATCATAACAGATTTTTTCGTTCAGTCATAAAGAGGAGTTATTGGAGTTTTATGCCCCTATCAAGATTCTATTCAGTTACTTACATACAGCTGTGGTACCGGTCTTATGCTGCTTCACTGCTGACATCCTCAGTTGAGACAAACAATTCTGAGATGATAAAGTAATATGGTGTACGTGGAGAAAACTATTGGCCTTTCACATGTAAACTGCAAACTTTTTTATGCAAGGGTTTGTACAAATGACAATTAAACCTATGTTAGAAGGGTCGTGATCTGTAAATATGTGGTTTAGAGCACACAGCAACTGAGACCTCACAAGAAAGGAGAAAAAATAGAAAAAAAAAAAGATTTAAATAAACACACTGACTCAAATTCTAAACCAGTTTTTTCATTACCTTTACTAGAATCAAATGTAGAAATTTTTGGAATTCACTTTTGACATGGATTGCCATATATTTTATCAATTTCTTAAAATCTGCTATTTGAATGGGATAAATATTCGAGAAAAAAAATTGTGAGTTGTCTCCCTTTCACTTTAGAAGTGGAAAATCTGCCTACCTCATTGCAGAGTAAGGAAATTGTTAAGGAAGTAATATGGTAAAGCCAACATGCAAACATTTCCTTTGTATCTCAGTACTGGGGTTTTGGGTTCAAATCTGGGCCATGCCCTAACTTTATTTGCTTCATTTTCAGGTCTTACTCTAAAACAACTACTGTAAATTTATTGGAAAATTTTATTTAGTTTTTGAGAGAAGTGTCATTGCAATTTTTCATGTAGTTTTAGTTTTTGTGTCATTGAATTATTGAATTATTCACTTGTAAAACAGGCAAAACAAATTTCAACCAGTCATAATTGGTCAAATCGCATTTGGAGCACCAAGCAATCCCAGCCAATGCTTGAATATTATTTTAAACCAATGTTGCAACATTAAACAGTAAGCTCTTCACTTATACATGTTCTAAAACATGCAAAAAAATCAACCAATCTTTTTCTGTAAAATCACATTAGAAGCACCAACCTATTCTAGGCAATGATTGAGTCAGAGCTGCCAAATGACCCGCAACCCGCAGGTCCAACCTGCAGTTACACTTGAATTCCTGCTGACCAGCCAAGACAGGGATTGACCCGCAAATTACCATACAGTATTTGCAGTGTTTATTCAATACCACTCAAATCCACATGTAATCACAGCGAATTTGAGTTATTACATGGGTGGACTTAGGATGTAATGGGGATTAATTTTGTGCTGGTAACTGATGAAAAATCACAGCAAGCATTTACTGTACCTGTTTCTCTCTGAAATTACACCACAATACACCATTTTTTAACTAATTTTCATTTTTTCGTGTTTGGTGCAACTAAGTTGGCAATGATCAATGCACCTTATTTGGCTGAAATCGGTCAGACCAGCAATTACACAAAATAAGGTTGGCAGCTCTGTTGAGTATGTTTTTGAACCAACAACTTTCGTTTCTCTATGATTTTTATACGATTGTTACAGACAAGAGCTTGAAGATAGATTAGTAAGAATGCAGAAAGAGGAAAAAGCGCACAGATTATTGATACAAAGACGAGCGGAAGAGCAGTGGAAACGCCATGCCTACAGACTGGCACATCCTGCTTATGCAGATGGTAGAATATGGTAGTCAAGGAAAAAGGTGCTTCCAGTAAACAATTAAAAATTTCCATAACAAGATGGACCAATGTTTTAATTAAGGATAATCAGTTTACCTGGATTTTCTTAACTTAAACACCGCAGAAAACCTCTGCAATACCAAAGAAAAATTCTAGAATACCAAAAATTGTACAGTTGTACAATTCCATATATTGTATTGAATTGTATGATAATTCAAGGTGCATTGGATGTAGATTTTCATTTCACTTTATTAAGTTTTATTTTAGTTTTTTTAATTCAAAATAAAAAAAAATTTGAACTTAGGGTAAAGTATTTAATGACTTTTTACATGTGTTTTATTTATCAATGGCAGAGCCCCAGATAAGAGGCGTATCTGCGTAAATACGCTATGACTTTTTAGCTCACCTGAGCCAAAGGCTCAGATGAGCTATTGCAATCTATCGTCGTCCGTCGTGCGTCGTCCATCGTGCGTCGTGTGTAAACTTTACATTTTAATCTTCTCCTCCAAAACTACTGGGCCATATTTGATGAAACTTGGTGATTATCATGCCTAGGTAACAGCCTTTCAAAATTGTGTTCGGGGTTTGGCCACGCCCAACAAGATGGCCTCTGTTACTAAAAATAGCAAAAAGACAAAAAAATCTTCTTCTCTGAAACCAAAAGGTGCAGGCAAATTTTGATTGGATATTTGGATTCAGCATACCTGGGAACATTAAAATTGTGTTTTTCATGAAAATTAGATGAAAAATAGGTTACGCGTTTTTTGCGTAAAATTACATAATTTTTAAAATGAGACATTTATTGTTATAACTTCATAACGGCTGAAGATAATTGTATGGAGTTTTCACTGTTGATCTTGTCTTGCAATTTTCTTCCAATTGATGTCAAAGTCGAAGGTCAAGGTCATGTCCCAGTTTTTGACCTTTGATAAAAAATGCTATTTTTTTAACATTTCTTGTGATAATGGCGTAGGATTTTCAGTTATTTGTAGGAATTGACATGACGATCATTTTGATACATAGATCAGGGTCATGGGTTCAAAGGTCAAGGTCACAGATGTCCAAGAATACCAAAATAGTTAATTATCTGCAAAACTATGAATTTTTTGTATAGGCATGTATATCAGAATATTGTAGGTAATGGCACAATGGTCATTTTGATATATGAATAAAGGTCATGGGTTCAATGGTCAAGGTCACAGATGTAAACAAGTACTGAAATGGTTAATTATCTCAAAAACTATAAACTTTTTGTATAGGCATGTATATTGGAATATTGTAGGTATTGGCCTAACGATCATTTTGATATATGAATGAAGGTCATAGGTTCAAAGGTCAAGGTCAAAGATGCGAACGAATACGTAAATGGTTAATTATCTCAAAAACTATAGACTTTTTGTATAAGCATGTATATTGGAATATTGTAGGTATTGGCCTAATGATCATTTTGATATATGAATGAAGGTCATAGGTTCAAAGGTCAAGGTCATAAAATTGAACAAATACTTAAATGGTTAATTATCTCAAAAACTATAAACTTTTTGTATAGGGATGTATATTTGAATATTGTAGGTATTGGCCTAACGATCATTTTGATATATGAATGAAGGTCATAGGTTCAAAGGTCAAGGTCATAGCTGCGAACGAATATTTAAATGGTTAATTATCTCAAAAACTATCAACTTTTTGTATAGGCATGTATATTAGAATATTGTGGGCATTTGTACAACGATCATTTTGATATGAATGAAGTTCATAGTTCAAAGGTCAAGGTCATAGCTGCGAACGAATATTTAAATGGTTAATTATCTCAAAAACTATAAACTTTTTGTATAGGCATGTATATTAGAATATTGTAGGCATTTATACAACGATCATTTTGATATATGAATGAAGTTCATAGGTTCAAAGGTCAAGGTCATAGATGCAAAATAATACTTAAATGGTTAATTATCTCAGAAACTATAAACTTTTTGTATAGGCATGTATATTAGAATATTGTAGGTATTGGCCTATCGATCATTTTAATATATGAATGAAGGTCATAGGTTCAAAAGTCAAGGTCATAGATGCAAATGAATACTTAAATGGTTAATTATCTCAAAAACTATAAACTTTGTGTATAGGCATGTATGTTGGAATATTGTAGGCATTTGCACAACGGTCATTTTGATATATGAATGAAGGTCATAGGTTCAAAGGTCAAGGTCATAGATGCAAACGAATACTTAAATGGTTAATTATCTCAAAAACTATAAACTCTTTGTATAGGCATGTATATGGAATATTGTAGGTATTGGCCTAATGCACATTTTAATATACAAATGTTTAAGTTGTTTATAAATAATATATTGTAGCTAGACTTTAAATATGTTATATATAGCATACTTATATAATAATTATTATAATTAATTTGCAAAAATACTTGCATATTATTGGCCCTTACTGCTGAAAATTTTGATATTCTCTTTTATTAATGTCATTGGCCATTTAACCTCTGCATCTTCCTCAGGTAAGCGTTAAGGCCCATGGGCCTCTTGTTTAAAATATGCTTTAAAATTTAATTAAAGGCATACCAAAATGCATTGAAATTGCTCACTAGGCTTTACATTTCCAGTACAACGCGTAACAATAATTTTGTAAACAAGTATCACTCACCGGCATGCTTTCATACAAGCTTACATTTGTTAAACATTACCATGATCAAGATCGATGAACAAATTGAAAATGTATTGGAGACAATTCTGGTTCGGAATTGTATTTTAAAATGACGTTCCATATTAGGTCCAGTCTGGAATCTTACCCTATATCATTTTCTTTTCACATTTTATGTTGATTGTCATATCACAAAATGCAAAATGTCGTTTGCTGTGAAAAAGGCTATTATGTGCACAAACAGTCAGACAGCGGTAGCAACAGTATCAATACTCTTTAGATTTTACAGCATATGCTATAGATAAAAAAAATGGGGGGGGGGAGGGGGGGGGGAGGGGGGGGGAGGGGGGGGGGGGTAATGACCCTTTATGTCCAATTCTTATCTGGATCTCTGTCAGTGGTATTCAAGAAAATGAAATCCCATATCATTTATACTGTATGTTAGGGTATAAGAGATCAGTGTATTTTATATACTGGAATATTGTATTTTGAAAATTAAATTTCAATAAACGTTATGTTTTATTTTTCTAGTTTGGTATTTGTATATACATGATGTATGGATTAATTTATGCATCAGTAAAATATATTAATGTTAAGTTTGAAAGTATATTTTTATTGGTTATTAGATTTATATACACGTCAGTAACTTAAGACAACCGTCCAAATTGTTAAACACATGTTTTATGTTGAATCAGTGAATTCTTGAATATTGTAATAATTATTAATAATGATTTAAATATTTTAGATATTTATATACTTAATATTTTATAGAGTTTTATGTATAACATGTATGTTATAAATTTTTTTGGTTTTGTTTTTGTGTTTGTTTTTTTAATTGGATTTAAACATCATTTTTATTTATTTTATTTATTTATTTATCTATTTATTTATTTATTTATTGTTCTCAGTATACCTATACATTTAATATATTATATAAATTTTAGTCACATTGACTTTCTTACTTTATTATACCCCTGCTTCCAAGAAGAGGGGGTATACTGGTTTACCTGTTCTTCCATCGGTCCAAATCAAAAGTTTCACAGCCACTTGAAATATCTATGTAAATTTTGTACACGGTTGCATGTCAGAAGTACCAATTTCAAGCCTGCAAAATGTCTTACTTACTTGGTTTAGTTTTCGATATTTACGGACAATGGTTGAACTTAAAAGCGGGTATACTGTAGATCACTTATTTTTCGCGATTAGAAAATTTCGAGTCAAGATCATTTTGGCCTAATTTGGGAACATTTGAATTTGCGTTTGGAATCTTATTGAATACAACATATGTATGTCAACATAGAAATATCTGTTTGCTGGAAATATTCGCGTGATATTTGAATTTGCGAAGGGGACAAGTCGAGAATTTACGCGGAAATAAATCTCTCGCGGAATAAAAGTGATCTACAGTACTAAGTGAGCAGTTGCTCAAAGATCTCTTGTTGCTTATGAATTGAGTTTTACTTCGTAATTATGATTTATTATGTTTGTTTTTGTTTCACTTGGTGATATACATGATGTAGTTGCCATGGTGGTATAATCTCCATGGTGATATAGTCCCAATAAGGCAGGGTTAGTTTTGGAACAAAAAATTGTTGTGAAGTTTTAATAAGACTTTTGGTTGGCTTTTGTTTGAAATACAGGTATTTAAGAATTCTTTAAAACTGTCAAAAATAACTTTTTAGACAAAGTTGCAACAATTTTATTGATGGACATGGCCATCCATATGCATAAAGGTTCCTTAGTTAAAATTTTTGAGATTTTTGCTTTTTGTATATTTTTGAAGCACTAGTACTAATATTTGGCTGTACAAAAATAATAATAAAATGGAAATAACAACAATAGTTGTAAACAAATTGTTAAAACACAAAAATCCACGTTTTTGTGATAGACTATATTTATTGTTCAAAATCTGTTGGGATTGTTCTGAGGGTCCTTTTCACTAATGGAATGTCATATGTTTTTTTGAATAGTGATCTATGCAATCAATAAATAGTTCCTATGTGACATCACACTGTCCGCTTTCTAGGTAAAGTAGCGGCCATTTTGATAGGCATTAGAAATTGAGTCCAATTAATTCTTTTTAAAATAGTGTGTATAAAATTTATTGTCACAGCGTTGTAACAGGGACAAAAATCTTAAAAAATTTATCAAATCATAGTAAAAACATTGGCGGTTTCATAAATTTAAAAACTATATTGATATCTGATTACTTTTTGAAAAACAATAATTTAGAATTTGGTTAAATAGACAGATTAATGATATAGATTGCCTATCAAAATGGCGACCACTCTACTGAAAAATTTGTCTGCTAGAGGTCCCTGAGAACTATCTATAAACTTCTAAGTTGATCATAGTTTTTTGTTTGATATGTATTCTATATAATTTATAGTAGGTTGTGTTTTGATGGATCTAAAATTTGGTGATTTTTCTCCAATTCTTGTCATCATAATGTTAATACGTAGAATATATTAACAGAGGTCAAAATTAAGGTTGCAGTTGTGCTAGATACTGCCTTAGTTTTGGAAATTACAACCTACACCAAGATGCACCAAGATGATAAATTTAGCAAATTAGTCATTCTTTAGTGCGAAAATAAAAACGGAGTCATTGGTTTTGGCATCAGTCCATGTAATCTTGACATATTCTGAGTAACAGAATCATTCAAAGGAAGAATTTAAATAATGATCAGTCATGAGAAATCACAAACATAAAAAAAACATGTATTTTGTTGATTTAGTTGAACTTAGTCAGGTAACCCAGGTTCCAGTTGATTCAGCACTAAAGATTTAAAGGCTGGGGATGTTTTTAGCACTCGCCCAAAAATACATGTACATATGATATTATAATGTGTGTTCAACCAATTTGTTTTATGAATATGTATGCATATGTGTGTTCCATGTTTATAAATATATATGTGTATGTTCGTCACAGTATTAATGATGAATTGTGATATCATTTAAACTAAAAAGAGTATTTTTGTAAGCTTACATCAGTATTAAAATTAAAATTTAGCATTATATGTGTAGTACCAGTATTATTATATCATTCTAAAGACAGATATAGTCAAACCTGCCTTAAAGGCCACCTCTATATAAGGGCCACCTGTCTACAAGGCCAGTATAATTGTACCCTAATTTTATTTGAACCTGTATATTATGTCCACCTGCCCATAAAGGCCACTTTAACTGGTTCCCTTGTGTGGTCTTTATAGATTGGTTTGACTGTAGTTATTTTGTTAAGACATAAAAAACCAGCTCAGTTGTAGTCATAAAATTAAGCCTTAATATTCTCTGATCAATAGGTCCTTTTGTTGTTTTTATGTATATGTTCAAAGGGCCATAACTCCCAGAAAAATGAGCAAAGCCACTTGGCTTAATTATTTGCTATTAAGGTTGATGCTTGGTACGAAGTTTGATAAAACAGTGCTTCAAAGTTTTGGAAGAACTGTCTGAGAAGAAGGAAGGACAGAAGTTTGAATTTAATAACCCACTTTTTGATGGGGATATAACTTATTGATTGTTGTATCTGATACATGCGGAAGTTGAATGGCATTAAGTGGAATAATTGAGTTTTACATTGCAGTTTAGATTTTTTCACTTATTTCTTTAGCAGTCAGTTCAGGGTTGGTGGAGGAAACTGGAGTGCACAGAGAAAACAGTCAGCATGTTTAGGGATAAACTTTCTCATACAAGAATATAACAGTGCCAACTGGAACTCAAGCCAAGGCATTGAGAGCCAATGTGATACCTACTATTGTTCCAGGGAACTTAGATACTCGCTTTTTAGTCAATTAAGCTTTTATATTTAATGATTTATATTCAATGCTACACATATTGAATCTAAAATATAAAAGCCCAATTAAGTGTTCTGCAGCCTCTGGTTTTGCTCTACATACCGAAAATTAGTTGATTTTTAAACACTGCACATATGCCTTCTCGTTATTCGTGCATCGTATGCAGAATTAGAGCATTGCATGAAGGGTAATTATTATATATATACATGAGTATGAGTAAAACCCGAACCGCACACCTGTAAGACAGGTGTGATAATAATAAGTATGCAGGTCAACCAGGTGTGATGTACACCTATCTGAGGTACAGTTAGGTATATATACAACACATTGGTTTTTTCTGTTATGAAAAACGACAAAAGTTTCGGTATATACCTGTTTTGTAATTCAAGTTCAGGTTTGATAGGTGATATGATTTTATTTACAGGAATATCAAAATAAGTACCAATATTACAATACTTGATTTTATATCCAAGATAAACCAACTATCTAAGTTACCTGGAACAATAGTAATTTGCATCCCCAAGATCACTTCATCACCAATAAATCGACTATCTAAGTTACCTGGAACAATTATAGTGATTTGCATCCCCTAGATCACTTCATCACCAAAGCCTTTGATGCATATATATAGTGATATCATTTCTCAAAACCTTGTGATTTAAAATGTATTTTATATAGAAAATCTGCTGCTTTTGTAACAAAGATTATATAAAGTCAAATAAAGAATTTTCAAAATGTTCATTAGCTTTGATTGACAGTTGTCATTCCAAATTCTTGGGTATCTTGGAAGTTGAAATTGTCATTAACCAAGTTTTCAGTGAATTAAGCTTGGTAACTCTCAATTCTACAGCTATTTATATCCCCCAGCAAACTATTTGGAGGGGGTTATATAGAAATCGCCATATTTTTCTGTCTGTCCATGTAAAACTGCCATATTCATAATTGCTTTGGAGACTGTCATAAACCTTTACACGGATAATCTTCTAGGTACAAAGGTCTTTCGTGACCTTGAACCAAGGTCATATCGGAAAGGTCAAGGTCGCGGGAAAACATTAAACCTTATTCGCATTTGGTTTGGTAATTACATTTCGAAGACTATATATTGGCTTTGCAGTACCAATTTCAATTCCCGGGTTTCCAATGGTTGCTTGGCAATTTTAATTTAAAAGTATCCTTAAACTTCTGTTTTGCTTTATAATTCGTTATATTTATTTTCGTTAGCTAGTAGATCATATTTGCAATTTTAATAAATTGTCCCCAATTAAGGTGGAAAAGATGTTATTGACATTTCTCAGATTTGTTGTAAAAAAAAAAAGTATGTGTGTGTTTGTGTGAATCGCATAGCCTTGATTTGCGCAGATAATTTTAAAAATGAGCTATATATTTTATATCTCTTCGGGCATGTATATGATCTGACGATCAGATGGTTATTGATACCATTTTATGTAACCCGGTAGTATCACGTGGCTTTAAAATAACGCGAATATGACATTTAGTCACGTATTTTATTGTTCCGGTTAGGTTAACATTTAGAACATATGGCTATTGACCGGCCGGCACTAGTGTGTATTTAATCGACTAATATTGAATTGGCAGACTGGTTGACTTCACACCAGCTTAAAACACATGTACTCCAACTTCTAGTCTCTGAGAATCCAAAGTGCGTGCTAACTTACATGATAGGGCTTCCCACAGCCCCACTCCCTATTTTTGAACCTCACTTGAGCTGCTTCTAGGGTGAGACAGTTTCTCAGTTCGTAATTTTCTCCGGTAATCTGGCCACCACTCTAGAACTCAAAAAAGCGAAAAACTAGGAATTACGCAACATCATTCAACTCTATTTTTCTGCGTGTGACCAAAAAAGATGCAGATCCGCTGCACATTGAGATCAAAGTCAGTCGCAATTAAATACATGTTGTTTATCGTCGAGTCTAAAGTTGTCTGATTATTTCAAATTTGGTCTAAAAAGTCTAGATTTTAGATTATTATTCCGGATTTGGTTTTAACATTTCCGATTTTTCCTAATATTATGGAAAGTATCTATCTATTCCGGAATTTCGCAATTATTACGGTAAAACCCATTCTAGTGCTATATGCTGATATGTGGGGGATTGATTTCATATCCAGGCTCAAAATAAAAAATGTCAAACTATACTTGGTCATATCATGTGTACCTTGCGATAAAATAAATAATGTTCACAATAAAGATGGCATGTCCTACGTTTGAAATTTTATAAAATAATGCAAACATCATGGCAAATTTGTAATCCCCAGATAAGGACAGAATAAGCTTTTGAATACGAACAATACAAATGTACAAAATGTAAAAAAAACTCGGTGAAAAACAACTTAACAGGAAAAATTCAAACTTGATGACCTGTAACTAGCCATGGTAAAGTAATGGATTAAATTTCAAATAAATACGTATACCTGTAACTTTACCAAAAAATGCGGAAACATTTTTGCCAGACAAACAGGTGGGCGGTAGGTTGAGGGAAAACTAGCGAATATATGATAGGAAATGGAAACATATCATTTGCAAACGTACGGTATGAATTTGAAACTAACGTAGTCTCCAATTTGAAAAATGCGGAAACGATTTTTATGGGAATCGCAGAGTGCAAACCTGAGGTCCCTTTTGATTACGCTGGTTGCAGTCTGATAATTAGTGTAAGCAAATGGGAATTTAGTACATGGCAAATATACTATATGAATTAAATTGACACTTTCTATGTATGAAGCCAACGTAATGAACTTGTAAATGTTTTAGTTAAAATATTGTACTTCACAATATATTTAACAATAAATCTAGATGAAACAACCACGAAATCACCAAACTTAACATAAAGTAAACTATAAAAACTGTGAGCCACAAGCTCACAAAAAATACCCCCGCTCCCCCCCCCCCCCCCCCCCCCCCACATAAAAATATCCATCGGATCAAATTTTTTAATAGGAGGTGCACATCTACTTTATATCACAAAGATTGTGTGAAAGTTTTATGAAAATCCATTGAAGGGTTTAGGAGGAGTTGCGGATAAGAGTTAGGTACCCTAAGGTGTAACGGAAGGACGGACGGACACCGGTACCCCTATCACTATATACCCCCACTTTTTAAGCGAGGGGTATAACTACAGAAACTCTTTTGAGTCATTGATTGTAGTGATGTCGGATTTTTGTGGCTGTTAGAAAAACACAAATTTAGTGGGGTTGTAAATACATGGATTATAGTTCCTATGCATTCTAGATTTTGTTGACTCTAAAGAAAAAATACCATTTTGTTGGTTTGTAAAATTCATGGTGTTGTTTCCGTTTTACAACGTAATTTTTTTAATAATATACAGTGACGTACATGTAGCTGAGCATGTTGGTAAATTACGCACTGTAAACGTGAAAAATACGTCGAAGGCGCGTTTTTCTAGTGGTTATAAGGGCATGCTCCCCAAGGAAATTTTGAAAAAAATAGTGCGTTTTCCATGAATGAAAAAAAAGATTAAATCAGATAAATATTTAGTATACGACTAAACTCAGGCAAAACGAAATTCGAACGACCACTGACTTGTACATTGATTCACATGCATAAATCGTCTTGTTTATTATAATACTTTTAGTATCGAGGGTTAAATTTTGTATTGCTTTCAAGTTTTAAAATATAGCTGTCATATAATTATTTTTAACATTTTTAAATATGATATTTGGCAAAAATAACTTACGCACAGTCGTGTGTGCGTATGCTCAGCTATACGCCCTTGATATACATTTTGTTGAATTTGCACCGATCAGGGTATTCACAGAAACAACGCAAATTTGGACATCACGAAAATGAATAATTTCACATTAGACGAAGTATAATGACTACTCTATGTTGCTTATGATTATTTTTATTTGCATATCATGCTGCATATTAAACATCTTGCTGTTGGTTTAATTAAATCAATATTTAATTAGGTCACATTAATCAGGATAAAGTCCTGCATCACATGAATGTGACATTTATAAAATAAAATGACATTTTATAGATCTATTTAATATACAAGTACTAGTAAGTTTGTATCTTACATCGCCTTATTGATTGATTGATTGATTGATTGATTGATTGATTGATTGATTGATTCATTCATTCATTCATTCATTCATTCATTCATTCATTCATTCATTCTTGGGATTTTGGAATTTTACGTTCTAATCAAATAATATTTCACTTTTATCGCGACGCGTCGCCATCATCAATAGGTGAACTGACAGAAAGTTTTACCATTCATTCAGATTTAGGTTCCAGTCAAGAATATTCCACTTTTATCGGGACGTCACCAACAATAGAAGAAATCGCAGAAACTTTGGTCAAAGTGTGCTCAGTGCAATATGCAGTGAGGATTGTTTAGCATGCCACGACTACACTAACAAGAGGAATAGGTTTTAAGTGGTCACCGAAATGACCATTTGCTTTTATTTTTAAATGCCAAGTGCTTTGCAAAAGAACCCAAGTTACTATCTAACTTACCACAGTCAAACCTGTCTATAAAGACCACCCAAGGGAATTGGTAAAAGGGGTTATATACAGGTTCAAATAATATGAATAAAGAACAATTGGGATACAATTCTACTAACTTTTATAAGCAGGTGGCTCTTATATAGAGGTGGCTTTTAAGGACAGGCGGCCTTTATATACAGGTTCAAATAATATGAATAAAGAACAATTGGGATACAATTCTTCTGGCCTTTATAAGCAGGTGGCCTTGATATAGAGGTGGCCTTTAAGGCAGGTTGGACTGTACTTGATATCAAATTTTGAACTTTCAACATACGCGTTGAAAGCACTACCTATCCATTTGACATCACGTTCATGTAAAAAGCATACACATTGTATTATGAAACCGGAGACCTACATTTAAACTGAAAACCAGTTAATGGCATTTTATCAGATTAAAAACATTGTTTGAAAGGGAAGCCAGAAGGAATTATTTTTAATTTTGTCTTTTAAAAATAATTACACCCATCTGATCATTCAAGTGTTGGATCACTTAAATATTTCAGATACGCTTAAATGCTCACAAAAATATCTACCAGTTTAACTTGCAATCAATAGCTATCGTCTGCTTATAAAAATAACGAAAGTCTACCCATGTATGAATTTATTTGTGCATTAAAAGTTACCGACTTACATATCGCCTTCTACGCCGTGTGTAATATACCCTATTGTTGCAGTTCATTGAATATTTAAAAATGGAAAATTAAATCACAAGACGGTTGGATCTGGTGGAGAGGGAAGTTAACAACACGGCAATCAAAAACATGGCTTCTGCCTGCTTATCAACGTTTATTGTCTTATTTACGTTTCTGTTGGATCTTAAATTCGTGCACGGTAAGTTATCATTTTTGAATATTTTTAAAAACGATTGTCCTTTTTCAAAATTCTTAATCAACAATCATTGACATCATACACCTTTTAAAATGTTACCCGTTTTGTGAAATGAAAATGATTGACATTTTGAAATATACATACATATTGTTGCAGGTATATATAGGCAAGCAACATTGACCTGTCCGCTTGACCTTTCATTAGATATGCATTGTGAACCAGTGCATGTAAGAGAAAACAGATATTCATTCCGTCAACATCATGGGGAACATTCATTGTATATGTATTACCTGCAAATATTCACACTACCCGTATATTGCTTGGATCATCCTATATTAATATTTCTACAGAAAGGTCAGGCAGACAGGCCAATGTTGTTAGCCTATATACCTGGCTCATAACATTGGGTTCATCATTGTAATATTGATTGAACTAGCTTTAGTAAACGACTTTTGTTTATCATGTAAACACGCTATATAAGTAAGATTTGTGTATTTTCTATGTTTTTATGTGTTGAGTTTGTTTATATTCAATTAAAATATGTCAACCATGAAATTGCTTTCAGATTGTTACAAACAAAATAAACCGGGAAGACTTCCTTTTGTAACCCTAACCGTTAAATTCTATGTAAAATATTTTTTATATATCCACATAAATGCTCAACATGGCTAAATCCCGTCATTTTAGACCGTGTGAGTCAAAATTAAAATTTGAACTTAGAGTACAAATCAATCAAATAAATCAATTGAATTTAAATCGGCTGAGACGTACAATGCCATTTTTTATAACAATTAAACGTATATTTGTCTAGGGTGGAGTGAACTTATGGTGTTTTATGCACAGGCAAGGTTTTTTGACTTATTTCGAAACGATCAGTTCTTGGATTGTAGAGGAAATTAAACCAGAGATTACCACCGACATTCAACAAGCAAAATGATGCAAAATAAGGTTCTCTAATTTTGATCCGTCCAAGAGGTACATGTATAGAACCCAGGCTGCAATAAGCATTGTGATACGTGAGTACGCGTTTCAGACCACTCGACCGCTTTAGGCTATCTACTTTACTGTTCCTTTTTATACCCCGGTGGCCAAGTGGTCTTTAACGTGCGCTAACGAATTCCTGTGCCTCTCAACGCCTTGGTTCGAAACCCACTAAGGTCATATTCTCGTGTAAGAAAATTTGCAAGTTAATTATCTTTCCGAATGTCGAATCCCACTCTACTCGAAACAGATTCGAAGGTTAGACAGTTTGTCAGTTCATTTGCCTAAGGTCACGGTTTTCCGAGCACTCCGGTTTCCTCCTCCATCCCAAACTGACAGCCAGCCGCTATATTTTGAACGAATCTATATATATAGTTGGCTGTAAAACACCATTACTACACTCCACCCCGCCATCTCTGAACTTACCGCCTCGATATAACTGAAAGAATCTTGACTGGGGTGTAAAATCATTACCGCATTCTACCATCCCAGAACTAATTATAACTGCTAGACTCTATCTTGTCTAGGACGTAAAACACCATTACTTCACTCACTCCTAATTGTTCTCAGTTGCCTTCTTCCATCGCTGCCTGACTTGTGACATTGTATCAAGGCAATCTTAAATATATTCCGAATTACAAATAAATGTATTTTAAATTTCTTTTCGAAGGACACTTTTTAGTGGATATTTTAGGGCTATTTACCTGATTTGGTCACATTTATGTTTTATCATGTATTTATCAAGGTCATACTCATATATTTACATTCAATTAACCATTTTGGGATGTAAATACATTTCTCCTATACAAATAATGTTTGCATACTTTTTTATGTTGTAAATTTAAATTTTCCGAAAGAAATATTAAGTTTCTTGATATTATTCCCTGAGAGGAAAAATCCATTTAAAAATGACAGTATAAAATCAGCTCTTAGTCAATATTTCGGCTTCACAGCCTTTATCAAGACACTTGATTTTTTTTAAATCTACTACATTCAATTTGTTCTTTTCACTTTCACCTCCATTCCTCTATAAATCTCAGAATAAATCATGTTTACACATAATTCAGAAGTGGGGGTGAAAGTGAAAGGAACAATGTAGTAGTAGATTTCTAATTTATCTAGTGTCTTGATATAAAGGCTGTAAAGCCGAGATATTGACTAAGAAATATTCAGAAATTATGACTAATTTTTTAGGTCGCATGTTTCGAATATTTCTAAACGACATGGTCAACTTTTTCGGCTTATACTAGAAGCATTTCTAACCTCTCTGCAGTTTATTTTACAGAGGTGGTCAGAAAAGTAGCTTGGTACATGAAAAGTCTAGAGTTTAGGCTCACACATATGTATATGCGTTTTTCTGTATTATTTAAATCGAAATATTTACAATTGCAATATCTTTGCTTCAATAAAGTGCATGTATTTGACTTCGACTAGACATTGCTCCACGTGCTGACGTAGCTCAGTTGGTAGAGTGCTCGCTCCGTGAGTGGGAGGTCGTGGGTTCGAATCCCGGCCAAGTCTGACCCAAGACTTGAAAGTGGGTAGTGACTGTTCTTTCGCCAAGCACTCGGCATTACGAAATGAAAGTCACGGTTCTTTCGGATGGGAACTTAAAATAAACGAGGCCCCGTGTTACGATGTGCTTGGCACGCTAAAGAACGCTGTTGTATAATGCCATAAGCGCAACGCACGGGCAAAATTTCTGCACCTTCGCCTATAGCTGGCGACGTCTCGATACAAGTGAAATATTCTTGACTGGGACGTTAAACACCATACTCAACTCAACTCAACTCCACGTGCTGACGTGATGACGTTAGACGTCCAATGCTCTCGTTGACTGACAGGAGCTGACCCATTTTATGAAAAGGTGCACAAACAGCGCATTTCAAAAAAAATCCCTACTAAACATGGAAAATGTGAGACGGCAATAAAATGAATGTTTATAAATAAAGTAAATAAGGTAATTTTCCAATGACTTGCAAAGTATAAATCTCAAATTTTTGCACTTAGACTTCGTCTATTATGCAGTTTAAGACAGCCCATTATACTTGCAAGTTCATAAAGACATTGGAAAACTACCCTATTCCTTAAAATATGAAAATGTTATAGACTTTCTCTTTCTGTGAACTCTAAACAACCCCCAACCATTTTCTCGTTCTACCCACATATCCAAACAACATTACCTCGATTAGACCTACATTGGGTACGACCGTACGGTATATGGTTTATAATCTTATAAATAAACACCAGCTGGAATAAAAATGAGAATTCTGGTTAATATATTATTTAAACATATATCCTGACTATTGACATATTTATATTAAACAGCCAATAGAGCATGACATAGTCCGGGTTCATTTAAATATGGGTATGTATATATATACTGTCGAACTCTTCCGTGACAACAAAATAATATTGCCGTGGCGGCCAAACAAAATCGAATAAAATTCATAATTTTAAAATTGTCAAGATTTTTCATCATTTATTACAAAATAACATTTAATGTGAAGAGTGAACAAAAATATTTTTTAAAAAGTTTACCAATAAATGGACAAAACACCATTCCAGTATTTAGTTGTCCAGAATTTCATTTTTGCAAGGGGTAGGGGCTAAAAATTACAGCTCCTCTCATCGCCCAGGTTAGAATCCCACTCGGGCAGTGTAACGGCAAATAGCGGTGTTTTCGCATAAAACGTCTATGCAGGGAATTTGAACACATAAAGAGGACCTTCAATCGCATAAAGAAAACATTTAAAGCACGATACCATAATATCCTCCACTGTCATTATCATTACCACCTTCACTAAAAACACTACCATCACCATCGCCAAAGCCGTCATCGACGGTAACATCGTCCTTGCCCTCTAATAGTCTCCGTCCTCGTTCCCCACCTTCGTCTTACAATTATTATCACTGACCAATATCAACAACAACAACATAAATTCTCAATTGTCACCGTCATCGTCATCATAAATGTCACCACCACCGTTTTTGCAGAGATATAGATTCATACTAAGTCGTTAAAGTAAGTCCTCTTTATGCGGCAAAAAGGCACCCTTGCGCCGCACATGAGCAACGCCATCTTTATGCGTTGAGCGCCGCTGCATAAACGTGACTGACCTCTTTACGCGTTGAAAGTCCCCCACATGGACGTGTCGGGCGTGTTTATGCGCTATGTGGCGTTACGGGGCAGGTCCTAGAGTCTGAAATTTTCAGTTCGTTTCCCGAATGTTGGTGTTTTTTCTCCAGGTTTTCGGTTACCTCCACTATCCATGATTGCCTCGATACAGTCAAACATATCTATAAAGGCTACCCAAAAGAACCAGTAAAAGTGGCCTTTATGGACAGGTGGCCTTTATATACAGGTTCAAATAATATGAATTAAGAACAATTGGGATACAATTCTACTGGCCTTTATAAGCAGGTGACCTTTATATAGAGATGGCCTTTAAGGCAGGTTGAACTGTGTAAATGAATCTTGACTTGGGAGTAAAATACCATTTCTTGAATCTACTCAACTCGTTCAGCTGATTTTTGAATTGCTACTCCTTTAATGAAAGACCCCAGACACATTTAGGTTGTGTAATGGAGACACCGAGAAAGTAAAAACAGAGGAATAAGGTTACGTCTTTGGTAGTTTTTAAACAAATAACAAAACAACTTTACGAATTGACCTTTGGTCCTGCGTTTAAGAATGCTATCTGCATTTTTCAAAGAATTGCTGTTCTCGGAAATGTTTCAAACGGCTTGAAAATATTTTGTTTACACCCTTTCAGTCAAACATAAAATTGTAGGGGGGTTACTGTGAAATTAACTTTTAAAAGTAATTTCCCGAGCATATAGTGGTCAAGTATTTTAATTCAATTAAGTTGTTGTATTAATTTATTTAAAATGTCAGAATTTACTCTTGGTCATGTTACAATAATGGACGAACCGTGTTGAGTATGTATGCCGCAAAATAGATCGCGCCGTGGCTTCGTCACCTTGTGTATCTGACCTTCACGAAAACTTCCATTGAAAACGAGACCTTTATTGCCAAGTGGTCTAAACGCAGGGCTAAGGATCACCGAGCCTTTCACCGCCAATGTCCATATCCCACTCAGGCAACTGACGGATCGCCGCGCGCTGGTCATGCCCTAAATGTTCCGACAAAGGCCATCACGGTACCAAAGCAGCGTCACGGCAACTAATGACGCACTAGTGTCAGTGACGTAAAGTCATTAAAAGGCACAATTCAGCCCGAGTTTTCATTCTTTTTGCGTGTAATTCAAGCATGCCAGGCCTTTGTCGGAACATTGTGGGCGTGGTTAGCGATACGTCAATTGCTAATGTGAAAACGGGTGTTATTACGTTTACCGTAGGTCGGTCTTTTTCTCCGGACATTCCGGTTTCCTCCAACATCCCTGAACTTACTGCCTCGATAATGTATAAATGAAGAAATCTTGACTGGGACATTAAACACCATTTTATCAACTCTCAACTGAATTCCTTCGTAAACGCAAATGCTGAGTTTCCTTGCCCCAGTTTCACAATCATTTCTTAACTAATGATTTTGTCTCGATCAAACATTGACACTATAATATTTTTTTTTAAAAATCAACGAAATTAGATTCAATATGTAGAGTAAGCTTTAAAATGAATATTTTGGACACTAACAAAATTATTCAAATTACAACTTGAAAAATGCCGTAAAACAAGCGCTTTTACAGGTGTATTTTTGACCAATTATTTCAATAAATGTGCATTTAGTCCGAACCTCCTACAAGTCAAAAATTAAAATGGGGGTTTTGTGGTCTGATAAATCGGACTAATGCGCATTGAACTGCCAACTTTGACATTTTAGAACATGTTAAATATGGGTATGATGTATTTTTAATATGTATAACATTTGAATGAACTTCTTGAGTTTGTTTGAGGTTGATTTTTCAATTTATACCAAATTGTTTGGAAAAAATTCAAAATCCTAAAAATACTGCATACATTGAACAAGAGTTGTTAAAAAATTAAATGCGGTAACCTACCATTATTTTTGGCATATTTTTGTTTGCATGTTCATTTAGAACAAAAAGTGAAAAAATAGCTTGTTTTGAGTGGTGGTTCTATTTCATAGCATATGACTTTAAGGTAAGAATTAATTGTGAAACTGAAGCCTGGATTACATTTGTATATATCACACGTTTAGTACATTTGAACCTAAATATAGTCAAATATTGCTATTTAATACTGATGTTGACAATTGGTCACATAAGGGTAGTTCCAACCATCACGTTTTGTGTTAAAAATAACTTTTCTTTTCAATTTAAAATTTGGCAATATGCCAAGCGTGTGACATAAAAACGTTAACAGATTTTAATAAAGAAGTAACATTGAATTTTAAATGCCGAAGGGCGTTGCACTCGATGTATTCGCTGAAGTTTTCTCTTCACGCCCTATTTTTATTAAATGCATGTTCTCATACAGTGCAGACCTGTAGAAAGTTCAACACTATACGAACGAATTAGTGCCGAACCGGCAGTTCACCTCGGCCCCTCAATAGCTACATGTACATATCTTGACAGCTTTCCAACAGCAGCTGTTGTAGCTTTGCTGTCACTAGCTTTCTCGGCATATCGACAGGCCGAAATTCTGCTCCTTTTTCTTTAGCTCAGTGTTAAACTTTCGACAGGTCTGTACCGTTACTATTGTTCAATATAAGGGTGTTTTATTATCCTACGCGTTTGATTTTAAAGGTACATAAACACATAAAAATCTGTATATTGTGAAAATAACCCTTGTTAGAAATGTAGTGTCATATTGTGTTTAAAGTGTCAAGATGTAAAAAATGAAAAATGATTTGAAAAGCCTTAAGATGAATGTTTATTTTAGCACGTATAAATTCTTCAAGATTATGTTTTATCAGGGGTATTTAAATGTTGCAAGTTTAATAAAATGCTTGAATCCTTTTTTCGCCTGGATAGTAACGCAACCTTTGAGTGCCATAAAACGCATTTGTCTACAACTCGAGGCTTTTCACATATTCACAACGCTTTCACAAAAGCCATAATTAAATGACACATAATCTTTTGGAAATAAAACTTTGTTTCTTACCATGTTGCCATATACCACTGAATAATAATGTTTTCTTCGACTTGCAAAGGTTATATGACTTTATATGGTACCGGTATACATTTATTTCAATTACGGATTTCGTAGTGACCGACTAGATGGGCATTTCCAATAAAGATTTCAGAACATTATTACATTATCATGTGTACATTTAAACTTACTATAGAGACAGTATCTATAGAATCAACCTGTTCATAAAGACCACATTTTAGTTCATATTTCAAACAAAAAGCTATATGAAGATCCATTGTTTAATTAAATACCATTGTTTCAAGCCCTTTTGCTATACATAAATATTTCAACCAAAAACAAACCATTTGATGAAGATATCCTGTCCATAAAGACCAATATTTTACGGTCCATTTTCAATATATTTAAACTAAAAGGGACCTGGCCCCGGTTTCACAATCATTCCTTAGTTAAGATTTTCCTTAACTTAAATTAAGCAAATTTTGATATTCTCTTTTTGGAACTATTGATGAATATTTTTGTCAAACCTAAATGCAAATGTTTTAATCTTGAGGTCTTCTTAAAAATAACACCTTAAATTCCCGAATAACTTGAAAACTAAGAAAATTATGAAGATTTGAAATTTTGCAAGATTTAAGTTAAGGAAAATCTTAGCTAAGGAATGATTGTGAAATTGAGGCCTGTACATAAAGATCACCTTTTCACTAAAGTCCATTAAGAAAATTGATATAACATTTAATTCCCTTTGCTTCATAAAACACCTCTATACAAAGACCATCTATGTTATAATGCACCTTTGCTATATGAACAATTTTCTTTAATTTACCACCTCGCCAACAAGACCATTTTGCTATATATTTCAAGCAAAAAGAATCTCTATGTATAAAGTTTCTTAGGCCAGTCACATGGATGTTCTTTAAATACAGGTTATATTGTATGCTTTTTAGCCTATTACATAATGTTCTTGATAATAACCTCAGCTCAAAATATAGGGCACTGTTTCAAATCGTGTTGGCTACAATGACTCAATATTACGAAAAAAAATATTAAGTCGTTTAAACAAGATACTAAGTCGTTTAAACGAGATACTAACTCGTTTAAACAAGATACTAACTCGTTTAAACGAGATGATTAAGTCGTTTAAACGAGATACTAACTCGTTTAAACAAGATACTAACTCGTTTAAACGAGATGATTAAGTCGTTTAAACGAGATACTAACTCGTTTAAACAAGATACTAAGTCGTTTAAACAAGATACTAAGTCGTTTAAACAAGATACTAACTCGTTTAAACAAGATACTAAGTCGTTTAAACAAGATACTAAGTCGTTTAAACGAGATGATTAAGTCGTTTAAACAAGATACTAAGGTCAGGGTCACAGAGGGTTACGATGCCACAAAGTGAAATGTGATGTTGGGTGTCACTAGGTCTAATGTAAAGGTCACAAACATCATATGCTTACTTTCATAATTTTGATACCTGTTTGACACAAAGGTGAAATAATTCGATTTGATTTCCCGTCCGTCCGTTCGTCCGTACACTGTTCCGTTTGTCCGTCGCATATAGTGTTGATGACATAAAGAAGGGGTTATAAAATGCTTTGCACCAGCATTCACTTCACAATGAACTTGCACGGATAGCAAGACGACTTGAGTTTTGTGATTATCATAAAATAAAGTGATTGTGCTGTTGCTGTATGGAACGTAACTCCTGATAACGAAAACTTGTGTGTAAGACCTGGATTGTTATCTCGGGTATACAAGGTTACAGTGCTAGCTGGTGTTTATATGTTTTCGCGGTAAAGTGCATACAAGTCCTCTAACGGTGTCTGACCAAGACTTGAAAATGTTTAGTGGTTGTTCTTTTGCCATGCACTCGGAATGTAGAAATCAAAAATTACGGTGTCGGAGTAGACCGTAAAAACCGAAGGAGACCTAAAAAAACAGATGACCCGTGTCACGGCAGGCGGGGCATGTCATTAAACACATTCTCTGTGCATTGTCTTGAGCACCCTGCAATGGTAAACATTACTACCAGATGATCAATAGCTGGTGACGTCGCAATATAAGTGAAATATTCTTGACCTAATTTTCCTTTGTATTGATATCATTATGTATGCAGTGTGGGGTTTAGGTATACGAGGGGGTACGAACATACGAGGGGAAGGAACAGCGTATTCAGCCAAGTGTAACACACAACATTCCACCATTTTAAACATATCAAGTTTATTTGTCTCAATATATTTGTGTAATTCTCAAAAGCATTCAAAGTTGGTGACCATCAATCAATGATGGAAAATCAAAATGTTGAGTTTAGGGCAGTAATAAAGTTCCTCACAATATAGGGATCAAATGCCAAAGAATTCACCGGCGAATGGCGTACGGTGACAGTGGTCCTGCCTATTCCAAAGTAACCAAATAGTCAGCTGAATTTACACTGAAAGATGACCCACGGTCAGGTCGGCCAGCTGATGTCATCACAAAGTAAATTGTCACGTCTGTGGAGACCCTCATCATGAATGATCGTCGAATTAGGATTGATGACATAGCTACATGTAGGGAGTGTGACATTTCACATGGAAGTGTATACACGGTTATCCACGAGCATCTTGGGATGTCAAAGTATCCGCAAGATGGGTCCCCAGAATTAATGTGAAGGATCGCTTCAAAAGACTCCAGTCAAGTCGGGAGCTTCTTGGCTTTTATAATGATAACCCGGAGAGCTTCCATTTACGTTTAGTAACTGGTGATGAAACATGGAATGGATTCATCATTGGGACACAGAAACCCAAAAAAAAGTCCATGCAATGGAAGCACCCTGGCTCAATCCCACCAAAGAAATTCAAAACCAAACCATCAGCTGGCAAAGTCATGGCCACTGTGTTTTGGGATTCTTAGGGTGTTCTGTTAATAAATTATAAACCTGCTGGAATCTCTATCACTGGGGCTTACTATGCTGATCTAATGAATCAGCTAAAAGCTGCTATTAAAGTGAAAAGGAGGGGGAAGTTGAGCCGAGGGGTATTGCTTCTTCACGACAATGATCCTGTGCACAAGTCAAGGATTGCACAAGCAGAGATTCGTGAATGTAAGTTCGAACAACGTAATAACCCACCTACAGTCCCGATTTGGCACCCAGTGATTATTTCCATTTAGAAATTTGAAATCTCATTTACGGGAAATCAGATTTGCTGATGATGATGTACTTAAGGCTCTCACAGAGGCATAGTTTCAGGACCAAACCGAAGACTTCTATTTTAAAGGTATAGACAGTCTGAAAGAAAAGCGGGCTAAGTGCATTGGGGACTGTATTTAAAAAATAATAATAAAATGTATGGTTTGCTGCAACAATATATACCCCGTTCTATGAACTTTTTGACCTCCTCTCGTATCCGTACGTATTTGTCACACGTGTGTGAAGAATTCGTACAAATCTTTCACGAGTGTGACGTATTCGTACGTGCGTACGTGCGACATCTGCGGTTCAACAACGCTCGAAACAATTTCAAACTTCTGAAGTTTAATTCTATTAAGGATTGAAATTGAAGTACATTTTTGAATGTGGAAAAATTGGAGTGCGTTTTTCAATTTGGGAAAGGGCGGATACTTTTTATTGAGATCTTACATTTTTCCTAATACTTTACACTTTGTTAAATTATCATTATTTTTAATAATGTAAACTTATGACAAGTTTACAAAAATTCATCATTTTAACACAATCACTGTCACTTCATTGACCGCCTCGGTGGCTTCGTATTGGAGCGTCTGACTCGAGAGCGGAAGGTTGTGAGAGTTTTAATCCCTTTCGGTTCATGTACAATGTATAAGACCGAATTTTTGAGATACGGCTTTCTTCACGAGATAGAGAATCGACTATGGGGTTCAACCAGTATAACGATAATGGGGAGAGGCATGCTTGTCCGCGGCATACTGACTCAGTGAGCTAGCACTTTAAAGTTGTCATGAGTGTACATTTGTGACCAACATTTACTACATTTGTGACCAAATACTACATTTTTGGTTCGTTACTACATAATATGTGACACTATTTTGTTCCATTTGTGACAGTTACTACATTTGTTGCAGTTCCTCAAAATAGGGGTCCCACAGTGCGCGCTAGTACAAGACAGGCTGCAATACACACTCGTATACCTCAAGGTTATACGAACCTGCTCTTATATCATTGATCTTTGGAGATGAATAAACTTGATTTCTTTTTCGGAGAGCAACAAGATATCTAAGACGATGTTAAGCAACACGCATAACACAATATGGACCCTTTAGTGACAAAATGGCTAAAAGTAACAGTCTGCACTCGTCGGCAAATATCCTTTCGCACTCGGCATTTAGAAATGAGTCACGGGGTCCTTCGAAAGAGACTTTAAAAACCGATGTCTGGTATCACAGGCGTGTCACGTTAAAGAACCCTGCCTGCATATTGCTCTGAGCGCACTGCAAAGGTCAAAACTGCTACTTATAGCTGATGACGTCTAGATATAAGTGAAATATTATTGACTCATTCAATCAATCAATCAATCAATCGTGAACAAATAAAAACCGCATGTTGTTTGTTAATAAAGTCATGTTGCAGTATGACTAGTTCAGCTAAGGGACAGTTGTGAAATTTCGTGAATAATTTTATTTGGTAATGTCAAGAAGACTATTTGTCTGGAGCCCCACTTTTTGGACTTCATTTGGCGTCGAAATTGTCAACGTCTACTGAAGTCCGGACTTCGTTAGGAATTGCTACATGCCCGTTCTTTTTCCTTGACCGTGCTTTACTGTGATATCATACGGAATGTATGGTGGCTAATGAAATTGTCTCGTTATAAAATCATAATGTATTATCTCGTTTTTAAACGACTTAATTATCTTGTTTAAACGACTTAGTATCTTGTTTAAACGACTTAATTATCTTGTTTAAACTACTTAGTATCTCGTTTAAACGACTTAATTATCTCGTTTAAACGAGTTAGTATCTTGTTTAAACTACTTAGTATCTCGTTTAAACGACTTAATTATCTCGTTTAAACGAGTTAGTATCTTGTTTAAACGACTTAGTATCTTGTTTAAACGACTTAGTATCTTGTTTAAACGACTTAGTATCTCGTTTAAACGACTTAGTATCTTGTTTAAACGACTTAGTATCTTGTTTAAACGGCTTAGTATCTCGTTTAAACGACTTAGTATCTTGTTTAAACGACTTAGTATCTCGTTTAAACGACTTAATTATCTCGTTTAAACGAGTTAGTATCTTGTTTAAACGAGTTAGTATCTCGTTTAAACGACTTAGTATCTTGTTTTAACGACTTAATTATCTTGTTTAAACGACTTAGTATCTCGTTTAAACGAGTTAGTATCTTGTTTAAACGACTTAGTATCTTGTTTAAACGACTTAGTATCTCGTTTAAACGACTTAATTATCTCGTTTAAACGAGTTAGTATCTTGTTTAAACGAGTTAGTATCTCGTTTAAACGACTTAATCATCTCGTTTAAACGAGTTAGTATCTTGTTTAAACGAGTTAGTATCTCGTTTAAACGACTTAGTATCTTGTTTAAACGACTTAGTATCTTGTTTAAACGACTTAATATTTTTTTTTCTTTTTTACAAAATGGCACTAACAAGCTTTCGTATTACATGCATGGCAAAACCTAATTAAAATCTTAGGTTAGCGCGGTAATATTGAACTCATCTAAGGTTCATGTTTTCTTGAAATTGAATCATTGTTTCTTACTTCTGTTTTGCATATGGTTACTTGGGATTTACAGTACAGACCCCCGGAGTTTTTAACACAGAGCTCACGAAAAGGAGTCGGAGCTCGACCGTTGAGGGACCGAAAAATGGATAACTGGTGCCCGAGAAGCTGCTAAGGTGTCATAAAGCTGTCGAGCTGTATAGCTAACGAGGGGCGGGAGTCGACACTTCGTCTGATTATTCTTTAAAACCTTTCGACAAGTATCATTTGACTCATTTAAGTTCCATGCTTATTGGGAATCGAAATATTGTTTCTTTACTCCCTTTTTGCGTATAGTAACCAGAAATTAACATTGCACACGCAGACTCCCCCAAAGTTTAACACTTAGCTAACAAAAAAGAAGTAAAGGGCCGGCTGCCGAGTAGCCGAGAAATGGATAGCTTATAACCGAAGATATATTAGATTACAGCTGTCGATATATACACGTGGCTGACGAGGAGCCGAGAAATAGATAGCTTATAACCAAAGATATAGTATATTACAGCTGTCGATATATACATGTGGCTGACGAGTAGCCGAGATGAACTACAGTTTCGGCATTAATTCCAAAACTTAAGTGTTCAACTTTCGACCAGCCTGCACGGTATAGGATGGCAAGTAACAAAATGTTCGTTATTTGTTTCTAGTTTATAAAACAAAACGACATTATAGACAGAAAGTTTAACAATAAGGTAACGAACTACTGTGCATAAAGGCTATTTTGAACATGGACTATTGTAAATTACATTTTAATAAAGAATTGCTTGGACAAATTAACAGTGCATATTTATTTACTATTCAAAGACCTAACTAAAAATTATATTTTTGTCAATGCTGCATGTTTTGGTTAACGTCTGTATATAGAAAAAATCACATTTGTGACAGAAAATATGTATTCCAGCTATCCATTTGGGCCCCAAATTACAAATGAATGTACCTTTTACCTGCGTGATTGAATCAAGACAATTCACACCTGAACGACCTACATATAACCAATGAGGTACCTAATAGGAGTATTTATACTTGACCATTTTGATTTTTTTTAAAAGTGGCAAAATTTATGGTGTGCACACACTCACATAGACTGATTTAAAAGAAAACATATTTTTCCCACTTAGGTCTCTCTTTTCTTTGTTGGAATATAATTAAAATGTTAACAAAGAGATACAAATAAAAAATTTAATCGCAATATATGCATGTTCAAAATAGCCTCTATGCACAGTAGTGCTTTTTATCTTGGCGGTTTTTTTTTTTTTTTTTTTTTTTTTTTTTTGTTACTAGTTATCCATAACTCGACAGTTCATAAATAAACTTGATTTGTTCAAATAGTGGATAAACAACCCGACAGGTTATATGTTAATAAAAACATTATTGCGTGATGTGTGTTTGGTGTATAGACTTTGTACCTTTATCAGAAGCTAGTGTGTTTTATGCAATGTTTTATTTATACCAAACCCCCTGTGAATCAAGTCCTTTACAACGCACTAATGATTTAATTACGAAAAGCTTACAGGGAAAAAAGAACCATTTTAATAATGAATTTACACTTCGTTCTGCATCAAAACTCCCAAAACAGGCGTTGCTTACCTTCCCGGAGCAAGAATTTACTGCAATTTGGTATCAGTTTGAAAATACGAAATAATAATAATAATAGTAATAATAATAAAATAAATAAATAAATAAACAGCGAGCTAACGAATGTAGTATCGAATCGTCAACCCATCTTGGTTCCTTGTTGTATATCTTGATATTTTGACAGCTACATACGTGCTATTCTATCATTTATACTATAATTGTCTAAATTTCCTGCAAGTTAAAATTTGAAATTTCTCAAAAACTAAGGTATACTCCCTCTTGCAAAGTATTTCCTTAGCTTAACTTGGTAAAATATATTTTGGTCCTTTGGGTAGCTTTTCAACATCTTCAAAATAATTTTGGTTTCATAATTTTGGTCCAAGCACTACTGATGAGGAATTGTTTTCCGAAACGGCCGTCTAGTTGCTGTAAAATTAAAACTGGTATAACATGTAATTAGCAGCTTTTTCGTCACTCGGCAGTCGATTCGCGAGCTTTAACTTCTTTTCGCTATTTCAATGTCAAACTTTCGATAGGGCTGTAATGTTTATAATTATGTTTTATGTAATGTTTTATTAATAACAACCCCCCTGTGAATCGCGTCTTTTACAACACACTGATTAATTTACGGATAAAAAAGCATGATCATGATTATTTTGCACTCTGTTTTAACTTAAAATCTTATAAAATGGTTAATTTTTACTCAATGTTTTCAATAAAAATTACAGTCATATTATAATAAAACCGATTAAACAATTACATCTTCGTATACATCTTTTATTCTTAACTCAAATAGCTCAGTGGTAGAATGCTCGCTTCGTATGTGAAAGGTCAGCGTTTCGAACCCCGGCCATGTCTGACCAATTGCAAAACCTCAAAATAGACAGTGAATGTTCTTTCGCCAAGCACTCAGCATTTAGGAAATTTAGAAATGAAAGAAACGGGGTTTTTTTTCAGATGAGACCTTAAAACCAATGGCCGTGTCACGACAGGCGTGGCACATCAAAAAAACCAAACCCCCACACAATGCCCTATTTATAAACTCACCGAAAAGTTCCAAATTTCTGTAAGTTCCCTTAGAGCCGGTGACGTCTTGATATAAGTGAAAAATTTTCTTGACCGAGACGTAAGACACCGATTTAATGAATCAAATAGGTGTGTATAATTGGTTAAGTTCATTTTTTTTCAACATGGTATGGAAGTTTTTTAGTCTTCCCGTTTCTACATATCATTTGGATGTGCAGGTCTTTTTATTGTAAACAAGCACACTACATTTTACAAATTAAAGTAGTTAAAGATGTTGTGGTGTAAAACTGAGTGTAAAGTTTTTCTGATCATAGTTTAATTACGTTTTGTGTACTAGACATTAGCAGTGCCGGATAAATTATTCAGATTATCAATAATGGTAGCGATTTTTTAATCGAAAATATTATCTCTAGGATAGTTTCCCCGCCAGAAGTTTTACAATATTCATTGATTATTACCAAATATTTACATTGATGATATCTTAGTAAGATAGGTACAGTTAGCTACTAGTAACTGGCTACTTGTGGCAAAAAGTTAGCTACTAGTAACTCGCTACTTGTGGCAAAAAGTTAGCTACTAGTAACTGGCTACTTGTGGGAAAAAGTTACCTACTAGTAGCCAGTTGCTTGTGGGAGAAAAGTTAGCTACTAGTAGCCAGTTACTTGTAGCTAACTTTACCTATCTTTACTTGTGGGAAAAAGTTAGCTACTAGTAGCCAGTTACTTGTGGGAAAAAGTTAGCTATTAATAGCCAGTCACTTGTGGGAAAATGTTAGCTACTAGTAGCCAGTTACTTGTGGGAAAAAGTTAGCTATTAGTAGCCAGTTACTTGTGGGAAAAAGTTAGCTATTAGTAGCCAGTCACTTGTGGGGAAAAGTTAGCTACTAGTAGCCAGTTACTTGTGGGAAAAAGTTAACTTCTAGTAGCCAGTTACTTGTGGGAAAAAGTTAACTACTAGTAGCCAGTTACTTGTGGGAGAAAAGTTAGCTACTAGTAGCCAGTTACTTGTAGCTAACTTTACCTATCTTAGTTATTGCCCTTGAAATTTCACTTTTGTAACAGACACTGGGAGTGAACGCGATTCTGCGTTAGCTGGATTTCTTGTTTAGTCAAATTTTTCTTCTGACCCAACAGATTCTATTGTTCGGGGTTTTAAACCAGCATTTATAGTTTTTTTGTATTTGTTTTTTCATTTTACCATTTGTTTTATTCGAATTTTTCAGGTACGGGCAATGGTTTTATGGTGTCTTCTTATTCAAATTTCTTAGGAGGGATAACGGCCTACCAGGGGGATATTGATACTATGAGGACATTGGCCACACCCCCTGCTTCATCATTGAGTGTCCGATTCAGTTTCATATCAAGCTTAACAGCAGAACCAAGAAACAAGTCTTTGTACTTTCTGGACGTTCGATATAAATCCATATACAAATTGAATAACACTAATATCAACCTAAGCAATCAAAATATGTCGTTTACTCGTCTTCACGAGGGAATATCCGTGGCCATTGGAAGTATAGTTTTTGATTGGATATCACGAAATATATATTGGACGGACAAATATCATAATTGGATATCTATGATGCCGGTGTCAACCAATGACAACCTGATGTTCAGAGCCGTGGTAGAAGAAGGCGTGTCTGTTCCAGTAGCGCTAGCCATTGATCCAAAAGCAGGGTGAGACATTGTAAATTTATAGTGTTGTCATGTGCTGATTTTAAATGCATTCTTTAAATAGAAATTCAAAATCGGCACATGAGAGTGTATTATACAATTGTAGTGTGGCGTTTCTTAAAAAGAGCAGATCTGTCAAAAGGTTAACACTGAGCTAACGTAAAAGACTTGTCCATTTGGCCTAGGTGTGAATAACTAATGTCGAAAAGGCCACTGCCACCGATAAGCCGTATTGTACAAGTTTACTTCGTTTTGCCAAACTAATTGACGTATCGCTGGCCACGCCCACAATGTTCCGACACTGGCCGCCATCACGGTACCAAAGCAGCGTCATGGCAACTTATGACGTACTAGTGCCAGTGACTCATTAAACCGCAGAATTCAAGCAGAGTTTTCATTCTTTTTGCGTGTAATTCAAGCATGTCGACCATTTGTCGGAACATAGTGGGCGTGGCCGCCGATTCGTCACTTCGTATATAAGAAAAGCTTACTTCGTTTTTTTTTATTCAAATAACTAAATTGTATAAACAAAATACATAATTCGTTATTTCAAATTATTTATTCGTAATAAAATGAAATGCGATATTCGTGTCAATGCTCATTTTGAATATTCACTGATGGCCAAATTGTTTTTTTGGCCGCTACAAAGTTTTTTTTCAGGATAGAATGGCCAAATATATAGGGTCTAGATATCTTGGTGTTTATTGAAAATCATTCCGTATAGTTCAGATTGTTATTTTGGTCGTACACCTAGCCATTGGTTAGAATAGAATATCGATATCACTTAATGTTCATTTTGAATCTTTTATTATGTTCAGGCTGGGTTTTGGTAAGACACCCAGCCGTCTGCCAGTATAGAGAAGTTTACTTCAATTTATAGATGTTTATTTGAACTTTAATTTATGTTTCGCTTGTTATATTGGCCGCTACACAGTCCTCTCTCAGATAGAATGGCAAAACTTATTGGGAACTGGGTGACTTGATGTTTATTTTTAACCTTTCCTTATATAGGTCGATACGAAGTCGCAGTGTTCATTCTAGAAAGTACCATGGGTTAATTAACCTCTTATTTTCATCCCACTTATAAGACATTAATTTGCAACACTATTGATGTTGTGGTGTTTCAGATGAAAATTTGAAAAATGGTCCCTTCTGAAAAAATCCTAGATTAAACTCTGCAGTTGGCTTTTCAAATTTATTGGAATGGATTTATCAATTCTGATTTTGAACCATTTCTTATGTTTAGGTTGTTATTTTGGTCTGATACCCAGCCGTCGGTCAGGATAGAATGGTCAAACCTTCTTGGGGAGAATAGAGATGTGATGCTTGTGGGTAACATGAAGTTCGTTATAGCACTAACAGTCGACCCCAGTGCTAGAAAGGTGTATTACACAGACTACATACGTCAAACGATAGAAGAAGTGGATTATGGTGGATTGAACAGAAAAGTCATTATCAGACTAAACACGTACCAACTCATAGATATCAAGTTTTATCAGGTACGTTGAATATTTTAAGGTCACTCGGTATATAGGTAAACAACATTGACCTGTCCGCTTGATCTTTGATTTAAATATTCATTACTGACGAGTAAATTTAAGAAATAGGGATCACGCGTGTATATTTCGTCTACCTGATGATGTGAACACTAATCGTTGACAATGTGTATATTTACTAACTGCGTACTCTAACGCTACCTATGAATTGGTCCAGCGTAGGGCAGCCAGGTTTGTCACAGGACGCTACAACCGTACTGAGAGCGTAACATCAATGCTTCAGAACCTCCAGTGGCCGACACTTAAGCAACGCAGACAAGACCAGCGACTTGTGCAATTTTATAAGTGCGTCAATAGAATTGGAGTGCTCTGCCTACCCAATGACGTAACATCATCCATTAGACAGACAAGGGGGCACAACACATCAGTTTTATCCCAATCAGCTGCAACACCGACACCTACAAGTATAGCTTTTTCCCTCGCACCATCCCAGAGTGGAACACGCTACCAGAGAAGGTTGTCACGCAGGCAACTGTGGAGTCATTTAAGATCATGCTCCACAGTTACAGTGCAGAGTAGAGGGAAGTGGCAATTAGTGTAAATAGTTTTAACTGTTTTTAACCCGGTGAAAAGTCCTTGTGAGAAGCCACGTCACACAAGTACTCCTGTGAGTTGATGCTGATAAGCCCTTCACAGTATTCCAGTAAATGTAAATGTAAATGTAAATTGGGTGGATCCTCCTATATGAATATTCCTAATGAAAGGTCAAACGGACAGGTCAATGGTGTTTGCCTATACTTGGGATTTGTTTGTTTGTTTATTTTTTTAAGTCATCACGAGACTGAACACTTAACAGCTAATGGCTATAAAGCTTTATCAGGTAGTATAGGCTAAATGTTTTAAGGTCCCTCGGTATACTTGGTATTTTGTAGAAGTGACTTCTGGAGGATTAAACAGAATAATGGATATCAAGTTTTATCAGGAAGGCTTGGCCGACCTATCTGCCTTAACAATGGTAACAAAGTTATGGTAGCAATATAAAAAAAAACTTTTTATCGTTAATAGACAGATTGTTCGGCCTAGAAAAAGTCACTTGTTTTATTTGAGCTTTTTGAGTGGATTGATGGTGTTTCACGTCTCAGTCGTGATTTTTTCACTCCAGTCTTGGATGGTTGAGAAAATAAAAGTTACAAAGTCCTTTAGAAGAGACCTTAATCAATAATACAATTAAGCCTGGTTTGAAGAAACTTGTTTCGTTGTAATTTAAAAAAAGGGTATATTTTAGTGGAGATAACCAATCAAAGTTCTTCCATGTTATTTATTTATTTATTTATTTATTTATTTATTTATTTATTTGTTTGTTTGTTTGAGAATTACCTGTGTCTTCTTGATCAGAGATATTATGAGGCGTTTTGCATCACAAAATCTGGACAAAAAGTAGTTAGTGACATATTGGCTCGTAAACCCTGGGGAGCTTGTGTCTACGATGAAAATACCCAAACACTTCCCGCTACAGGTAAGAGTCAGTACGCTACAGACAAGCATTCCACTCCCCCAGTCACTTTATACTGACACTGACAACGGGTGATTCTGAACAAGTCAAGGTCAACGGAAAGGAAAATTCACTTTCTAACATGTGGTCTGAGCGGGAATCGAATTCACAGCAGTGAGAGACCCTGGATTTGTAGACTGACGTCTTATCCAATAGGCCACCACTTTCTCTTTTTTTCTTGGTGAATGCTGGCGCTAAATTATAAAGCACCTTTAGTACCATAAAATTATATATAAATATATATATATAATATATTTAAGTTATATTTTTCTTTTTCAGCTGGTAAAGCTCACTAACATCAAAATGTGCCAATTCACTTATAGCTGCTGGCAAATCTGAGTACAAGTAAAATATTATTGACTTTGAAATAAAAGCACATTCATTCAATCAGTCAATCAATCAATCAATCAATCAATCAATCAATCAATCAATCAATCAATTTCTATTAGTAACTCTTTTGTATTTCCCATCAGATAATCACGTTCCATTTTCCCTAGCGAGTGGAAGTTCATTTGCTTGACTTAATATTGCCGTTTTCAAAGCTTTATTTTGCTTTTTGGATTGTGATTTGGAATGGACTTTTATATTTGTTTGTTGACAATTACAGATTTCTGTGCAAACAAAGCTTGCAAACATTTCTGTGTCAATATGCCAACAGAAGCACGATGTGTTTGTAAAGAAGGATACGATCTCCAGTCAGACAACATAACATGTAAAGGTGGGTTATACTCAATAATTAATTATTGTATGTACATAAAATACATACTTTATCTAGGTACAGCACAGGCCTGCCAAAACTGATTTAGCAAAAAGAAGTAGAGTTCGAACTGCCGAGATATGGGTAACTTGTGACCGAAAAGCTGTCTAGAAATACAGCAACTACCAAACAGCTGCCTTGATTAAGCTAGATGAGCTGCCAATCCAGCACTAAGTGTCCGATTACTCTGCTGGAGAGAAAGGAATAACGCTAATATCTCAAAGATTTGAATGACACGGTTAAAAATCAATTAATCATTTACTTACATGAGCCGAGTCGTTGCTAATAATCCTTATTGCGATCTAATCCATGCATTATAACTTCTTTAATGCACTAAAACGTGTTTTGGATGGGTGTTTACAATGGTAACAATTTTGACAAAACGTGTGACGTAATGATGACGGAAGAATTTATTATTTACGTAGGTTCGTGAGGGGTACAATGAAGGGTAGTTCAAAGGTCGGGTTGAGTTTAAAAGTTTGAATTTACGTCAATTATTTTCAAAAGTTTGAAAATGCAGAAAGGTAGTTCACTTTATCACTTTATTAAATTGATTTTGGTCATCCCAGTTACGCAAAAATCTATACGTTCTTGAGCTGCACTAACCTACGTAAATAGCCAACTCTTTCGTCATGACTACGTAACATAAAGAACCCCGTCATTTCGTAAAAAAGATTACCATTGTAAACACCCACCCAGAATATATTTTGTCGCATAAAATGACAAGCAAGGATGGAACCGAAACAGAAATTTCAGTTATGACTCGGCTCATGTAAGTAAAAGAATCATTGATTTGTACCCGTCGTATTGAAATTTATAGAGTATTTTTGCGATCTTGCTTTCTCCGAAATAGGTTAAACAAACAGTAATCCGTTAGCCTGGGATTTAACTTTTGTACGGTACTTTAATGCTGCCTTAAATATTATAATAATGACGAAAACGAAGGGTGGGTTATTTGGAGTTTTACAACCGAGTCAAGATTGACTGATATCGGGGTAGTCAATACATGGATGATGGAGGAAACCCGAGTGCCCGAAGAAAAACCACCAAACTTAGACAGGCGAACTGACAGACTTTTTAACCTATACCTAGTCTGATAAAATAAATACAACAACCAAAAACCTTCATATGTTTATAACTAAATTTTCGTTTGTTTCAAGCATTTTGATTGGTCAGATCTTTTGTGTTATTTTTCCATGACAGAATTGGCTTCTCTCCAACTTTCATTGCAGGAACTACTTTTCTGACCTACATCCCAATGTTGTTGACACATTACACAAAAGTTGTAAAAGTATCGCATACACTTATTTGTTGGGTTTTTTTAATTATAAATTGAATTATAAGAAATGAAGTTAATTTTTTTTTTTTATGGAAGTATGAACGAATTGGACATTGCACATGTGCAAAATGTCCAATTCTTTCATACTTCCATAACAAAAAGAAAAATTAACTTCATTTCTATAATGTATTAATCTAATGTCTTAATCTTTTGCAGCAAATCATAGTATCTCTGGAAAAGGGTTGATATTTACCAATGGTACAGATATGTGTTTATTACATATAACAGCCATTACGGGGTCAAAGGTCGAACCTGTTTGTATTATATCAAACCTTGGTAACGGCACGTCTTATTTACAAGCTGATAGCAACAACGGAAAAATCCACTTCTGGAATTCAACAGGACAGATGCTTCAAACATATGATCTTCTCTCCAACAAAACCAGCTTTATAACATACACTGGAAAATTAACAGGTTTGTGGTTTTATGAACTTTCTGTTATTATGTTTTTACAGGCTAAGTGGGAAACATTTTGAAATGACATTCCGTTTTAGTTTTAAATCCTTCAACATGACATAAAAGTTTAGGGGTTTATACATTGTTTATAGATTTACAAACAGAATATTTGATTATCTGAAATAGATCTTTTTTACATTGCAGCCATGGCAATTTAATGAAGAATCTTTATAAGTTGCTCAAAACGCCATTCCTCTCTCTTATAAGCATTAAAAAGAATTGCTCCATAATGAGATATATAATAATGATTTCGGAGCAGCCGGCCTCACTTCCCTGGTGGAAGTTCACGTGTCTAACCTAACCTGTCAGTTCCTAAGTTTTTACTTTGCTTCTGGATTGTGGTTCGGACATGGATTAGTATGTTTGTTTTTCATTCAAACTTGTAATGTAAGTGAAACAGCATCATCGTATTTTTGTCATTCAAAAATTTATTAAGATCTAATACGGTTTAGAAACAAATCATTGTAGTATTGTAGTCAATGGTCTTGATGTGTATTTTGGTTTTCTTGCTTTGTAAGAGTATTTTGGTCATTAATTTGTATTGTACCGTGTTCCTGTTTCGTTAGCTTTTGCCTAGTGCATGGTTCCAGTTCTCTCTCTCTCTCTCTCTCTCTCTCTCTCCAAATGCCTCTCTTTTGATCAAAATATTTATTTATCATGGATTCTGTGCTATATCTGATTAAAAAAGGACTAAAATCCATCAATTACTGGTTTTTGTCTATCTCATTAACAGGTCTTTTCTATGACTGGATAGCAGATGGTCTGTATTGGTCTGAAGGAGATAATAACAAAATAAGAGGCGTATCACTGAAAGTCAACAACGGCGGGGTCACAGATGTCATCACCCAGACAACAAAACCAAGACATTTAACTGGTAATCCCCACAAAAAGTAAGTCCCTGTACAGTATGAGTTGTATAAAAGCCAGCTTTATTACAACATCTATAGGAAAATAGTACATTTCCACCAACACGTTTTGTATCGTAAAACAATACCGTAAACGTATGTATTTTCGCGATGTACTAATTTTCGCTTATTTCGCGGTTGTTTGTTTTGCGCGAAAATTAATACCGAATGAAAATTATATTATACCTGTTGTGTTATAGTGCATATTAAAAAAAACGCGAAAATTTAACTATGCGGATATGTCTAAATTTCCTATTCTGCGAAAATAAATACTTGCGAAATTCAATACTTTACAGTATTCATATGGTAAAATAACATTTAAATCACATATACAATACAATAAATAAAGAGCACAGTAGATAATGTCGAAAGTTTAACAAAAAGCTGACGAGTCGGTGCTAAATAGACAGCTCATCGTCACTTCTCTTTTGCCTAAATCTCGACAGTTTTTCGTCTGTTACTATCTATCACTTTTCTGCTAGTAGTTTTCCATATTACTGTCTGCCGAGGTTCGACTCTTTTTGTTAGCTCAGTGTAAAAATTTTAACTGGTCTGTACTGTGCTTAACACTCCCACCTGAGAACATTAATTCCAGTGTTTTCTAAAGGTTGTCTACATAAGCCCCAGCAAAACATTTGCCAAACAAAATTCAAGGTTTGCATAGCAAGAACCATTGAATAAATTAAAATGAAAACGAAAACTTTTATGATGTTTTTATTACAATGTTGTATCATAGCTAATGGCCATTCTCTTATGTTAAAAAGGAATTAAAACATATAATGTACTAGAATACAATAGAATACAATAGTATACAGATTGAAATCATTCATCTGATATAAGATCTTATTTCGTTCAATTCTTTAAGATCTCTTTACAACGTAAAACATATTATTGAGCATCATTTATATATGAGAAACCATAATTGTAATAAAATATTAACAGTAATAATTTTTTTTAGAAAATATTCAAGGACAAGGTTTTTGATAAATTCTTTCATGACTATTAGTGTTGGAAAATTGTAATTTATCTTCTTGCTTTATATTATTAATATTGTAAGGTAGTATTGATTATATATACATACATGTATATTTCATTATTTGATGGAAACGTAATCTTGTTAATGAATACACTATATCGATTATATGTACTCATTTCAAATTCAAAGGTGACCAGCTGATTGAAAACGAATACTTTATTTCACTACACATTTCTAAGACATATTATACCAGTGTTGATTTTACAGCACTAGGTGGTCGTTTCAAGAGTGTTTTGGCCAAAACTGTTAAACCAAATTTTCTTCAAGGGGTTGAAAAAATATTTTGAAGTCCAAATATATGTAACCAAGGTCATCTAAAAATGCTTTGCATGAGGGAGTATACCTTAATTTTTGAGGATTTTTCAAATTTTAACCAGCAGCAAATGTAGTTAATAGAATGTCAGTCTAAGACATTTGATATAGAATCTAATTTCGTTTAATTCTTTAATATCTCTTTACAACGTTTAAAGTAATAGTAAGCGTATGTCTACAAAATTATTAAATATAATATTAATAGTAATTTTTTTTCGAAATATAATCAAGCACAATGTTTTTGACAAATTCCCCCATGACTCTTATTGTGTGTTCATATTGGTTTGGTATACATACATCATGTTTTGATGAAAACTTAATCTTGTGTAAATGAATACACTATATTGATTACATATAGATGTGTACACATTTAAAATTCAAATCAGCTGACTCGCTGATTGAGAACAAAAACTATTAATTTCACTACAAATATCTAAGATATAACTTATTGTACCAATGTTAATTTTACAGCGGCCGTTTCAGAAAACAATTTCTAATCAGTGATACTTGGACCAAAATTGTGTAACCAAACTTAAAATTTTAACATAATTTTTTTGTTTTTGGTAATTTAATCAACAATGTTTTTGACAAATTCCCTCATGAATCTTCATATTGATTTGGTATACTTACATGTATATTTCATCTTTATGAAAATTAAATCTTGTTTAAACGAATACACTTTATTAATTACAGGTACATTTATTTAAAATTCAAATCAGTTGACTCGCTGATTGAACACAAAAAAACTTATTATTTCACTACAAATATCTGAGATATATTACTTATTATACCAGTGTTAATTTTACAGCGGCCGTTTCGAAAAAACAATTCCTAATCAGTGATACTTTGACCAAAATTGTGTAACCAAACTTAAAATATTAACATAGTTTTTTTTTGGAAATTTAATCAAGCACAATGTTTTTGACAAATTCCCTTCTGACTTGTCATATTGATTTGGTATACATACATGTATATTTCATCTTTATAAAAACTTAATCTTGTGTAAATGAATACACTATATTGATTACAGGTACATGTGTACTTATTTAAAATTCCAATCAGTTGACTCTCTGATTGAAAACAAAAACTTCTTAATTTCACTACAAATATATAAGATATAAACTTATTATACCAGTGTTAATTTTGCAGCGGCCGTTTCGAAAAATAATTCCTAATCACTAATGCTTTGACTAAAATTGTGAAACCAAAATTTCTTTATGGGGTTGAAAAATATCTTAAGGACAAGAATATGAGTACATCTAAAGAAACACTTTGTATGAGGGAGTATGACTTAGTTAGCTTTTAAGGATTTTCAGATTTTAACTTGCAGGAAAAACACTTTGTATGAGGGAGTATAACTTAGTTAGCTTTTAAGGATTTTCAGATTTTAACTAGCAGGAAAAACACTTTGTATGAGGGAGTATGACTTAGTTAGCTTTTAAGGATTTTCAGATTTTAACTAGCAGGAAAAAACACTTTGTATGAGGGAGTATAACTTAGTTAGCTTTTAAGGATTTTCAGATTTTAACTAGCAGGAAAAACACTTTGTATGAGGGAGTATGACTTAGTTAGCTTTTAAGGATTTTCAGATTTTAACTAGCAGGAAAAACACTTTGTATGAGGGCGTATGACTTAGTTAGCTTTTAAGGATTTTCAGATTTTAACTAGCAGGAAAAAACACTTTGTATGAGGGAGTATAACTTAGTTAGCTTTTAAGGATTTTCAGATTTTAACTAGCAGGAAAAACACTTTGTATGAGGGAGTATGACTTAGTTAGCTTTTAAGGATTTTCAGATTTTAACTAGCAGGAAAAACACTTTGTATGAGGGAGTATAACTTAGTTAGCTTTTAAGGATTTTCAGATTTTAACTAGCAGGAAAAACACTTTGCATGAGGGAGTATAACTTAGTTAGCTTTTGGGGATTTTTTAGATTTTAACTAGCAGGAAGTTTAGGAAATATTATACTTCTAACACTACAAAAGTATTGCCTTAGGGAAATAATAGAATTTGTTTTGACAATAATAACTGTAAAATCATTATTTTGTGCAGGGTTACATTTTATGTTGTTTTCATGGGACCCTTGACTCACAAATTCACATGTCAACAAGGTTGTATGCAATAATAACCACCAACTAAGATTTTGGCATCCCATGAAATGGATTTTGTTCTTGGATGCACGAAAAGTGATAACCACGACAATACATGATTTCATAGTATGTCAAATAAAGCTGAATATTATTTACAGTATACTTTACTGGATATCCGGAGAAGGTAATGCGGTTGTAATATCAACTGGAAACTTCGATGGAACTGGTATAACCACAGTTGTGCCAAGTACAAAACTCACCGCTCCCTTAGGGCTAGCATATGATGAAGTTAGAAATAGGTAAGTTTGTGAATAATAAACAGTGAAACCTGTCTATGAAGGTCACCCAAGAAAACGAGTAGGAGTGGTTTTAATGGGTAGGTGACCGTTTTACACAGGTTCAAATAACACGAATATAGAAAAATGGGATACGATTCTACTGGCCTTTATAAGCAATCGAGCAATATAGAAAAATGGGATACAATTCTACTGGCCTTCATAAGCAATCAAGCAATATAGAAAAATGAGATAAAATTCTACTGGCCTTTATAAGCAATCGAGCAATACAGAAAAATGGGATACAATTCTACTGGCCTTTATAAGCAATCGAGCAATATAGAAAAATGGGATACAATTCTACTGGCCTTTAAAAGCAATCGAGCAATATAGAAAAATGGGATACAATTCTACTGGCCTTTATAAGCAATCGAGCTTTATCTAGGTGGCAGTTAAGGAAGGTAGGACTGTATCCTCTATACGTATTCTGGCATTGTTTAAAACAGTAATAAAGTGATAAAGTAATCACTGATGAGCCTTTTAGATGAATATTATATATATTGACAGGAAATTATTTTTCTAAAGAACCGTATATCTTTTGAGTTTTCAATTTTCATAGCACCTGGCATCACTTCCCTGGTAGAATTGAAGTTTACGTGTTTAACATAACTTGTCAGTTGTTTTACTTTGCTTCTTCTGGATTGTGATTCGGATATGGATTAGTATGTTTGTTTTTGTTTGCCAGCGTGACCATAAAGCTACCATGACTAGATATTTGTCTTAATATTACACTACTTCATTTCTTCCATACGTAGGTGCGTTGGTGACCAAATGGTTTTCACATGGCTAAAAGATCACAACTAATTTCATGGTCAAGGTTCGAACCATAATCGAACATATTCTAGTGTGTGAGGGTCTGCAAGTTCACTTGAAGGTCATTTTACTTGAAATTACTTCCTTGAATTAACAGAATAACATCTGTCTCAGTGTAAAATTGCATTATACAGATATTTAGACTCCAAATTCAAGGCCTTTTTAGGGTCTTTTCATAGTTTTATTTGCACATTTAAGGCCTAATCAGAGGGACAATTTTAGCAAAAAAATACTGGTGCAAAGGCAATTAAATCAATCAAACAATTACTTACGTGTCCGTAGTAGCGACACCTGATGTGGAGGTTGAAGTTGGGCATTCAAGAGGGCCAGGTACCTTTAAATTGCTCATTTCAACAATACTTATTAATTACTTATTTTATTTATATATATCAGTCTATTCTCAACCACTTAATATAGAAAAACAGACACCAAATTGGTCAAAATCAAGGGCTTTTTAGGGCCTTCGGGATAAATTCAAGGACTTTAGGGCCATACTTGTTTTTAGGGTCTTTTTGGGGCAAACCTAAAAATTTAAGGACTTTTCCAGGCCTGTACGAACCCTGTTATTACACTCTAATTCCCCATTCCAGGAGGTTATTTTTCACCACTGCGGTAGCTCATTTGTTAGAGTACTCGCGTCGTAAATGGCAGGTCGTGGGTTCGAATTTCGACCGAGTTTGACCTAAGACTTGAAAGTGGGTAGTGACTGTTCTTTCGCTAAGCACTCGGTATTACGAAATGCGTCACAGTTCCTTCGGATGGGAACTTCAAATAAACGATGCCCCTTGTAACTGTGGCGTGGTACGAAAAAGAATTGTGCTGTATAAAGTCATCAGCGCAACGCGCATGCAAAATTTCTGCATCTTTACCAATAGCTGGCGACGTTTCGATATCAGAGAAATAATCTTGACTAAGACGTTAAACATTATTATTCAACTCTACCTGACTCCATCAGATTATAATGTCATTTGCTTTTTAAAATTCGGTCTCATATTTCTACAGTAGTGGGGTTGTTTATTTGCATTAGGATCGATGTATTACTTTCGTTCACTGTTCGTATTATGGTTATCAGTTCATTCATTTTCTTCATAATTAAGGTTGTGTTGGATTGACCAGAACCAGGCAGTGAGTATCAAAGTTGACGGAACTGGATCTGAGCAGCACTTGAACCTAGGTACTGGAGCCAATTCCCTTCTTATATATAAGGTATGTTATAAATTGTAAAAAGTCTTTGAATCCATGTCCAAATGTCCAAATCATTTTCTAACCAAATGTCCAAACCATTCCTTCACCAAATGTTCAAATTATGTTGGATGATATTATATTAAGTGATGTCTGTCATCGCAAAGTTCCAAGCACGTGCACGACGTCTCTGTATTCAAACACTGGGTTTATATCACATCCAACAGTTCCAGTTTAGCTAGCTCAATAGCCGTCATTACAGTATTGTTGATAAGTTTGATGTCTCTGTGTCCAGGATTGCCCTGGATATATTTGACGTCTCATAGTTCCATGTTCCTTTCACACAATTTTGATTACACACGTGGCGGGTGTAGCTAGCTAAACAGGAGGTGCTTACCCTTCCGGAGCACCCGGCCTCACTTCCTTGGTGGAAGTTCACGTGCCTAACCTGACTTGTCAGTTCCAAAGTTTTTACTTTGCTTCTGGATTGTGATTCGGACATGGATTAGTATGTTTGTTTTTGATTAAAAGAACCTTCATATGCAATCTGGTGGAAGTGGTGAACACGTATGTTACTTTTGCAAGTTTTTTCTAGCCTTAGGATTGTGATTTGGAGATAGATTGGTATGTTTACTTTTCATGTGTCTTTTCAATGGCAAAATTCGTGTTTTTTTCTGTTTAACAGGATTATCTTGTCTGGACAACGACTTTAAGTGAAATTAAATCTGCCTTTATAGAAGCATCAAATCCACAAAACAGAGTTAATCTACGACCACATGGAAAAATAACTGGTATCTGTGCATATGATAGTCGAGTACAGCGCAAAGTGCAAGGTATCCTTTTCATTTAAATTAATTATTGAATATATTTTAAATATTACTAAACCTGTTTTGATTTTGTCGTACTATACAGACGTTTCAGAATAAGATTCCTTTTTAATATTGCTTGAACCAATATTGTGAAAATAATATATAAACCGGAACCAATAATAGATGAAATAGATTACCATATGCGGTTTAATTTGAAATGCCCAGCTCAAACTCCAAGTTAGCAAGTCACTACAATTTCTTTTCAGCATACGTTGGTTCAACACTGGCAATGATAGCCTTGTCCTAGTAAGATAAGCAACATTGCAAAATCAATAAGTTGTCAACATTGCAAAAGCAATAAGTTGTCATTTCAGTTTCTTGGTGTTTTGTGTATAAACATACTAATCAATGTCCTAATCACAATGCAGAAGCAAAGTAAAAAACTTTGAAACTGACAAGTTAGGTACGACACGTGAACTTCCACCAGGGAAGTGAGGCCGGGTGCTCCGTAAAGGTAAGCGCCTCCTGTTTAGTAGCTACATCCGTCACGTGTTTAATCAAAATTGTGTAAAAGGAACATGGAACTATGGGACGTCAAATATATCCAGGGCAATCCTGGGCACAGATGCATTAAACTTATCAATGATACTGTAATGACAATTCAAAAACAAAGTGCAAACTTTGAAACTTACAAATTAAATTAAACACGTAAGCATCCACCAGAAAAAATGAGGTCGGCTTCTCAGCAATGTTCCAACTTTGTGTGTTGCGGACAATGATATATGACGTTGTTTAGAAAGACCATTGTTTAAAAAGTCTTTTTTTTATTATTGTTTTTTTTATTTTAGGTTATAATTCAGCATACAGTCTCTCTTCCGTAGTGAAAATTCACGTGTTGAGCCTGGTTTGTCAGTTTCAAAATTTTCGCGTTGCTTTGGGATTGTGATTTAGACATAGATTGGTATATTTGTTTTTGATTTTTTACAAACAAATTCTCAAGACATAAAATTTAATGTTTATTCCTTGGTTGAACTCGATGTGTTTGCATTTGTTATTATTATTTTTTTTTTGTTCAAACAGGCCCATGCGAGGAAGATAATGGGGGATGTCAACATATCTGCATACCCTCAAGTAGTGGTCCCGTATGCCGGTGTAGGATTGGTTTTGCAATAAATGGTAAAAAGTGTCAGAGCGGTGAGTAATGTATTACTTTTAGAAATTAAATTAGTTATTTACATATACCAGTTTTAATTTTACAGCACTAGGAACCTTTACAGTTTCAGAATGCAATCTCTCATCAGTAGTGCTTGGACCAAAATTATGAAACCAAAATTGTTTTCAAGATGTTGAAATATTATCCAAAGGACCAAATCTTCAATCAAATTTAGCTAAGGAAATACTTTGCATGAAGGAGTGTACCTTAGTTCTTGAGGAATTTCAAATTTCTGACAACACTATTGCCTACTAAGTGTGTGATATCGTAGGGGCACAGACCATTAGCAGCGATACCGGCTCTGGTTTAAATTACATAAATTACATATAAATAAAATGACACGGCTTGTAGTGTAGAAAGGATGATGATGTTCGTGAACTCGAAAACGTCAAGAACTAATTTGTTTATACAAAAATAATTGAAAAGCCTTGATGAAAATGCTTGAAACAAGGGAGGATTTAAATGTCAGCCATTTTATTTTGAGTGCTTTACTTTAGAGAGAATCGATAATAAACTTTACTATAATTCGCTTTACACATATTTTTATATTTGTCACCCTTAAAAATGTTGTCATTTCTTGTTCAATACGAAATTGCCAAGTTGTGAATACGTTCATATGTTTCACCTATTTTTTTAGCTGCAACATGCCTGCCTCGTTTTGGTTTTGTGCTCTATACATGAATTTATATGTTTGTTTTTCGATACGGATATAAATTAAAAAAACAAACATACTAATCCATGTCCGAATCACGATCCAAAGCAAGGTATAAAACTTTGAAACTGACATGTAAGTTAGACACGCGAACTTCCACCATGGAGTGAGGCCGGGTGCTCCGGAAGGGTAAGAACCTCATGTTTAGCTAGCTACACCCGCCACATGTGTAATCAAAATTGTGTGAAAGGAACATTGAACTATGACATCAAAGTTATCAACAATACTGTGATGACGGCTAAAAAACTTATTGAGGGCCTTGATAGGTATGGGCTTGCAATATTCCTTAGTCAACATTTTTTTTGCAAGCAGCCAGCTTCGTTGCACAAATTCCCCGTAGTGAGAACCAGCTCCACCATAGCTTAGTACCTGAACGTTCAAATAATTCCAATACGGTACATTACATACACATCTTATTTTATAAAATACACTGCACTGATATTGACCTGTCATATGTATAGACGCCTTATGCTTGTTTTTGTTTCAGCTCCCCTTAGAAACAACTTTGCATTACTGGTTGATTATACACATGACATGATATTCCAAATACCAACGGGAAATACATGTTACGGAGGACAATTTTATCGCTTTAGATATACCGGAAGTCGAATCACCAATCGGTGCTGTATATGATGCTAAGACTGGTTATATCTATTGGTCCGAACTTTACAACAAACAGATAAAGAGAATTCAACTAGGTGGTACTAATGTGACAACAGTTCTTAAACTTGGTAAGCACAGTATACAGAAATAGCGAGTGTGATTGCTCTAATAAATATTTTAATAGTTATTCTTTACAAGACAGGAAAACACTTTCGAAAATATTTTTCTTTAAAATAATCTTAATTGAAATAACACTGACAATGGTCTAATAACACTGAAATAAAAGTTCGTGAATATCTTGAGATGACGATTTTGTGCAAAAACAAACTACTATAGGAAAATTTGCAAATGTTTACTGTAATTTGCAGAGGGAAAATAATTCCTAAATTCATTATTTGAAACATGTATTTTTTATTTATTTTGAAATTATTGTGAAAATGTTATGGTTGCAGAGTAAAGGGATTTTTTTACAAAAAAATTAATGAAAAAAAGTTGAAATGGCATTTTAGAAGTTTGAATATCGCATTTTCACACGACAAATAAAAAAAACTTGTAAAGCTTTTTATAATAAGAAGTGTATAGGTCGTCCTTGATCTGATGGCAAAATGCATACATTGATTCGATCAGTCTATTATGTATATAGGCATTTGACCACTATAAACAAAGTCAGGACAAAATCCTTTTGTATTGAAATGGATCTATCCATAAAAGGTAGACAATTTATTTAAATAACCTTCCACATCTATTACATAAAATGGACTGGTTTTTTTATTGTGCCATCAGATCGTGGACGAACAATATTACTTTCATCGTTACAGTCAATCCTGTCTTTAAAACCACTCAAGGGAATCAATAAAAGTGGTCTTTAAAGCAGGTTACCTTTATATACAGGTTCGAAAAATATGAATAAAGAACAATTGGGATAAAATTGCACTGGCCTTTATAAGCAGGTGGCTTTTATATAGAGGCGGCCTTTAAGGCAGGTTGGACTGTATTTTTATTTTACTATAACGTTTTTGTAGATAAATGATTTTACAACTGAAAGTAATACTGTAATATAAAATTACATTTATATTTCAGATAAATGGTATCCTGATCGGATGGTGATGGAATTGACAACGGGCTACATTTATTATACAGCAATTAAGTCAACTGGAAACGATCCGATTAGCTATATTGGTGTTTTAAGGCTTGATCTTGATCCAGATAATCCGAAAAATAAGCAACTAGTTACAGGATTACATGAACCAAGATGCCTAGCCATTCATCCCAAAAAGGGGTACGTGTAACATCTTCAAGAACACAAAGAGTTTAGAGCAAACATGAAGATATCGACCATTGTCCAAATAAATCACAATCCAAAAGGTCAAACAAAGCACACATTTCATTTCCATGTTTAATTCACCATTTCAAGAACTATGTGAAACGACCATGTGTGATGGACCAGAATCTTATCATGGTCGCCATTTTCAGTGTTATCGAATAAATTCGTCTAGTCATTAAACATTGGATATCCACATTACTGTGTGATGTAGTTGTGACCTACGCCTATTTCAAACGAATTTACTCTAATTTTGAGAAATAATTGTCAATATGTTATAATCAAAACAAAAAACAAAATAAAAGTTTTAATATTGTTCAACTCTTTAAACTAACTCTAATTTTGATTAATTTGGGCAGCCTTGGCCTGGTGGATAAAGTGTCGCTTCAAAACCTAAGGAGTTCCATCGCTATGGACTCGATCGCGATGGAGCATATATTTGAGAGGTTCCCCTGCCATCAATCTCTACTGGTTGACGCCGTATCATTAAAATGGGTTACATATTATGTGATGATTATAAGTGAATTGCAGGCGAGTGGAGTGTACCAGCGCTCTAATGATACAAGTACGCAGCAGATCAGATCATAAACACTTGCACAAACTCATGCTACATTGGATTTACAATAAAAACATGTATCGCTAAAAATATATGTCTATTGTTTCAGCGACTTAAAACCGCATTCAACCTTTGTCTTCAACGCAAAATATAAAAAACACAATGGCACCAACTTTTGTTGTTTTTAAGAGGAGTCTCTTAAATGTTTTAATTTTCTTTAACTTTTACAGATTATTGTTTTGGGGAGAGCTTGGTCAAACACAAGCTTATATTGGTAAAGCCAACATGGACGGTTCAGAATCAGCTGTATTCTATAAAGAAAACGTCAAAACACCAATAGGTCTAGCTATCGATTATACAGATGCTAAAGGTATACAATAGAATAAAGGACTGCGTATCAAAAACAAACATACTAATCCATGTCCGAATCACAATCCAGAAGCAAAGTAAAATTTTGGAACTGACAAATTAGTTTAGACACGTGAATTTCCACCAGGGACGTGAGGCCAGGTGCTCCGGAAGGGTAAGCACCTCCTGTTTATCTGTGTATCTGATAAATCCGACAACCAAGAACACGACACTTGTTTTAACACTTGTAACACGACCAAATAAGATTTGAAAAGACAACTAACAATGGTATTTCTGATTATAATATCCCGACTTTGGACAGGCATTGTGATGTATGTCCAGTTGAATTGCTTTAGTAATATTAGAGGTCCAAAATAATAGTATTTGTTTTCCAATAAATCAGCTGTACAAGTATGAGTGTCTTATTTTTTTGGTTATAGTATAATTTGGGTTCCCCCATAAAAAACTACCTACTTTATAAACAGTTAAAATGTAATAAAACTTATTTGTTTGTTAGAAACATTCACATACTATAAGTTATTATCCAAGATAATTTTTTTTTCAATTTAATCAATGCAGAATAATGAAAACAGTTTTAATCTTGATTAAATACCCTGTATTGGCCTAGAAATTAGAAATAAACATGCAAATAGAGAAGTGAGACTAGGTGTTCTGCAAGGGTAGGCATTTGTCAAACTAGCTATATCCGCTAAAATGAAACTTAGTTAAATTATCTTTATGTGATTTCGTTTTAGAATACATATATTGGGCAGATTTAGTGGATGATCAAATTAAAAGAATATCCTTGGATAAACAGGATTACAAGATATTCTACCAGGATGGTAAAACATCACATCCTTCAGATGTGTTCCTACAAGGGGCATATCTTTATTACATATCATGGAACAAAAGGTAATTTCAAATTGCCGCCAAATATGATCTTTAAAGTTAATGGTATTTTTTATTTAAAGCTTACTAGGATAGATGACATTCACATACACCATCTACAAAGTTAGTGTTGAATAAGTTGGATACAGACCCATATATTTCCAGCTGATCATCAATTCTTTTCGTTACATCAGTGTTAAACTTTAGACAGATCTGTACTGTATATATTTATTCATTACGTGTTTACTATCTTATATATTTCAGTATTATATCCAACTTACTCACACATATTGTGTGAAGGATTGTGAATTCTCTAGAATAAAAATACATTACAACCAAGACCCATATATTTCCAGATTTTTAGGTTCTGCATAAATATATAGTAAATACATGGTCATTGACGGTGAATAAAGGTCGTATTTGGTGAGGGTGAGAAAACGTGTAGAAAGCGAGGCTCTGCCGAGCTTTCAACACGTTTTCGCCCCGAGCCAAATACGACCTTTATTCACCGTCAATGACCATGTATTTACTTTATCCTGCAACAGATACGTCCTAAAACTATAATTGTTACTGTGTGTTACCCATCTGTTTGACTTGTTTGTTTACACTCCAAGCGCAAGGATACAAATGTTACGTGACGTCATGCTACCCCATCACACCAGTACTTGTCATTTTCGCTCAGTCCGACGTTCAAGCACATGCAGTTCTCAATTATTTAAATAAATAACTACAATACGATATTATTTTCATATTTAATATATGTATCAAAATCAATCTTTTCTTAAAATAAAATATTAAAATTTATGAATGTATTGATCATGTTTATTATACTGTGTTTTGTTTACATTGAGAATGGGGTTCATTTGGGTCAAAGGTTACGTCAAATGTTGAATGGAAAAAGTAGTGCCGTAACTGTGACGTCACAGTTAGCGCGTGGCTTTATTGGGTCAGTGACCGAATAAAGATAAGGTTTTCGGCAGGCTTTATGATGTCAATGTACACGTTAGTTGCAGGATAAAAATTCTTATCCATACATAAAGAAAAAACAATAAGCACAGTTTATGCCCCTGTTTAAAGGAAAATTATTTTGCCAAACACACCACATATGTTCTTAATAAAAATACGGGTGGTATATTTAATTCAGTATATTTATGAAAGCAATAATTCGCATTTGGCAAATTAATCTGTTCAACTAGAGTGTTATATTTTAACATATCGTTTTTGTTAACGAGGATTATTTATTTCATATCTTAATTTTGTGGTACTCCGAGAATGCAATTATTTGTTTCGTATTCAGATACAAATTTATACAGCACAAACTGCTTTAAAATCCACCTCTATATAATGACCACCTACTTATAAATGCCAGTAGATATGTATCCCAATTGTTCTTTATTCATATTATTTGAATTGTATATAAATGCCATCTTTACCTATTCCCTTGCCTGGCTTTTATAGGTTTAACTTTAATTACATTCTTAATTTAATTCAGGAAAATATCGAAGATTAATAAAGTTACAGGACAAGATGAAAATTGGATGCCAGACATTCCCGATCTTGGGAGACTGGACAATTTAAAAATGTTCCCAGTAGATATGCAGCGTGGTAAGTGATGCAGAAAATATATTGCTCGGCGTCATATGTAATAAAACAACACACATATCAATCCATGTCCAAACCACAATCCAAGAGCAAAAAAAGCTTGCAAATTATGTTAACCACGAGCATTTCAACCAGGGAAGTAAGGCCGGGTGCTGCGATTAAAGTACAGCTCCTCCTGTTTAGCTAGCTACATTCGCCACGTGTGTAATAAAACTTGGAAATGAAAGGAACATCGAACTATTCGGACGATCAATACTTGATACTTGACTTGTCTTTTTATTTCAATTTACACACAATGTTAATATAAAATACTTCGTAAATACAAACTTCCAAGCTACCTACCGAAACACTATGTGGGTCTAAGAACAAATCTTTAATAAAACCAAAAGTATTATCCATACTTAGTATGAACACTTGAACATATAGAAAAATATTATTACCAATTATACTGATTTTAATTTTACAGAACGAGACAACCGTTTCGGAAAACAATTCCCCAACAGTAGTGCTTAAAACCAAAATTCTATCAAGGGGTTGCGGCAATATCCATTTAGTTCCTTTCCCAATCAACTTTGAGATTGACATGTGGTATTTATATTTTTGTATAATATATAGATTGATATATTTTCAAATTAACACTTATCAATTATTTCAGTTGAATCCCGGTGTAGAAATGATAATGGTGGATGCAGCACATTTTGTCTGGCAAAACCAAATGGTGTTACAGTATGTTCATGCGAGGATGGTGTAAAATTGCAAGCAGATGGTAAAACATGTGAAAATGGTAAGTCACCCAAACTGACAGAAGAAAGCAAACATTTTAATTTATTTTATAATTTATAAAGATGATAATGTGCCTATACATGCGAGTTTTGTCCTATATGACTGCCATCATGATAAAAGTGAGCTTAACCTGATTTTATTTTACATTGTGATATTTTGCATATCTGCAAAGCAATTGCTATTTTTATTAGACCCCGGTTTCACAATCATTCCTTAGCTAAGATTTTCCTTAACTTAAATCTTGCAAAATTTAAAATCTTCATAATTTTGTTATTTTTTAAGAATTTCAGGGATTTAAGGTGTCAATTTTAAGATATTTTCTAGATTAAAACATTTGCATTTAGTTTGGACAAGAATATTTCTCAGAAGTTCCTAAAAGAGATTACAAAAATTTGCTAAATTTAAGCTAAGGAAAATCTTAGCTAAGGAATGTTGTACTATTTTTAAGTGTGTTTGGCATATTTTTGCCTTGAAATTTGAATTTTGTTGCAGTGGACATTCCATCACGTATCAATAAAAATATAACGTCATACCGTTAAAATCTAACGATTTTGACGCCGATTATTGTAAAATTACAAAAAAGACAATTGAAAAAGGCGACAATTTCCAATTTCTTATGTAAGCTTCTTAACTTATACTTTTAACTTTTTTGCCCATTTAGCACTAAAATACCAAATGCCATTTGAATTGATGACAATACCTAAAATATTAACTTTTTTATCAGTGGAAAGCGTTTAAAAACTTATATCAAACAAAGAAAATGCATACAAAGTTTACTGCCATCCAATTTCAATCCGTGTCGAAATTCTTTATTAAAATTTGCTTGTTTAGTAATGACACACAAATAAGGACTTGTTTTTTATTATAGTTTGTATGTCCACTATACCCAATGGAGTAATAAACAAAGATTGTACCATTTATCCTGGCTCTGTTTGTGAATATACCTGTGCTGAACACCACAAAAGAAATACAAACATAAATCAGATTACTTGTTTGAAAAATATGTCTTGGAGTGAAAGGAATCTATGTGGAGGTAGGAAAATTTCTATTTTTACATTAGGTGTTTTTTTTTTTTTAAATGTACTTTATCATGATCTGAATGTTCATAACATTGGTTAGACTACACTACAGATAACAACAGTGGGCAACAGTATGTACCCATATACATTCACGCCATCTCACGAGTTATTTATTGCAACCCCCTTAACATTATAGTCGACTAGCTGAAAACATTTTCATTAGATTGTGTATTACCTTTATATACATGCCTTTAAAGTCACCTCTATATAAGGGTCACCTGCTTATAAAGGCCAATGGAATGTATTCCAAATATTCTTCATTCATATTATCTTAACCTGTAGATACAACCACCTGCCCATAACGGCCACTTTTACTGATTCCCTTGGGTGGCTTTTATAGACAGGTTCGACTGTATATATATATCATAAGTAAATTTTATGGAGATATAAAAACGCTAGTGAAAATGCAAATAACTTGAAATGAGAAAACAATAAAGCATTTTTTTTTACTTTTTCAGCCCACATTTAGATAGGTGAATTATTAGATACGTTTCCATTTCAAAATAAATTATAAAATTTAAGGCATGGCAAAATCAGGTGTATTTTAGAGTAGTGTTTGCAGTTCACTATGCCGAAAATAATTCGTATGTAAATCGTCACAATAGAATCATTAATGAATACAATTGTCATATTAAAGTAAGTACTAAAATTGTATTCAAGCTTATGTATGACGTCTCATAGTTCCATGTTCCTTTCACACAATTTTGATAACACACGTGACGGATGTAGCTAGCTAAACAGGAGGTGCTTACCCTTCCGGGCACCCGGCCTCAATTCCCTGGTGGAAGTTCACGTGTCTAACCTAACTTGTCAGTTTTAAAGTTTTTACTTTGCTTCTTGATTGTGATTCGGACATGGATCAGTATGTTTGTTTTTGATTATGTTAGAATTTATACTCCAAGATTACTCCAATAGTTTCAGTTCAAAGTTATTTGTTTAACACAACAAAACTAAAAACAATATTGTATCGATTTTGTTTCAGAAATTACATGTGATATTAATAGTATTTCAATTAAAAATGGAAAAGTTAATAGTGGTTGTAATGGTAAGGTGCAAGACATATGCGAATACACATGTGACAGTGGATTTAAAAGCACGACAGTCTTTCGAACGTTCCAATGCTTACCGACTGGTCTATGGAGTACCGACTTTAAAGACTTTTGTGAGCGTAAGTTGAAAATACTAGATTTACTATGCAATGGGGTTTAGACTCGATGTGTAAATTTAAAGTTTTTTATTAGTAAGATGTTTCTGTATTTACAACTGCCCTCGTGATATTTGACGTCCCATACTTTAGTGTTCTATTGGTTCTTAATTCTGATTACACACGTGGCGCGTACAGCTTGTCAAACAGGAGAGGCTTACCCTTACTAAATACCACGCGACACTTCCCTGGTAGAGTTCACTTGCTAACTAAATTTAGTTTCAAGTTGAATAACTTAAATTCTTAATCTGGACTTATGTTATGTAAATTAAATTATGTAAATTTATACTCATGACATAATAATTGTTAGAATGACGCGAGTGATGGTAACACTAAGATGAGTAAATAACGTCAATACATGGCAAGACCTCAATTTTTTCTGTTGCATGGCCAAATAAAAATTTCACCTGACAAAAGCATTTAATACTATACAATTATGTAGCCTGCGGCTCAGGGTACATAAATCTTTGACGGGGTACATGGGACCGTGTAACCTGCCAAAGCCCTGTATAACTTATAATGCCTAGTCCTTTCCATATAAAGCTATTGTTATAATAAATCAAACAATAATGCAGAGACTCAATCAGGAAGGTTCTTTATTTTACTTCCATACTGAATATTTTATTGGAAACTAAAATCAATAGCAAATTTGAGCCAAGTAGGAATAATAGGCAAATATAACATTGGCTCATTTCTTCTGTTTTTCAGCAATAACATGCGATATTACAGAACAGATAAGATATGGCAAACTTGATCGAAATTGTAAAGGTATTGTTAATCAGATATGTGACTACACATGTGGCCAAAATTACACTGGTCAAAATGTTAACCTGCGTTGTATGCCAAATGGTAAATGGAGCAGTGACTTTAAAGATTTATGTAAAAGTAAGTTTATGTTTCTATCGGAAACAATTGAAACAATGAAATAGTTTTGAGTTAATTCTAAAATACAATAAGGGTTAGTTCAGTATCGCCGATTTTACATCACTCAATTGCTGCAATATTAACTTATTAAAATATTTGAAATTCCATAGTTCCTAGACGTTCCATAGGTCCATGTAGTTTCATCTTCCTTTCACTCAATTTTGATCAAACCCGAGGTGGGTGTAGCTAGATAAACAGAAGGAACTTATACTTCCAGAGCACCCAGCCTCACTTCACTGGTGGAATTTCATGTGTTTAATCTAACTTGTCAGTTTCAAAGTTTTTACTTTGCTTCTGGATTGTGATTCGCACTTGGATTAGTATGTTTATCTATGATATATGCATATTTATATACGCTTACACAAATCCCTTGCATAAATACATTTTGCTGATATTCTTATATCATATATATATAATATGTCTCATAATAGTTTGATATCATTTTTTCACATTATTTCACATTTGTAGAGGTGCAATATTGCGATTCTCTCGTTCCAAACGGTGGGTTTACTAGATGTGAATACTTGCCAGGGAAATCTGCCTGCAGATTTTTCTGTTCAAATGGATATGTATCCCATTACCCAGAAACTACAGTTGTCGAGTGTCAAGCAGATGCAACGTGGACAATTGCACCGGAAAGATTATGTACAAGTATGTCATTGGTTTTGCTTATAATTCAGCATCAGCATTTTGTAATAGTAAATATTATAATATTATAATATTATGTTCTACAATTATTCAAATATATAAAATATAAACTGTGAAGGTATAAAGATTTGTCATTGATTGGTTTGAGCCCATCAAACTTGACAAAATACTGTCATAAATAAGAAGATGTCTGCAAGTTTTGAGTTACCATTGAATTTTATTCGGAGTTGATGTCGTGAGACAAATCCTTAATCGAATAATAACGTAAAATTCGACCAATCAAAATGCTTGAAAACAAGGGCAAATTAACTTATTTTGCATATCTAACCTACTGGGTCCAGCTGTCCAAAGCTCTGCAAATTTAATCAGATGGAAAAATGAAATATGTATTTTGTCGTTATTGTATATTCTTTATGAATTTTTTTTTGTTTAAATGTTAATGCACACACTTGTTAATATCCTTTTAAAGCACTAAATTACAAAACTGCATTTTAAGAACAGATATTTTATATTTTGATAACATTTTAATTTTCACTACCATTTGGTTAAACTAAAAACAAACGGCTCCTGGTTTCCATGTTATATTTATTTTTTCATATTATTTTGTAGAGCCCGGGATGCTGAAAGCTCAACGACCCGAGTCGTCTACCGCTGGATTAGTCGGAGGGTTACTAGCAGTTGTTATTGTTATTTTGATTGCTATTATAATTGTAGGAGTTATCTGTTTTATTCACAGACGGTAAGTATAAGAGTGACGTTAGCGAGTAGTCTGGATATACATCGTGCATCTTTAATGAAATTTTAAATATCATTTTTGGCTCTGTGTATTTTTCAAATTGCATGCAGTCATGGAAAAAACGAAATTTGTCCAATATGTTGACAAAATAGCTCCGATGTTAATTGAGGTAATCGCATTTTGCTTAAAAGAGTGTGTTCATTTTACTTGACTTTACTTTCGCTTCTGGTGACATAGGTAAAATGATTTAAATTAGCCAGCTTATATGATTGAAAATATGCTACGATTTAAGCTAGCTAATGAAAATATTCTAACAGACACACTCATTTTAATCGAAAAACGAAAAACATTAATAGATGGAGTAGGATGTGTAAAAGGGAACTCGTACTAAAAATTCTACTATTAAACTTATATTTTCCGCATATTATTTGTTTGTATTCTAACAATTTCTTTCAGGAAGAAGGTTTCAGTGGAACCACATCCCTTGTATCAACCTGTCTTGTTCATTAAGTAAAGTCAAAATTGCAATTTTATATTCCACTGCTACAAATTAGAAGCTAGATATAGAAGTGTCCTATTGCATTAATTAACGAAAAGCAATAAAATATATCATCAAAAGTTTTATGGCCGTCATCACAGTATTGTTCATAGGTATTATGGTTTTTTTATCCAGGATTGCCCTGGATATATTTCACGTCGCATAGTTCCTTATTTCTTTAACGCAGTTTTGATTACAAACTTGGCGGGTGTAGCTAGCTAAACAAGAGATCTTTAACCTTCCGGGACACCCGGCCTCACATCCTTGATGGAGCTTTAAATGTTAAACCTACTTTGTAAGTTTTTTACTTTGCTTTTTGATATTGATTTGGATCAGTACGTTTTTGGTGTATGTATGAATAATTGGTACATTGCAAGAACAGATATTGTATTTTTAATTGGATAGCAACACACATACTATGAAACTACAGTATGTGTTGCTTATTAAGAAATAGGATATTTTGAACTGTTAAAGAAGCAGATAATAACAACAAATACAACTAATTAACATGAAACGATACAGTTAATTAAATATAAGCAATAACACAGACAAGAAATGACGAACACATAATTATTGAGACTATTTGTAATAAAAGCGCCAACCCTAAAATCCACAGCAATTATGTTATCAACTCAATATTAATTTTCAAAGCCATTGTTTTATTGCTTATTGCTTTAATGCCTTTAGGTAGATATACATGTAATGTAGCAAGGACAGTATTCACTGTTTGATACAAGATTTATTTCATTAAAAAAGGTCACATTTAAACGTTCTCTTTATTTTATATTGATATGTTTTTTTGAAAAAAAACACCACAAAATTGTTCATTTAAGAAATACAAACAAATTAATGTCAGAATTTTGGCGTGCATCAATACGACTATATTAATTTCATTTACTCTGGAGGGTTGGGTTGTGAAATCAACATAACCGTTATATATTTTCATTTTAATTATTTACTGTTTTTTATTTTGTCGGTTGTGTTTGTCTAAGTTACTTTTTACAAAATGGACTTGGTGCATTTGTGATTTGAAAAATATGTATGTCATCTATTCTAGTTAGTTAAAACAAGCACGACCGATTTTTCATGACATATTAACAATTCTGACTTTAACCTCAATTACGACACCCCAAAATTGTGCTTGAAGCTAAATGACAAATATATTGACAAATTTTTCAATTGCATACAAATGCAGCAATATAATTGCTTTTTCTGCTACCTATGGTGTATTTGTTTTATTATAATTAATACGTTATGGTAGAGCCTGTACACACAACACTATGGTTGAGCATGTTCCATCTACTGTAACTTCATACAACGAAGCATGCTACTAATAAATTAAATGTTTGCTGATGAAGCAATAACTAATTTCATTGCCGTCATTTTAAATCATTGTACGATGTATCCAAAACTGTCATGGATATATTTAACACTCCATTGTTTCATGCCCATTTCATTCTCAGTGTGGAAGTTTGTGTGTCGAACCTAACTTGTCAGTTCCAAAATTTTTACTTTGCTTCTGGATTGTGATTCAGACATGGATATTATGTTTGTTTTTGATAAATTGTACAGCTAGCTAGACAGGTGCTTACCCAGCTTCACTTCTCTGGTTGAAGTTTGGTTTTACACTGACCGACGAAGTTAACAGAATTAGAAAGAGCAAAAATGCATTGACCACGTCGATACTCGAACCTTACCGTGCCACCTATCACAACAAGTCTGCCACAGATCTATGCGTCTAGCCATTCTCTTCAAACATCGAATATCTTCACAAACTAAAGATATTTTCGTCAGGTTTTGTATATGTCATGCGATTGAACTTTTTGTATATCGTTGTTTGCTAATCATGAACATACAACATAATAATCCCAAGCCGTTTTACAAAGGAATATGTTGACACTTGATGAGTGAAAGTTCATTGATGTATATTCAATTTTTCATTGTAATTATGCATGCAAGAGTTGTTAAGTCATTGTTTAGCGACATAATGCTTATTTTAAATGTGCGTGTTTATGGACCACTGGGTGCAAAAAAAGTGATTTGATTGGGGGTAGTTCCCGTAATACAATAAACATGCCACTGGACAATTCCAGTTCCTGTCCAATGTCGGTAGTTTTCTAATCGGCTGGAATTCTTATTACTAATCATCTTAAATTGTTATGTTTATCTATTTACAGGAAATTGTCAAAACAGGCTGTTTACAAAGGACATCCAAATGTTCAGTTCAAAAGCGAAACAGACCAATCAACAAATCCTTATACACAGTTTGAGAATCCTCCGGAAACATCGACAGATGGCGGTATCCGTTTTAGCAATCCTCTTTCTGGAGTTGAGCAGTCTCCAGGTGAATATCAAGTAGGATATGCAAATCAACCGGAAGTAATTGTTCCAGAGTCCACGACAGGTGGCGCTCTACAATTTTCAAATCCTTTAAGTACCCTGGATGATGCTTACATAACAATATCGGATAAGACAGATATTGTACCAACTGAAACTGAAACTGATGAACCACAAGCTTTTTATCTGAGAGATATTGGAGAAAAAACTTTAACATTTACAGAACCTGACAAACCTGACGGCCACTACGAAAATATTCCGTCTGAAAAACACGAGAATGAAATAAACGACAAAAAGGAAAACCCGTATGAAACTATATAAAACATAAGGGAAAAGGAAAAAACAAAATGTGTGACACAACATAATTACTACCACAGCAATGCATAGTTTATTAACACAAACTTCTAAACTGGTAATACCAATGCTTGTTGTACATGTTGTAAGAATTTTTATTTTAAGAAAGACAAACTACTCAGACGTGTTGATTTTATATATTCATTTTTTTAAATGCACATAATTATATGTAGTACTTTGACGAATCTAAGTTTGTGTTTTATTAAGAACTGTGTTTTATATCTTTTATCTGAATCTCAACTTTGTTTGTTACTGGTCACTTACGGTGAAAGGGCAATTCACCCTATATTGTTCTATATTGAAGACGTCATCATAACTTACTAGATGGCCATCGCCAATCATACCAGCGATGAAAAGGTTTTTGTTCGTGTGTCTCCTTCCATTAAGTTTTTTAAACGGTTTTGTGTTCTTGTTTAACTGCAAAGAGGTTGCTTCATGATTAAAACATTCGTTAAGTATACAAATCTGAAACACTGCTTAGCAGGAAAAAAACCGTTTGACAAGCGAACTGACAAACTTGCTAACACAGAGATATGCCCAAACACAAACTTATGCATAATGCAATTTTTGTTTTTACTTCACACATGACGGGTTATCTAGCTAGACATGAACTGTTTGCATTTATTGAACATCCGGTCTCCTTTTCATGATAGAAGTCCACGTGTTTAGCTTTTAGAATCCGTCAAATTTAAATGTTTGTACTTGCTTTTGGGATCTGGTTGTGATTTGAACATGGATAAGTATCTTTGTGTTTCATTAATATCGGAATGGCCATGTTACTAATTCGAAATAATTATGTGATGCAAAAACAAGGTTCATTTAATAAGACTGCGTGAAATATGATATGCAGAATGTGACGAATGCATAAAGCTGTTTAAATGATTCTCTGTGCCAAAAATACTATAATGTCAAAATATATTCCTGTTGAATCTTTCATTTTCGTGATGTAAAAAATCTTGTTGTTGACATATCACCGACGAATGTATAGGTAAACAACATTGACCTGTCCGTTTGATCTTTCATTAGGAATATTCATATAGGAGGGTCCACCCAATACAAGGGTAGCGTTAGGATTCGCAGATAATACATATACACATTGGCCATGATTAGTGTTCACATCATAAAGATAAAAAATACACTCATGATACCTATTAAATTTACTCGCCCATAATAAATATTTAAACGAAAGGTCAAACGGACAGGTCATTGTTGTTTGCCTATATACAGAATAGTATGTACATGTATATATATTATGTATTAAAATACCTTAAATGGTAATCGCATTTCACGCACTTATTACTCCTCGAATTGGTTTTTATCCAAGAACTACAGAGATTGGATCCCAGGAAAATACTACAATTGTCTAAATTTCCTACAAGTTAAAATTTGAAATTTCTCAAAAACTAAGGTATACTCCCTCATGCAAAGTATTTCCTTAGCTTAATTTGGTAAAATATATTTTGGTCCTTTGGGTAGCTTTTCAACATAAATTTGGTTTCATAATTTTGGTCCAAGCACTACTGATGAGGAATTGTATTCCGAAACGGCCGTCTAGTGCTGTGAAATTAAAACTGGTATAATATGTAATGATAACATATTAATTCCAATGGAATGTTGTCTCCTAGTTATCTTCCAACGAGGAACGATCGATACAAAATTTAATTATTGTTCAATATGCATATGCCAAGTTTAAACAATATATGTGATTGTTTCAAGTAGAAATTGGTTAAAATCTCAAATTTTCTCAAAAGAATTTTTTGTCTTTAGAATATATAAAAATTCATTTTCTATGTTTTTGCAAAATTTTATTTAAAAATCTAACAAATACCAAAGCTATGATGTCATTTATATATGACGTAGCTATTTATGTATTATTCGTTTGTAAATGCGTGCAAAACTACTTGTATTTACAAAAAATATCGGAAATTATAACAATATAGGGGTCTTATGTCTAGTTCAATTTTCAGTCACACGCAGTATAAATGTAGCATTCATTTGTTGTTTTTTTTTTTTTTGGTATAAAAATATCTTCGTCCATATTGCTGTGTGGTGGATAAATGCGCACATGTACCTGTTATCACGGCATTAATCCCTGTATAATGATGACGTCGTTACTGTTACGTCACAATACTTAAAATGTTGACGTGGAGATTTTGACCGATTTCTACTTGATACAATCACATATGCTAAATGTTTTTACATGAAATATATATTAATGTAGTGATCAAAAATTAGTTCATGACAATCATTTGCCATGTGCTTATCTGAACACTTTATTTCACATTTCCTGCTTTCAAATTCTTTTTATGCATGGTTATATCCTAAATTTTGTACATTTTATATTATTCCATAAACATTCAAACATTAGCACATGACACAATAATCAGTTGACTCTGTATCCATGAAAACATTTAATAAATATTATAATCGGAATGTTTTTGTAGAAATATTTATAATTAAGAATTTTATTTTTGGTAAAGTTTTGTATTGTACAGTAAAGCATCATCATGCATGTGTTTTGGCGTTATGTAATGGGTTTGGTGGTAATGTCACAAGCTGAGAACGTCACAGACCATACGTCATCATGACGTATGGCTGTCTCTAAGTATGACGTCAGCATTTGTTCCCATGACTGCTATTATTTTCTAGTACAAAAGTTCCAGTAAACAAAACAAATAGAAATAAATCACTAGTGGAATCTTTACATTAGTGTGTTTTTCCTATGGAAAGTGTTAGACAAAAATGTTATCCAAGGGAAACAAAACACAAGTAATTTATACATTTTGGAAAAAAATCCCTGCCGGAAAGAATTCACTGACAGAATGATGTTTACAAAGGAAATGTCAAATCATAGCTATATGTAAGGAGGTAGAGTTATCTCTGGACATTTAAATGAGGTTTACTGTATTGTGGCGATAAGGAAGGTGGCAAAATTATCTCTGGACATTTAAATGAGGTTTACTGTATTGTGGCGATAAGGGAGGTGGCAAAATTATCTCTGGACATTTAAATGAGGTTTACTGTATTGTGGCGATAAGGGAGGTGGCAAAAATTATCTCTGGACATTTAAATGAGGTTTACTGTATTGTGGCGATAAGGGAGGTGGCAAAATTATCTCTGGACATTTAAATGAGGTTTACTGTATTGTGGCGATAAGGGAGGTGGAAAAATTATCTCTGGACATTTAAATAAGGTTTTACTGTATTGTGGCGATAAGGGAGGTGGCAAAATTATCTCTGGAAATTAAAATGAGGTTCTACTGTATTGTGGCGATAAGGGGGTGGCAAAATTATCTCTGGATATTTAAATGAGGTTTTACTGTATTGTGGCGATAAGGGAGGTGGCAAAATTATCTCTGGACATTTAAATGAGGTTTACTGTATTGTGGCGATAAGGGAGGTGGCAAAATTATCTCTGGACATTTAAATGAGGTTTACTGTATTGTGGCGATAAGGGAGGTGGCAAAATTATCTCTTGAAATTAAAATGGGGTTTACTGTATTGTGGCGATAAGGGAGGTGGCAAAATTTTTTCTGGGCATTAAAATGAGGTTTTACTTAATTGTTATTTTCATATCAGTGATTGTTTACATGTTTCTTGTGTTTGCTTTAATTTTGTATTGTCAAAGAAAAAACTCGTGTCTCAATTTATAGAAATTCCGTGTAATTCATAGTTATATACTGTCCAAATAAGTTTATGTCTCAGTTGTTTATATGTTATATACTTGTGATGAAATGTGTTGTCTATGTGTATTATAAAAGAACAAAATGGATAGTTTTGTGCACACGTGTGTATGCGTGTTTTTATATGATTTATACTGTATAATGTTATATTTCGCTATATTCGCGGTCAAGTGTATTCCCGCGAAAATTAAACCACCGTGAATAGACACTGCTATTACCAGCCCATTAATCTTGCTAGAGTAGTTTTCCATGAATCAGATAAGACGCAAAAATATGACATCGCGAATACACTAGTCATCGTCAAACCGCGAAAATTTGACAATGTGAAAATAAAGCAATATACAGTATATGGAAGTAACCGATGCCTGTGGGAGATCAAGTGTCTATATTCAGAGATATAGGTGTGTATGTGCGTGTATGTGGTGGGGTGAGGATGAAATGTGTATTTGGAGGTTAAAGATTGCATTTTAACTCCAATATAGAGATTAGAAAAGATAAAACAAACTCCAGGAGTTAAAAGTGTGTGTGTGTGTGTGTGTGTGTGTGTGTGTGTGAGTGAGAGAGAGAGAGAGAGAGAGAGAGAGAGAGAGAGATCAATTTAAATACATGTACGTTATATATAAACATTGTTTGAATTTAGATGTTGTTTTTAAATTTTATAAATGCTTTTACACTTTTAAATCTGCTTATGGCAAACCTGACTCTATATACAATTCGTTAATATTATAAAATAGTTGACACTTTTTATATCTATATATCTGTTATAGGCAAATAACATTAACCTGTCCGCTTGACCTTTAAGTTATATTACAATTATGGAACAGGCCCCGGTTTCACAATCATTCCTTAGCTAAGATTTCCTTAACTTAAATCTTGCAAAATTTTAAAACTCCATAGTTTTGTTAATTTTCAAGATATTTAGAAAATTAAGGTGTCATTTGTAAGGTCACTTCTAGATTAAAACATTTGCATTTAGTTTTTACAAAAATATTCATCCATATTTCCAAAAAAGTGATTAATAAAATTGGCTAAATTTGAGTTAAGGAAAATTTCAGCTAAGGAAAGATTATCAAACCGGGGCCAGTTCATTTATGGATAAGGAACACACGTTGATTTCGCCAACACAAAGGCAAAATTGCATTGTTCATATTTATTTTAACTGCAAACCCTAACACTACCCATGTATTGGGTGGATCATCGTATACGTGTATAAGTATTCCTAATGTAAGGTCACAAGCGAACAGGTCAATATTGTTTGCCTACATATTTGTTATAGAAATATATTCTATATAATCATGTTTATATGTTATAGAATTTGTGATAATAAAATATAAATTTGATTTAAATTAAATGCTTATTTTTTGCTTTTATGACTGGTTGAAGTTTAGAAATTATAGGGAAATTAGGGTCCTCTAAAAGTACGCCAACATTTATGTTGTCAGTCAGTATAAAACAACATATCCAATGTTTCAATCACATTCCCTAAATCCAGAAATGATTCTATTTTTTGTCAAATAAATATGCATTAAAATGTCACGTCACGCGTAGATTTTAAATCAATAATATCCGCAGGTTAAAGCCTGATTTTCAAACGACGTCCCTCAGAAGTTAAAAAATTGGATTTTGAAATCCAGTGCTGCTGCGAGAAGAATAATTTTTATTAAATGTTAATTTTTTGTTTTATTGTTTAACGTAAATAAAATTAATTGAGTCTCTGGATTGTCTTATCCACAAAATGTCATATTTCTCAAAAATACCATTTTTATTAGTCTCAGGAACTTTATTACGCCAATTTTGTGAGACTATTTTGGCATTACCCGGAACAAATATTATAGGCACTTTTTTCTAATGCTCGGAAACTAGCACAGGTCAATGTTTTTATGTTTGATATTCCTTGCAAGATAGCAAAATCCCATTTTCTTCCACATTTTGCTTTAAAAGAATAATTCGTTTTAAGTGTCTCTCGCTTCAAAACTTCAAAATTCACAGAAACCTTGAAATTTCTTTCGATGTTTGGGAAGTGCTAACAAAAACCGTGTACCCGGTGTAAGGAATTTTTGTAACCCTTAGGAAAAATGTCCATGTTCTGTTTTTAGACAGCAGAGAAGATAAAATACATTTCTCTATGCAATGCGTTGTTCTGTTTGAATTAAATTCCTTCAGAATTCAAAATGGCGGACATATGCAAAGTGGTAACCGGACGAATTTGTCACATGCTACAGCAAAGTCGAGACTTTAAAACTTGCAAATTCAGTTAAACACGTGAATTCCCGCCAGGAGTTCCGGAATAGTAACCACCTTCTGTCTAGCTGCGCTTTCTACACCCGAAAAGTGTGATATCAAATTAAAGAATGGAAGTACTGGACGTCAAATTTATCCTGGGTAATTTTGGATACAGAGGCATATTTATAAACAATATATTGTTATGACGGTCATAAAACATTTGAGGATCTTGTATGAATCCAAGGATATATTTTTAAGCGTTCTCGGAATGTGCATTTATATTTTTTCATGTCGCGGTCAAATTTTAAAGGCTAATATTTACAAATTGCTGACTTTTTATAACATAAACTTATTGACAAATTTAACGTTACATTTCAGTAAACTAGCATAACCTGTCAACCTCTTGTCAAATCTGATTTTTGTTTGCGTTCTTTATTTTGACGTCAAAGGAGGAGGTGCTAAATGTGTTGAAGTAGTGAAATGACGTCAAAGAAGGCGTGGCTAAATTTTGAATGGCGCTGTTCCATTCACTGACAAAACCAACGGATAAGAAATAAAACTAGTATTCATTGCCTTTTTGCAAATTCTAAGCAGAAATAGCAATGATCAATATTGTAAGAAAAAGCTTTTCATTTGTAGTGGTTTGCAATTTTATGAGAATTGCTTATTTCAAAATCTTGTTTATACCGCGTTAACCACAACAAATTAAAAATAATTTCGTAAACTGTCGAGTATACGTACATTTACGTTTGACAGATCTAGACTGGTAGGACTTTTTGAGTCATATGCATGGCAGGAGGTTGTTTAAACGGTTTACGCTGCCGGTAAGGACCTGTCAAAAGTGTAACATTACACTTACGAATGGGATTCACCGCTGTACCACGTGATCAATACCTTTCAATGTTTTTGCGGAATGTTTTGGAAAACATTAACGTAAAAAATTCCGGGGAAAACGTCATCCTTTGTGATTCCTTATCCATTGGAAATAAGTGTTCCGCACAAACGTTAGATGGTATCAGGTGGTACAGCGGCGAACCGTATAAGTGCACAATACTCGTTTTTTTTAATTTGTCCGTTTCCGTATAGCTCGGATAAGTGAAATATTTTGACTGGAAAGGAAATCTATATAAATTATAGCTGATGGTGAAATGTTTTTGATTGGGATGTCAAGGTCAATATTTTCAATCAGTCAGTTTACATGAACATGACAATATACAGATAAACGTATTGCTAGATGTGCTGTTTAACGGGTGATCGGAATTAATGTTAGCTAAAATCACCTATAGTCATAAAAATAAGCTGTTAAAATTTACTAGAGCATGTCCATTTGAGCAAAATATTTAGTTATTCAACCCATTCGCAACTCATCCGGAAAATCAAAATAATAACACCATTTCGTACATTAAATGCCAAAATCCATTGAAGCATGGATGTAAATGTCCCAAATGTTTTAATGAAATTTTACTCCCTTGCTATGATTTTTCCACTTATATCAATGCAATTATATCTGGGATGGTTAAGGAAACTGGTATAACCTACAAAAAACCATCAATCTTTGTTGAGGGAATTGAAAAAGTTGCTTACAATGGGAGTCTCTTTGATTTGTCAGAGTGGGGTTGGTGGGAAGAATTGTAATCCGTAAGTGCTTAGATAAGAATCTCGGGGCCGACATTTGGCTGTGTTTTTTATCTGAATCAGATACTTTACGTCAGTCTCATGTCTACCATTATCCTTGATAGTGTTTCTGTTTGCACCATACAAAAAACTCATTTCCTGAAAATTACTCCATAAAGCTAAACTTTGTATGCAAAATGTTGACACCCGAGTGGGATTCGGACCTAGGCAATCGGAGTTCTTTTTGACCCGTAAGATTGCACACACTTGACCACTCCTTTGTAAATATGAACAACGGACCAAAAACTCATTCCCTTCGAAATAATCTTAAAACCAGAACAAAACAGAACTTTGCACATAAAATGTTTTCATACAAGTGGAATTCCAAACTAGGCGATGAGAGGTGGTGTGATCCGTCAGTACGTATTTACATGTACACCAATGTCTCTAATATCTCATTAATGTGAACAACATAAAAACATACCACAAGAAATCCCATGAAATGCGTACATAAACTATTTACATCTGAGTGGAGTGAGTGGGTAATGGTGTTTTACGTCCCAGTCAAGAATATTTCACTTATATCGAGACGTCGCCAGCTATAGGCGAAGGTGCAGAAATTTTGCCTGTGCGTTGCGCTGATGGCATTATACAGCAGGGTTCTTTAGCGTGCCAAACCCACCGTGACACGGGACCTCGTTTTATTTTAAGTTCCCATCCGAAAGAACCGTGACTTTCATTCCGTAATGCCGAGTTCTTGGCGAAAGAACAGTCACTACCCACTTTTAAGTCTTGGGTCAGACCCGGCCGGGGATCGAACCCACGACCTCCCACTTACGGAGCGAGCACTCTACCAACTGAGCTACCGCAGTGGTTTACATCTGAGTGGGTTTCATACCTTGGCGATAAGAGGCGATGTGATCTGTCAGTGAAAGCAGCACATGTACACCACTTTCTCTTGGTTATGTGTCGAATACCTAACGCGAGTATCCTGTCTTTATCATTAACTCTTATGGCCATCTTGTGTCAACAACCTACAAAAACCCTTTGCCTGCGACAATATGACGACCTTATACAAAACTGTAATATGTGTACATGCAATGGAGACATCTGAATGGGATTAGAACATATATGTGATGAAAGGTGAGAGCTTCAGACCACTTTCTATATGACACCGGTGTCCTGTCTTTACCCATTACCCGTGATAGTGTTTTTGTGTCGAAAACATATACAAAGACCCATTATCTACGACAAAATACCCCCTAATACATAACTTTAACTTTGCACATAAAAATTAGTTGGATTAGAGCCTAGTTGAGAGGCGCCATGACATTTAGACACTTTCTGATGGTGCTTTACGCCAGAATTCCGTCTCTACCCCTAATGGTGTTCTATATGTGTCAGCAACCTACAAAAACTCAATACCTTCTACAAAATACACTCTAATACATAATATAAAAATTAGTTGGATTAGAGTCTTATGAGAGGCGCCATTTCTGATGGTGCTTAATACCAGAATGCCGTCTCTACCATTACCCCTAAGGGTGCTCCATGTGTCGGTTTATCAATTCACCCAACCACATTTTCTTTTTCAATTTTCTGGTAAAGTCCAATCTATTAACATTTTGAACATTTAAGGGACATTTATTAAGTTACTACATATAGCGTACAAAAATGTTGCTACATATAACGTGACCTAGCAGTTACTACATATAACGTACAAAAATGTTACTACATATAACGTGTCCTTACTACATATGACGGAGATTTTTACTACATATAGCGGCGTTACTACATATAGCGTAGTTACTACATATAAGGGTTCGACAGGAGGCGCCGCAAAATTGAGACCCTTTCTGATGGTGCCAGACTCCCATCTTCATCATTACCCCAAGGTGTTCCATATATGTGTCAACAACCTACAAAAACTCATTACCTACGACGGAATATCCCTTAATACATAACTTTATATATTAAAAGCTGGTGTCCATTGAAGCATGTATGTTAACATAAAACCATTTAAAAATTGACGTACTACTTTAAGGCATCCGATACTAAACAAACTGCAGTGTATATACATATATTTATATATACATGTATTATATATATACCCGGTAATTGCATAGTTCAGTGGATATAGCTCATGTTGTACTTAGAATTATAATAATGTTATAAGTCATATGACAGTTCTCTCAGAAGAGGAAGTAACTAACTTCAAAATGGCTTGGTACTCAAAATGTACCCTTATCACACATTTTTTCATGGTTTCGTGGTTTTATGTCCAAGGTAAGTCAACTTCACCTGTTTTTACCTGAGTTAATTCATTCATTCATGTATTCATTCACGCATTCATTCATTCATTCCATAATAGAATTATATTCGTCTGTCTATTTTTATTGGATTTTTAAAATTCAATTAATTTCAAAATGCCTGTCGTTTCATCTTGGAAATCGATTTAGAATTTATATACACTGGCATAAAGTAGGTTACGGAAATTCAAAAACAAAATATTGCTTTTCTTGTTAAATAAATATACGACATTGTTTAACAAAAAAAAAATATTTTGTCGGATAATACCAGGTATCAGATTTTGAAGAAATACATGTATGTGGGACGACCTTAACCCTCGTCTTTCCGTCTCATTCATTAATTTTTCATATTTGAAACATAATACAGAATTATTTATAATGTAATCGATGGCGTTATATACCTTAAAAGAATCGTGTGAATCTGTTTGACCTGTCAAGTTGACCCAGAATTTATAGATTGCTTATAAAGCAATAACAATCATCAAAATTACTGGATAACATGTCCGATTTTGTTTTGATTAAAATATTTGGTTAAGATACTTCCTTCGGATTACATTTGAAATTTCTTGGGTTTTTAATATTTAGAATAACAGGTCAGTCACCCATCTGCAACATGTCGCACAATATTCCATATAAAGGCAAACAAAATTGACCTGTTTTCTTGATCTTTCATTTGGTAAAAAATTATAAGTTGATCCACTTAATATATTGGTTTGCAGTATATACGCAAACATTGGTTGTATATTCTTTTCCCACGATATAGAAAAAATAAACACTTTGTTCCCTGTACCATAATATACTGGTCCGTAATAAATATTTATCTTAGAGGTCAAGCGGACAGGTCAATATTGTTTACCTATACCCTGAATTCATATATACCAGCAAACATTGTATGTTCATAAGAAGAAATCAATGTTTCTTCATTATTGTTATTGGATTAAAAACAATCATTTGCATGCAATGAAAAATGTGTCAAGTTTGACCTGGCCGTTTGACCTTTAATTTGAATATTCAAATTCGTACATATCCATTGTGTAATTAAGGGGTTACATAAAGTTTATATATATAAGGATACATTATAGTATATTGGGCATGAAGAGTTTATGGTGATAAAAATGGTGTCTTACCTAAATTTCATTGAGCTTTTAGCTAAACCTAATGTTCAAAATTAAAGTTCAAACGACCAGGTCAAACTGGACGCACTATGCAATGTAGTACAGTGGAAAATGTAGAGTTGGGTGGAGTAATGGCGTTTTTAAAACGCCCAAGTCAAGATTCTTCCACTGATATTGAGATCGTCAGTTCTGGGATGGTGTGTGATGGTGTTTTTACGCTCAAGTTAAGACTCTTTAAAGCATATATCGACATGGTCAGTGCTGGGTTGGATGAGGAAAACGGGGTACCTGAAATAAACAATTGACTTGTTCATTTTGAATAAAAATTTAATTTTAAATTGCAAAATTGTAAAGTTGCTTGTAAATAGACAGAAATTGTTCTTTTTGGAAAGTTAAATGGAGTATCTTATTGTTTTAATTTTCTTCATTACAAATTTCAGATCGTTAATAAATTATTTTGCAAGTCATAAATTCTATCCTCAATCCTTCAACAGTCCAAGTTTTCTCGCTTCTTAAATTGTTACTACATTTGAGTGTTTGTCTGACCAAGCTGGAAAGTGACCAAACGAGTAATAGATTAAGACTTGGGTTGAAAATGGAAGGGAAATATTTGGAGAGACTGACTCGACATATGGTCGATAAGCTTAATCTGTATAGAGCTTCTCACAAGTAGGTGGAAGGTCCTTGGGTAGCTAATTATAACTATACACAACGTGTTTAAAATCTTTCAAAACATCCGGTCTCATTAACATAATTTTTAAGTTTTCACTGTTTTTACTTTGATTTTGAACATAAACCGATATGTATGCGGTTGATTAACAAGGGAACCAGTAAAAGTGGTCTTTATGGACAGGTGGCCTTTATATACAGGTTTTAATAATATGAATAAAAAACAATTGGGATACAATTCTACTGGCCTTTATAAGCAGGTGGTCCTTATATAGAGGTGGCCTTTAAGACAGGTTGGTTTGTAAATAAATAAATAAATAAATAAATACTCATGCGATTTGCATCCGTTATATAAATAGACCCGGAACCCATTAATCAGAAATAAATTGTAAAAAAACCATAATGTCATAATTAAAAATACCCTGTTATTGAAATTTATATAATGGGTTTTGGGAGTTTGCCAAACGCTCTAGATAAAATGTCGAGGTCACTAATTTTTGTTAATTTTTTTTTCTTTTAAATTAATCGAATCGAATCGGGGGATAATATTACAAAAATACTTTAAGAAATTAAATATCACGCTGAAGAATAAGGTCTTGTGTCACAAGAAAGTAAATAAGATTTTAAATCCACGTACTGTTTGGTTTTCATAATTTAATTACATAACGTTACCTACAATAAACAAACGTCTCGTGATGAAATGATCGTCTGCGAACATATGCACCAACTCTGATTTCTGAATTATTGTTTCTGTCCAATTGCAACTATATCCCTGAGATACAGTACAGGCATGTTGAAAGTTTAACATTAAGCTCACGAATTAGTGCCGAAACAGTTACTAATTTCGACCAATCGTTATCTTTTCGGCAGAAGATATCTATATATAGCTACACGTATCTCTAGATCTCGCGATCGAAAGCTTCTGTATCACTAGCTATCCGTAAATCGACAGATCGACAAGCGAACTTCGAATCTTTGTCGTAATGCTCAAGTGATCGTCTGCGAACATATGCACTAATTTTAATTTCTGAATTATTGCTTCTGCTCTTGTACATTTCCCTAACCTATAACCCTGAGAGTACAGTACAGACCTGTTGGAAATTTAACACTAGACTAACGAATTGATACAGAAACGGCAGCTCATCTCAACCCCTAGTTAGTTACATCTCGAGAACAGCTATATTTAAGTCTCGAAATCTTTTCTATCTCTCTACCGCTCGGCAACCGAGGTTCGACTCCTTTTCGTAATGCTCAAGTGATCGTCTGCGAACATATGCACCAATATAATATCTGAAATATTGTTTCTGTCTTTCTTCAATTTCCTTACTTTTCGTTCTGATGTACAATACATGTTTGTCAAAAGTTTAACACTAAACTAACGAATTAGTGGAGAAACGGCACCTCATGATCACCTCGGCCTCTCATCTGGACATTTTTGACAGCTGCCACCTAGCTATCTCTAGAAAGTTTTTCAATCACTAACTATCTGTAAATCGACCCTGCGACAACCGAGCTTCGACTCGATTTCGTTAGCTAAGTGTTAAATTTTCGACAGGCCTGTACTGTAGTTTTAAGAAATTAAATAGACGGTCCTGTGTCACAAGAATGTTAATAAGATTTTGGTTTCCACAATAATTCTTGCATTATGTTACATAAAGTAAATAAACTGTTTGTGATGAAATTGTCGTCTGCGAACACATGCACCAACGTTAGCTCTGATTTCTGAATTCTTGTTTCCGCCCTTGTACATTTCCCTAACCTACAGGCCTGAAAGACAGTACAGGGCTTTTTAAAATTTAACACTAAGCTAACGAATTAATGAAAGAACGGCAGCTCACCTCAATCCCTTGTTAGCTATACCTCTACAGCTTTTCGACAATTGCTATATATCATCGCAGCTTTGTAACAACTCCTAATGAAGTCCGACGCCTAATGTCAGTCCGGACTTCATTAGGCGTTGCAATTTCGACGCCTAATGAAGTCCACAGGTTGGGGCTCCAGACGAGGGGACTTTTTGATATTACCAAAAAAAGTCTCAAAATTTTACGACTTCTAGCAATAGCCACATACATCGTAAGTTTTGTCCATCCGTACAAACGTACAACTGGCTACTATACCATAACCCCCCCTCCCGCAAAAAATGTTTAGGGGATATTACGAATCACCCTGTCTGTCTGTCCGTCCGTCCGTCCGTCAAAATGTCGTGTCAGCTTTACATATGTAGCTTCCATGTCTATGAATGGATTTTGATCAAACTTGGAACCAAAGTTATTGTCCGTCTGTCCGTCCGTCCGTCTGGACGTTGGGAAAGGGAGGTATTTGTCTCTCCAAAGACCGTTATAGTTTTAACTCTTTTTGGGGAGGCATAAACGGTACCAATCGAGCACTATCGTTTAAACAATTGTAATCTAAGAATTTTACGGATGCAACTTGATTGATTGATTGATTGATTGATTGATTGATTGGTTGAATGGGTTTTTAAGATCTAGTCAAGACTACTTATATCTGAAGTTTTAACCTTTGAGGTGCGTACAGTGAACAGTGAGGGTCTCCAACCAGTCATACTTTCTGTGATACATTGTTATCATGTGATGCATCGGTTTATCAGGTCTTTTCCGAAGGACCCCGTGACTTTCATTGCTAAATACCGCGCTGCACATGTAAATGACATTAGCAACACTCTGCTATTGTTTTGCATTTTACAATATTTTAATCTTGCGTGCATTACCATGCATGTAAGAAGGTGCCCAAAATATAATAATATTAATTAATTAATTTATTTATTTATTTATTTATTTATTTATTTATTTATTTATTTATTTATTTATTTATTTATTTATTTATTTATTCTTATTTTTATCTTTCTCCTCTGCTAAATTTCTCAACAAGGTTTCTTAGAATCATCATACGTACATGTATATGAAATCAAATGTGATTTTTTTCCAAACTCTGCTTACTTTATCATGTGATGGATTTCATTAAGCTTCGAGGCAACAAAACGGCTAACGATGTCCCATACTATTTCATCTTATTAAAAGTCTTCGTTTTAATCATAGTTTTTGTGCAACAGATACATTTATTTTTATCACGAAAAAAAAGTTTTGCAGTGGACTTTATATCAAGGGTTTTAATAAGTTTAACGCGGAGGATCGTTGATATAGACAATATCTTGTTAGCAGTATTAGATCCTTTCTGAAGCTGATCTTCGTTAGGCGTCGAGGTAACATAAATCCTAATGAAGTTCCTTACTATATATTATTACATAGTTGACTTTATTAGGCGTCGAGGTAACTTAACGCCTAATGAAGTTCCTTACTATATATTATTACATAGTTGACTTCATTAGGCGTCGAGGTAACTTAACGCCTAATGAAGTTCCTTACTATATATTATTACATAGTTGACTTCATTAGGCGTCGAGGTAACTTAACGCCTAATGAAGTCCCTTACTATATCTTATTACATAGTGGACTTCATTAGGCGTCGAGGTAACTTAACGCCTAATGAAGTCCCTTACTATATCTTATTACATAGTGGACTTCATTAGGCGTCGAGGTAACTTAACGCCTAAAGAAATCCCTTACTATATCTTTGTACATAGTGGATTTCATTAGGCGTCGAGGTAACTTAACGCCTAATGAAGTCCCTTACTATATCTCATTACATAGTGGATTTCATTAGGCGTCGAGGTAACTTAACGCCTAATGAAGTCCCTTACTATATCTCATTACATAGTGGACTTCATTAGGCGTCGAGGTAAAATCAACTATAACATTATATTAATATTATATTATTATTAATTATCAGAAAAATTACATAAATCAGATATGAAGTGCGCATACGCAAAATTTCATTTCCGATACGACAACACGACATCACGACAACACGACAAAATGAAGCGAGATCGCGACAAACATAAAGCGAGATCACGTGTGAAATTTACAGATTAAAGTGTAAGTTTTACAGAATAAAGTGTAAATTTTACAGATTAAAGTATGAATTTTACAGATTAAAGTGTAAATTTTACAGATTAAAGTGTAAATTTTACGGATTAAAGTGTAAATTATACATATTAAAGTGTAAATTTTACAGATTAAAGTGTAAAATTTACAGATTAAAGTGTAAATTTTAGAGATTAAAGTGTGAAAAATAAAAAAAGTAAATTAAAAATGTGGCCCTAATACGCTTCCGTACTTTTATATTTTTCGCGATTTGTATATATATTTTTATTAAACGATAAGGAAGATAAACAATGCTGTCTAAAATGATACACGTATTGCGGACCGGATCCGATAGGTGGCCGGGTAGCTCAGTGGATAGAGTGTCCGCTAGAGTTGTGAAGGTCCAGCGTTCGAGTTTCGGTTTGGCCGCTGCATTCATTTTCCCTTTCGTGTTACATTTGAAGTCTCCACCGACCCAGGGAAGAGACAGGCTAACATGTTGGTCCCGGGGTAGAGCCTGTTGGTTTCGATTTGAAATCGAGTTGAATAAAAAAAAGAATAAGAAGAAATGAATGTGGCGGGCCAGGGAAGTGGCCAATCAACAAGTTGGTCCCAGGGTGGAACCTGGTGGTTTCGATTCAAGGGATACGAATTGAGAAAAGGACGAGAGGAATGTGGCGATTGGGACTCGATAGCTGACCGGGTAGTTCAGGGGGGTAGAGCGTCCTGCTAGTATTGTGAAAGTCTCGGTTTCGAGTCCCGGTTTGCCACGCTATTTTCCCTTTTCTGTTACACACGTAACACAAATAACTGCACATGTCAGAACTGCAGAAAAAATATGCTTTAAATTGAATATTTTATTTCGTTTCCATCTTGGATACGACATCGTTTTAATTGTATTTGGTGGTAACTAGCACAACTTTGCTGTGCATGTTACTTATTGAATTAAACCCGCACACACTTAAAGCCTCATTGTCAGTCATGCGTAAAAAACAATGAACTTTATGAAGATAATGTTACAATTTTATGTTTAAAAGTAGACGTTTTGGAAAATAGTAAAAGTAAATAAATAAATACTAGTAAATAAATCAATGAATATTTAATCTCTTGACACATCATTCAGGCAGCTTAGTTGGTAGAGTGCTATATGTTGGAGGTCGTGACTTCAAACTGCGGCCGGTTTCTGTCCAAAATTTGAAAATCGGTAGTGGCGGCTTTCTTCAAGCAATCACTGGGTCCTTCGATAGACCAAAAACCTGTGTCATGGTTGGCACCGTCCTTTCCATGAGGGCACTGAAAAGATCAACATTTTTGTCAGTTCATCATTAGCTGTTGATGTCTCGGTATAAGTGAAATATTCTCGACTGGGACGTAAAACTCCATTCAGCAAAATCCCGGACACAAATAACATTTTGACGTCTCGTTGTCAGTCATGCATAAAGTATGGTGCACTTGATGAAAATGACATAATTTTCGTGACAAAACAGTCTTTTATTGCCTATTTTACTGAATGCAGCTTTTTTGCTCAAATATACACGTTTGAACACTTGATGCGAATTCAGATACGCACTGTATATATTGAGAAATAATTTATCAGTCTACGTGCAAACTATGTGCACAAGAAATATGTAATTAGCTCAAATTTTACAAGATCAAACTGTTCCATAGGGGAATGAGCTGTTTTATACGCAAACAACTGCTAAGACAGCATGGACTGACTGCTTTTTGGATATCTCGTTTTCCAAAAAAACCGATGTTGTAGTTCGGTAGCCTGTCTCTATTTTGGATAAGGTCTCTCAGCAGTGTAATAGTGTCCATATAAACCAATGCAAAATATATGTATATTTTGTTTTGTCTAACTTTTTTCTTTCTATCTTTCTCCATGTCTGTTTTGTGTATCTTTTTATTCATCCCCCTTTCTTTTGTCCCGTCTTTCTTACTTTATTGTTGTAGATACATTGTGTCCTCCTACAAGTTATTCCTAACCAAAATCATGCATAACGATTCATTTGCAAGCTTAATTCTCACAAGGAAAGTAAAAGCTTTGAAAACTGACATTTAAGATAAAGACATGAATTTCCACAAAGACAGCTAGGCCGGGTGCTCCGAAAGAGTAAGTGCCTCCTGCCTGTTTAGCTAGCTACACCTACCGGACGTGAAATAAAAATGAAAACGAAAAGAACATGGAAATATGGGACGTAAAATATATCCAGGGTAATTTTGGATAAAGACACATTATACTTATCAACAATATTGTGATGACGGCCGTAAACCTTTTTGAGGGCCTTAATAAGTCTAGGCTTGCAATGTCCTTGCATCAGCCATTTAATTGTAAGTAGCTTCTTATTAACAGGTTAGATTACTTATTATACTAGTGTTAATTTTACAGTACGAGTACTAGACGGCCGTTTCGGAAAACAATTCCTCATCAGTGGTTGTAAAACAAAACTTAACTTCTTCATTCATTATATCAGTATCATATGTAATAATGTATTGCCACTACGGGAACTTAGTTGGTAGAGTGCTCGCTCCGTAAGTGGGGATGTCGTGGGTTTAAATCGTGACCAGGCCTGACCCAAGACTTGAAAGTGGGTAGTGACTGTATTTTGCCAAGCAGTCGGCATAACGAAATGAAAGTCACGGTTCTTTTGAATGGAAACTTTAAAAGTAAGGAAGCACCGTGTCATGATAGGCGTCCTATCGTGACACGATTAAGAACCCTGATGTATAATGACATAAGCGTAATGCACAGGCAAAGTTTTTGCACCTTTGCCTATAACTTGCGACGTCTCGATATAAGTGAAATTTTTTTGACTTGGACATTAAACGCAATTTTTCATCTCAACACTAATTATGTACATTGTATAACCTTTTACAGGTGCAAATAATGGGTTTATGGTGTCTACCTATTCGCCTTATGATGGGAGAATCAAAGCGTACCAGGGTGATGTGGAGAGCATGATAAATATGGCTACTGTTCCTTCCAAACAAGTTAGTCTACGTTATAGTTATATAACAAGTCTGGCAGCAGATCCACAAAATGGCTCGCTTTATTTGCTAGATGTCCAGTTTAAATCCATATATAGACTGGATCACGTCAATGTCTGGTTTAATAATTCCAAAATGGCGTTTACTCGTCTCCACGAAGGGATATCCATAGCTATTGGAAGTATAGTGTTTGATTGGATTTCACGAAATATATATTGGACTGACAGATACCATAATTGGATATCTATGATGCCGGTGTCAACCAATGACAGCCTGATGTTCAGAGCCGTGGTAGAAGAAGGCGTGTCTGTTCCAGTAGCGCTGGCCATTGATCCAAAAGCAGGGTAAGTTTTAATGTTTCACCATATGTGCCACAGTGTCCAATGTAGAACTGATGTCATAGGGGTCATAATGGACAAGACCAGAGCAACCGGTCCTACTTCCAGTGTTTCACTTATATTTACTTAGTTTTCTACGCTAGCTCAGAGGTTAAAGTGATCGCTTCGAACTTGGAAGTCGAGTTTCGAAACATTGCTGCATCTGACCAAGGCTTGAAAAAAGGCAGTGGCCCTTTTTCGGCCAAGCACTAGACAAGTTGAAATGCAAGCTACGGGGTTCTTCTAAAAAGACCTAAACAATCGATGCCACAAGTCACGGTCGATGCCACAAGTCACGGTGAGGGTGACATGCTTAACAACCCTCCATATACTTTTGCAAATGTCAAATTGTTTACCACTTTACCTAAAACTGGTGTAATGTCCCGATATAAGCGAAAAATTCTTGACTTTGATTGACACCCTATTCAATGAATCAATTTATCAATACTGATCTTTTCTTATTTTTAGGTTGTTATTTTGGTCTGACACCCAGCCGTCGGCCAGAATAGAATGGTCAAACCTTCTGGGAGAGAACAGGACTGTAATGTTATCTGGGAATATGAAGTTTATCATAGCATTAGCCGTGGATCCAGAAGGTCAAATGTTATACTTCACCGACTACCTCAGACAAACCTTAGAGGCGGTACAATATGGTGGATACAATAGAACTGTTCTGGTCAGACTGAACACATACCAACTTGTAGACATGGCGTTTTATAAGGTAATTCCCCTTTTATTTATTTATTTATTTATTTATTTATTTATTTATGTATTTATTTTATTTTATTTTATTTTATTTTATTTTATTTTATTTTATTTTATTTTATTTCATTTTTTCTGCTTTATTTATTATATTTGTTTGTTTGTTTATTGCAATTTATTTACATAACGGATATACAATAGAACCATTGTGGTCCTACTAAACACATACCAACTTGTCGACATGACGTTTTATAAGATAATTCCCCTTTTTATTTATTTATTTATTTATTTATTTATTTATTATTTATTTTTAAACTTTTTGCTTTATTTTACATTGTATTACATTTATTTATTTATTTGTTTGTTTATTGTTATTTATTTACAACACGGATACAATAGGGCCGTTCTGGTCAGACTTAACGCATACCAACTTGTAGACATGGGTTTTTGTTTAACGTGAATTGATCAAGTAGTTCACTGGCGAAATCCACTTGACGAATATCCCTTGTACCAAATTATCAGTATCTTTTTATTTATTTATTTATTTATTTATTTATTTATTTATTTATTTATAAACTTAATTTTTTACGTAATTGCAATTAGGGGAAATGCGACGTAATTTTTCCCCAAAAACGTTCGACACAAACGTGAATGGATCACGTGCTGCAATGAGAAAATCCACTTGATGATACCCTTTGTATCAAATTTTCAGCATTAGTTTATTTATTTATTTATTTATATATTATTTATTTATTTATTTAACGTAATAAAGGGAATCTATTTGCGATTTAAAAGTTTTTTTCCAAAAAAACAAAAAACATTCGACACAAACGTGAACTGATCACATGGTACTATGGCTAAATTCACTTGATGGATACCCATTGTACCAAATTTTCAGTATTAAGTTATTTGTTTATTTTCCATAATATTTCTTTCCTTATTTATTTCATTTTGTATTTATTTATTTATTTATTTATTTATTTATTTATTTATTTATTTATTTATTTGATTTAGGATTATCTATGTGTTGTGGACCAGCGGTATCGGAGAACGCTGTGTTACTCGACCACTGGGAAGAAGGTGTTAAGTGATACTTTGTACAGTAATCCATGGGGTATCTGTGTCTTTGATAAAAGTACGCAATCAACAAATGTTACAGGCAAGTACCTAAAATGTAATAATTATTGACAATCAATTGCGTGGATATTATGTTCTAAGGTACCTCAAACGTTCAATAAGTACAATATATTAGCACGCCTTTTGCAGTTTTCTTAAACTATTTTTTGCATTTAATCATTGAATACATGACAATTTGACAATGTAATTTGTTTTAAAAATTTTAAATATGTATTTTCAAACAAACACCGACCTTATAAAACAAGCACCGATCTTGTAAACAAGCATCGATTTTGTAAAAATCCTATTGCACCGATTTTGTAAAATCATATTAAAAAGTCTTGTAAAACATCTATTTTGTAAAAAAATATTGTAGTTTTGTGAAACATATTCAGTTTCGCCAAACATAAACAAGCCTTTTTAAAATATGTTCAAGTTTTGATCAACATATACAATCATTCTACGATAATGAAAAGTTTTTGTCAAACAAAGACACATCTTCTTAAGGAAATGCAAATCCTTTGTTAAACATACACAAGTCCGCGTAAAATATATACAAGTCCTTCTCAAACATATGCAAGTCTTTGTTAAACATATAAAAGTTCTTGACAAACATATACAAGTCGTTGTCAAACATATACAAGCCCCTGTCAAACATATGCAAGTCCTTGTCAAACGTATACAAGTCCTTGTCAAACATGTTGTCTTATAAAACATATACAAGCCCTTGCCAAATAGGTTGTCTTATAAAACATATATAAGTCCTTGTCAAACATATACAAGTCCTTGTCAAACATGGCGTCTTATAAAACATATACAAGTCTTTGAGAAAAATGTTGTCTTATAAAACATATTCTAGTCCTTGTCAAACATGTTGTCTTATGAAGCATATACAAGTCCCTATCAAACATATACAAGTCCTTGTCAAACATATTGTCTTATGAAACATATACAAGTCCCTATCAAACATATACAAGTCTTTGACAAAAATGTTGTCTTATAAAACATATACAAGTCCTTGTCAAACATGTTTTTTATGAAACATATACAAGTCCCTATCAACATATACAAGTCCCTATTATTCAAACACATGTACAAGTCCTTGTGCAAGGCTTAAACGTGTATAAATCCTTTTCAAACATACTCAAGTTCTTGTAAAACAAGATAAACAAGATCAGAATACTGTAATATATATATATATATATATATTATATTATATATATATATTATATATATATATGAGTTATAATACATGCAAACCATACAAAGTTTTGTGAAACATATCTATACAAGTCTTGTATAATATACCAGCATACCTTGTTAAACTTGTAACCATCTTATGTGGTAAAATATTGCATTTTCGATTTTTAGATTATTGCTCAGAGATGAATTGTACACACTTCTGTGTTAACATGCCAACAAAAGCTCGATGTGTTTGCAAAGAAGGATTTGATCTGCAGGATGACAACACACGTGTATAGGTCAGTATGTACAGTGCGATAATTTCACGTGTACAGGTCAGTGTGTACAGGCGATATTTCACGTGTATAGGTCAGTATGTACAGTGCGATACCATCACGTGTACAGGTCAGTGTGTACAGGGCGATAATTTCACGTGTATAGGTCAGTATGCACAGTGCGATACCATCACGTGTACAGGTCAGTATGTATAGGGCGATAGCATCACGTGTATAAGTCAGTATGTATAGGGCGATAGCATTACGTGTACAGGTCAGTCTGTACAGGGCGATAATTTCACGTGTATAGGTCAGTATGTACAGTGCGATACCATCACATGTACAGGTCAGTATGTACAGGGCGATAATTTCACGTGTACAGGTCAGTATGAACAGGGCGATAACTTCACGTGTATAGGTCAGTATGTACAGTGCGATACCATCACGTGTACAGGTCAGTATATACAGGGCGATAGCATCACGTGTATAAGTCAGTATGTATAGGGCGATAGCATTACGTGTACATGTCAGTGTGTACAGGGCGATAATTCCACGTGTATAGGTTAGTATGTACAGTGCGATACCATCACATGTACAGGTCAGTATGTACAGGGCGATAGCATCACGTGTATAAGTCAGTATGTACAGGGCGATAGCATCACGTGTATAAGTCAGTATGTACAGGGCGATAGCATCACGTGTATAAGTCAGTATGTATAGGGCGATAGCGTTACGTGTATAGGTCAGTTTGTACAGGGCGATAATTTCACGTGTATAGGTCAGTATGAACAGGGCGATAACTTCACGTGTATAGGTCAGAATGTACAGGGCGATAACTTCACGTGTATAGGTCAGAATGTACAGGGCGATACGTTCACATGTTTAGGTAATTAAAGCCAATCAGATAATGTACAGGGAAATATCAAAGTATCAAAAATATCATAGATGTTAACATACTTAAAAAAATACACTATATTTATTTTTCAGCAAAACATGGTATCTCTGGAAAAGGTTTAGTATTTACAAACGGGACAGGTATGTGTATATTACACATAACATCAATAACTGGTGCCAAAATCCAACCTGAATGTATTGAAGCGAACCTTGGTAACGGTACTTCTTATTTACAAGCTGATAGTAACGAGGGTAAGATTCACTTCTGGAATGCGACTGGAAAAATGCTCCAAACATACGATCTACTATCGAATACCACAAGGCTGATAACACATACTGGAAATAATGTTACTGGTAGTAAATTAATCTCTCTCTCTCTCTCTCTCTCTCTCTCTCTCTCTCTCTCTCTCTCTCATTGCAACGGTTTCAAACTTTGTCCTAAGTTTAATTTAAAAAAAATATTAAGCATCTAGGTGTTTAACTAACTACAATTGGCGTTTCGCCGACCACGCCCACAATGTTCCGACACTGGCCGCCATCATGGTACCAAAGCAGCATCACGACAACTAATGAGGTACTAGTGTCAGTGACGTCATTAAATGGCGCTATTCAGGCCGAGTTTTCATTCTTTTTGCGTGTAAATCAAGCATCCGGCCATTTGACGAAACATTGTGGGCGTGGCCGGCGATACGTCATTTTACTCCATAACTATGGTAACATGGTAACTTAAGTATTCCGTTTTATGGAATTAGTGTCGAATCGACAACTCATCTCGACCCTGCGATAGCTATATCTCGATAGAAGTTATCTATATATCATTCGGTACTTTTTCGGTCACTTCGACATCCGACAGTCGAACTTCGAATCCACTTCGTTAGCTAAGTGTTAAACCCTCGACAAGTCTGTATTGTAGATCGCACGACTCTTTAACTTGCATATATTAAATATGTTATTAGTTTTATTGCGTCATTTTCAGGACTGTTTTACGACTGGATAGCAGACGACTTGTACTGGTCTGAATCTGACACGGGCCTCATCAAGGTAGCAGCTTTAAAACAAGCCACTGTTGAGGTCACAAATATATTTACGCAGTTGTCCAACCCAAAATCCCTGACGGGTAATCCTCATAAATAGTAAGTGACTTTATGACCGTCATCACAATATTGGTGATAAGTTTGATGTCTCTGTATAGGTAAACACCATTGGCCTGTCTGTTTGACCTTTCATTAGGAATATTCATATGAGAGGGTCCAACCAATGAATGGGTAGTGTTAAGATCCAAGTTAATACATACACAATACACAGGTGTACTCTATGAGGTTAGTATATCTGATAATGTATACAGAATAAACACCTGTGTTGCCTATACACAGATGTACTTGGTCCGTGATAAATAATTAAATTAAAGGTCAAGCCGACAGGTCAAAGTTGTTTGCCTATATCCAGAATTACCATATATATATTTGATTTCGATAGTTCAATATTGTTCTTTCATTCTGAATTTTGATCACACGTTGCGAGTGTAGTTAGCTAAACAGGAGCTACTCAACTTTCCAGAACACCCAGCCTCACTTCTCTGATGGAAGTTTATGTTTTTAACTTAAATTGTCAGTTTCAAAGTTTTGTTTTGTTTTGGATTGTTATTTGGACATGGATTAGTATGTTTGTTTTTATACCCCCGCTTAAAAATTGGGATATATAGTGATAGGGGTGTCCGTCCGTGTGACCATCCGTCCTTCCGTTACACCTTAGGGTACCTATCACTTATTCGCAACTCCTCCTAAACCCTTCAATGGATTTTCATGAAACTTTCACACAATCTTTGTGATATAGTGTAGATGTGCACCTCCTATTTTTAAATTTGATCTGATGTATTTGTTTTTAATGTGGGGGAGCGGGGGGGGGGTATTTTTTGTGAGCTTGTGGCTACCCGGACAAATCCTAGTGTGATAAGGTTTGATCAATTTGCTTGCCTATGGTCAATGGTTTTCACATAGCACTCTGGTTGTCTCTAATTTTCCAGAACTAACTGCTTCAAAAACGATATTATAAAACTGGCTCATAGTCAATATTTCGACTTTAAAAAGCCCTTTTCAAGACACTAGATAATTTAAATTGTATTACGTCTTTTCATCCACTTTCATCTCCATTTTAGAAAAAATAATAATGTTTTCACATAATACAATTTAAATTATCTAGTGTCTTGGAAAAGGTTTTTTAAAGCCGAAATATTGACTATGAGCCAGTTTTATAATATCGTTTTTAAAAAGGATTTCCCCTCAGGGAATAACGCTAAGGAAGTTATAACTGCTTCAATATAAGTGAAAGAAATAACTATTAGTCGACTTCAAATTTTTCGTTTATAGCAAAGACCAACGAGGTTAGTTTGTAATATCATTCCTACCATTTCATGTACGCTAACACCAGTTCTGAAGATATCAGGGAGTCAACGTAACTCTCATCAGAATGTGTACCTCTCTTTCTGTTTGAAAATATTTCTTAAAACATTTATTTATTTATTTATTTATTTATTTATTATTTATTTAGTTGTTTATTAATTAATTTATTTGTTTATTTTGTTTATCATTCAACGATTAAAATTTAATTTTATTAAATTCAAATTGAAACAAACATTTGAATAATTTTGATTGATTTTTTATTTTTTAAAAATGATACAAAAAACTAACCTCGTCGGTCTTTGCTATAAACGAAAAAAATTAGGTCGATTTATGGTATTTTACATTCGAAACATCTAGTCCTCGAATGGTGGAGACTTGAGATTTGAAAAATATTTTTGTAGCAAAATTTGGTATAAATATATTTTGGACCTTTGGTTATCATTTTAACATCTTGAAAAAAATTTTGGTTTCATAATTTTGGTCCAAGCAATACTGATGAGAAACTATATTCCGAAACGACCGTCTAGTGCTGAAAAATATTTTAAAAAACTAGTATAATATGTAATTAACAACGAACTGTGCGTATATGGATACATCACCACGTTCCTACAGACAGGTTTGAATTGGCCATAATTAGCTAATCAAAAAACAAGATATTTACAAACTTTTATTCATTTCAGTGAACTTTATTGGATCTCTGGTAACAGCAGTTCTGGATCTATGGCAATATTAAGAGGATCATTCAATGGTACTGATGTTAATCAAGTTGTCAACAGCAGTAACGGCATTGGAAGTCCCATTGCACTTGTGTTTGATGAAGTGCGACACAGGTCAGTGGTTTTAGAACAATTCTCTCTCTCTCTCTCTCTCTCTCTCTCTCTCTCTCTCCTGGATATTTTAACACTGAAGAGTAGGGACAAGTCAGATAAATAGTCGGGGTAATTTGAGTTTTATAAGAAATGTATCAGTTCGAGGTTTCGAAATATCAAATGTATATATCAAAATATCAAAAGTTTTGACTTGCCTAGCCGGATACTTTAAATGTATGAACATTTGTATGCAGCATTGTATGTTACTGTAATCTAGCGGATTACTACAGTTTAATATTTTTAAAATGAAAACCAAAACTGAGCTTAGAAAAATAATTCAATGTTCTACTACAAAATGGCTTAGATACGGATATGTATTGACCGAAAAGCTCCCGAGAGGTACACTCATGTGCCAAATTAAAAGTCATAAAATGGCCGATGTGATATGTGAATCCAGAATTAATTTTAAACACCCAATGGTAATTTTTTCAAATTACAATAAAGTTACTTACCACAAATTGTTTTAGTACTTCGTTATGCACCCATTTTCTGCCGTAACAGTTCGAATTCTTTTTGGTAGTGACAAATATAATGATTTTATGTAGGTTGGGGTAAGAGAGGACCAAATTTCCTAAACATTGTCAAGGTCTTGTATAGGTAACAATTGTCAAAGATAATCCGTCGGTTCGTCACTCATCCGTTCGTCTAGTGTTAAACATTCAACAGGCATGTACTATCTTTACAATATTATTTGCTTAATGATATTTAGGTTGTACTGGTTAGATAACGACCGAGTCAGAAGTGTAAATACCGATGGTACTGTTGCTGAACAACACATCAGACCTACTGGAGCCAATACATTCCTTATATATAAGGTAGGTCGAAATAAAATAATGCCACGCCTACAAGGGTGAGTCAATAATTAGATAAGGACTAATTCAGAAGTGTAAATACCGATGGTACTGATGCTGACCAACACATCGGAATTTATGGAGCCAATACATTCCTTATATATAAGATAGGTTAACATAAAATACTGTCACACCTACAACGGCGAGTCAATAATTAGATAAGGACTAATTCAGAAGTGTAAATATCGATGGTACTGATGCTGACCAACACATCAGAATTTATGGAGCCAATACATTCCTTATATATAAGGTAGGTCAACATAAAATAATGCCACGCCTACAAGGGTGAGTCAATAATTAGATAAGGACTAATTCAGAAGTGTAAATACCGATGGTACTGATGCTGACCAACACATCGGAATTTATGGAGCCAATACATTCCTTATATATAAGGTAGGTCAACATAAAATAATGCCACGCCTACAAGGGTGAGTCAATAATTAGATAAGGACCAAGTCAGAAATAAAAACTGATGGTACTGTTGCTGAACAACACATCAGAATAACTGGAGCCAATACGTGTCTTATATATAAGGTAAGGCGGAAAAAATGATGGCGCGACTATCCATAATTACCAATCCTAAAAACCGCGTTTGCTTGCAAGTTTTTGATATTTTGAGAAGTTTGGAAATCTTAATTTGCCAAGACAGTACAGAGTAAATAATAAGTATCGTTATTATTATTATTATTATTATTATTATTATTATTATAGTTTGTCCACGATCTGATGGCAGAGTGTTTATAAACACGTATGGGTTTAAAAAACGCATTTAGATGTGAGTAGCGTATTTGTATAATCACGCTTTATTTGTACAAGTTTACAATAGATTCGCTGTATATTTTGCTATCACATCGTGGACGACCAATATTATTATTATTATGATTCCCCACCACCTAAGGTGGGGAATCATATTGTTTTCGTTCTGTTTCTCCTTATTATTATTATTTTTATTTTTATTATTATTTTTATTATTATTATTATTCCGTCAGGACCATATGCTGTAGCATATCTCGGGAACGGCTTGATGGATCTAGATGAAATTTGGTACCAATAATCTGTTGCCTGTGTAGATAATCAAGACTCGTTCATTTTCGTTATCTTGAAGGTGGGTGGGTGGGTGTACATTGCTTAATTGAATACGTAGTTAAATACCCGGGGAAACTAATTCTAAATGGACATAAGCTGGTTACGACACTTTAATCATACCAAGCAAATGCTTTCACCTATGAGTTAATCCGGTTAGTGACCATCAAAAACTTGGCGATTTTTAAAATCACAGCTTGTCACGTCACACGCCTGTTATTAAAACCTTACACATTGAGCTGAATGGTGTATACAATTTGCCTTGATAGATCGAAGAAGGTTAAGCGTGTCGAAATAGCTTCGGGGTATTCTGTTAATCAATTCAATTCAATCTTTATTGCATTAAGCATACAAATGTTTTTTGCCACAAATATATTTTACATAACTGGTGGCAAAATATGTTACAAATTACATGTAATACAAAGAGAAACAATCAATATGGTAAGAGAGCATCACATATAATAATTATAATAATAACAATACTAATAATAATGTATATATATATATATGTATAATAATCCCATTTTACATGTATAATAAGTTACACATTTGTCAAAAAAGTGTAGATTATATTAAACATAATATTTCGTCCCTCAATTTAAATGCATGATATAAATATTTTGAGGTTTTCTTAATTAAAGAAGCATTTTTTTAAGACAAAAGACTTGTAAATTGTAGTAACTAGGGTTACAAAAATTCATATATTTTGACCGAGTAGATATATCGTTATGACCATGAACCTCAAACATATAGGAATAACCGATATAAGTCGCGAAATTAAAATACGATTTGTATCGCGCATTGAATCACGATTATTAATCAATAAACTTTTAAAGAAAAAATTAAATAAACGTCGCAAAGGGTAACTTTTATTATATTTTATTTTGGATTTTACAATAATCCCGAGTCCATCGGTGTTTATACTCTCTGGCGACATCGAGAGGGCACCTGGGTATATCCTCATGCAATGTCGACACGCTCCTATATTACCTGGATCTACCTGTCCATAATTAGAAGGTCTTACATTTACACCTAAGACAACGATCTTAATCAACTCATTCTTTAAGACCAGTCGTTAATTACTGTGTTTATTCAGTGACACTCGCCGATCCGTCACTGGCTTCAATGTGTTATCACCTGTTAATTACTGGTGACCAAGATACCGGTGAACTTTGAAAACTTGTGGCCAGAAAAATCGCAAAGCGCCGTTTTTTGTAGCCAGTTATAGAAAAAAATCGCAATTGGCGACGTTGGCGATGCCCAGCGCAAACCCTCCCATACGTGTTCATTCATTGTAACACGCGGCGACGCCGAATCAGAGGCCTGAGAGGGGTTCTATGATTTTTCTTATTCAATGAAATTTATTGAAAACGTCACTTCAATGCCGAGAAGGCCTTCCAATGTACGATTTTTCTCAACCGAAAACTTTAATTTAAATCTACTTTAACTTTCAAAGAAATCTAAAAAAGTAATCAAGGTAGGATTTTTTTAGTTTACCAGGTCGGCGCTGTACAAATGCACTTCAAACACAACTGCCTTTAGAATGTAACCGTTCATCAAGGCAATATATACACAACATTAAAAACGCATGTGACGCGAAAATCACAAAATTTACCTGTTGATTAAAAACTAAACAACAACATCTCTTGTTCATTTATTGTTTTATTCAATCTTGTAATTTTATATGAAGGGTCTTTGATGTAAGACTACCTGCACATGCAGGTACCCGACTCGACTAGTGCATTACGTCAAATGTTGTATGTGTCAAAAAGTATCCTTTTTGGCGACACAGTAATGAAATTGGCAACAAAATTTTACACCAATTGGGTCTTTTCACCAGATATATGCCATAAATTATTTATGGATGGTGGGGAATCATACGTAACTGGTATCCCAGTTACAATCTCTAGTTATTATTATTATTATTATTATTATTATTATTATTATTATTATTGGCGTTCAATAAGAGCCAATTTCCTCCTACAAAAATAACAGGAAAATGTTTGACCAATGAAAATACTTGAAACTGATGGATTATTAACGTGCAGTGTACATGTTTTGTAGTAGTGTTTGACCTTTGTCATTAACGCATTTATTTCCGTGGTATCACAATTTTCGTCGTTTTCTTGGTCGACACTCTTATCTACGAAATAACATTTCGACAAATGGTATAAAAAAAACTCAAAATTACCTTTCGTTGTTGACCCAAAACCACGAATTCACTAACCCACAAAAACTATTTGTTTGGGAAACCACGAACTTCTGTCTCAACGAAAATAAACGATTTTACAGTATATGGTTTCTATTATAATTACTGTCTATTTGCGTGAGTTTTGTGTTTATAGGACTATTTTATATGGAGAGTAGGACGGAATGAAATCAGAGCTACGTTTTTGGATAGCAGTAATCCACACGTAAGAATAGATTTGAAAGCACATGGTAACGTGACGGGACTATGTGTGTTTGACAGTCGAATACAAAGAAAGGAGAGAGGTACGACTTTTTATTTACCGGAGTGTAATTTGATATATTTTTTCAACCCTCTTAACAATTTCGAGTTGGTTTAAGCAATACTGATGAGGAATAAATTTATATTCCGAAAGGACTATTTAGTGCTGTAAAATTAACAATGATTATGACTGATATGTATTTGATAAGTTTTCTCAGAGTACTGTAAAAATATTTAATTTCGCTTGTATTTATTTTTGCGGTATTGGATATTTAGAAATATCCACGCATTTGATATTTTGCGCTTTTGAAATATGCTCTATAACACATAAGTATAACATAATTTCGCTTTATATTACTTTTGGCACAAAACTGACCGCGAAATAAGCAAAAATTAGTACACCACGAAAATAAATACGTTTACGGTATAAACTGTTGAGTTTAAGACAATGCAATAAGTTAATTGCATGTACATTTTGTGTTTATATGTACACCGCTACGGCGGCTCAGCTGGTAGAGTGCTCGCTATGTATATGGCAGATTAGGGTTCGAACAGTATGAGAACCTTTTCTGTGTATTGTCCTGAGCGGACTGCAAAGGTAAACATTGCTGTTAATTCATCTCTAACAGGGATTTAAAACCGTATCTTCTCAATCATATTTTGCTAAAAAGATACAATACGTTTTTACCAATACGTTTGCATAATTTCTATTATATCTTCATTTCAAATCAAAAACAAACATACTGATTCATGTCCAAATTACAATCCCCCAGCAAAGTAAAAATGTAAAAGCCGGCTAATAAAAACAAATAAATTAAGTGAAACACGTGGACTTTCACCATGGAAGTGAGGCCGAGTGCTCCGGAAGACGTAATATAATGTTGACAGTGCATCTCATTATCAAAAACAAACATTCCCGATCCATGGTAAAGAAAAATGGTAACCTTAGTTAAACACGTGAACATTAAACAGTCAATTGAGACCGGGTGCTACTGAAGAGTAAATACCCGTCTAGTCTTAACACCCACCATTCAGAATCAAAGTTTAAGAAAGAATGAAACAGGAACACGAAATTATTGGACGTCAAATATGTGAGGATATTCAATGAAAATGTTGTTTTTAATTAGATTTTCTATCTATTGTGTAATTATCGATATATCAAGAACTTTTATTTTACATCATAGTCAAAAGCAAACATACAAATCCTTGCCCGAATCACATCACAATCCAGAAGCAAAGTAAAAACTCATACAAGTGAGATTACACACGTGAACTTCCAATAATGAAGATAGGCCAGGTGCTCCGGAGGAGTAAGCACCCCCTGTTTAGCCAAATTAAATTATTGTTCTTAAGATCCGCCTGCAGTAAAATGAAATGAATTTTAATTTTTAACCACCCTTCTCTCTCTCTCTCTCTCTCTCTCTCTCTCTCTCTCTCTCTCTCTCTAATTGTTTTATAGAAACCAGTAGAATTAAAAATTGTTTTGGTATAGCCTTTTATGTTTTTATAATTATTACAGGACCCTGTGAGGAAGATAATGGACAATGTGAACACATATGTCTGCCATCAGAATCTGGTCCAGTCTGTCGATGTAAAATAGGTTATAGAATTGCACCTGACGGGAAGTCTTGTAAATCTGGTATGTGTCACACACACACACACACACACACACACACGTGAAAATTTGGTATCACACACACACACACACACACACACACACACACACACACACATGTAAATCTGGTATTACACAAACACACACAGAGACACCCTCGCATGTGTAAATCCGGTATTCCTATGCCAACCACACACAGAGAGAGAGAGAGAGAGAGAGAGAGAGAGAGAGAGAGAGAGAGAGACAGACACCCGCTCACGTGTAAATACGGTATTCCTATGCCACACACACAACACACACACACACACACACACACACACACACCAAGGATATTATACCATGTATATATACAGTTCATAAAAATAAAAACATGAGGAACAAAACCTGTTCATTACAAAGGTATTACAGTTTAAGGTGCTTAAGGAACCTTGAAAGTAATATAATCTTGACTAGTATGTTTATATTTTTATTCATTTATCACTTCTTTATTTTATTTTGCTTTAATTTTCATAAAGATCGCGGTAAATATCACAATAAACATATTTTGCAGATATTTTCACAAATAGTTTTGCATTCCTGGTCCACAAAATTGACCTTGACATTTAGCCGCAGTTTAACAATTTTATATTTGACAGATATTTTCGTACAAATAATTTTGCATTCCTGGTCCACAACCATTACCTTGACCTTAAGCCAAAGTTTAACAATTTTTTTATTTTACAGATATTCTCACAAAGAATTTTTCAATCACCTGTCCACAACCACCTTGACATTTAGCCACAGTTTAACAATTTTATATTTGACAGATATTTTCGTACAAATTATTTTGCATTCCTGGTCCACAACCATTACCTTGACCTTAAGCCAAAGTTTAACAATTTTTTTATTTTACAGATATTCTCACAAAGAATTTTTCAATCACCTGTCCACAACCTTGACCTTTGGCCAAAGTTTAACATGTTTTATATTTTACAGATATTCTCACAAACAATTTTGCATTGCTTGTCGACAACAACAATGAAGTAATATACCAAGTGCCAACAGATACAAAATCTGTTTCTGAGAACGATCTCATGGCGCATGACATACCGGAAATGAAATCACCTGTTGGGGTCCTATATGACAATTCAACTGGTTATATGTATTGGACAGAGCTGCAAAGTCAATGGATGCGTAAGACAAAACCGGGTAGTATAAATGTCACAACTGTAATAAAATTAGGTAAGTTATATGAAAACAATTAGGTCTGTTATTTTTGCATGAAAGAATTGTCTGCTGGTGACGTCATATTGTTTTGAACGGCGCAAAGAAACATTATTATTCTTCTCGGTGCATCAATACTATTGCAGTTTCTTCTGCAGTTGTATTAGCCGAATTTTGAGTTCAGAATAATTTCAAATTTGTTGTGAATTAAAATTGAAAATTAAATAAAAATGATAGAATTTTACCAAACCAAAGCACATTGGTATAAAAAGATAAATTGCATGATGTAATATAGATTTCAATTGATTTTTTTATTTGTGTTAATCACTCATTAAACTAATCATGCTTCGAACAACTGGTTTTAGTTATATAAACTCAAAGTGTAAAAGTAAAAGTTACGGTCAAACCTGTCTATTAAGGCCACCCAAGGGAACTAGTAACAGTGGCCTCTATTGTCATTATTGAAATATTGCATTCAAAATCAGCATAATACAACTTAATCAAAATTAAAAACCAGCACATGACGCTATGGAAAGATAGCCTTTTTATACAGGTCCAAATAATATGATTAAAGAGCAATTGGGTACAATTCTACTGGCCTTTATTAGCAGGTGGTCCTTATATAGAGGTGACCTGTAAGACAAGCTGTAGTTTCGCTACAGCTTTACGAGTACCCTGGGATTTTTATATCTGACTACAAAGATATAATACGAATTTATTTTAAGATATATCCTGTATTTACCAAGTGTTAACAGTCTTATGAAATGAGGACCTAGCCGTTTAATTGATTGCATAGCTTTTCAAAAACTTTATCCTGCTCAAAATCTAACTTCCCGTGACATTCCCACAATGATCAGGGAACTTCACTCGGATTAAGAAAAAGGTCGCTCAAATGTTTACCATATATTTGCAATTTTGATCAAATTGGTTAAAATTCTGTCGCTCAAATGTCCATTACTTCGTCGCTTTATTTTCGCTCATTTGTCCTATGCTTTCGCTCAAATATCCAGCGACCAGTAGTTGCATAGATATTCTGAGCGACCATCATGACATGTTAATATATTTGTAGACTTTTGGTATCCTGACAAAATGGCTATGGACGAACTATCAGGTTACCTCTACTACACAGCGGTAAGAAGATACAGTAGTTACCGTAACATAAGCTACATCGGTGTTCTACGATTCGATCTTGACCCTGATCAACCAAAAAATAAGCAGATACTCAAGGGATTGCATGAACCAAGGGGTATCGCAATCCATCCCAAAAAAGGGTAAGTTGAACCCAAAAATAACTTCTCAATGTACGTGGAAAAGAGGTCCAGTGAAGTGATGAAAGAGTTTTTATTTGGGTATTTCTCATGGTTTAAAGATTTATGATTGTTATTTTTTGGAGGGAAAAAAGAGACTCTACAATATTTTGCTTTTATGTCGGATGAAAGCTGAACCTGGAATTCGATTCTTACTTTATTTGATGTTTGAATATTTTGATGTATAGAGAAAGGTCATGGGTTCAAAGGTCAAGGTCACAGATGCAAAACAATACCGAAATGGTTAATTATTATCTGGAAAACTATAAACATTTTGTATAGGCATGTATATTAGATATTGTAGGTATTGATACAACGGTCATTTTGATGTATAGAAAAAAGGTCATGGGTTCTAGGTCAAGGTCACAGATGCAAAACAATACCAAAATGGTTAATTATCTCGAAAACTATAAACTTTTTTAAACTTTTCAAGGGTTCAAAGGTCAAGGTCAAAGATGCGAAACAATACCGACATTGTTAGTTATCTTGAAAACAATAAACTTTTTGTAAAGGCATGTATATTAGAATGTTGTAGGTATTGATACAACGATCATTTTAATGTATAGGAAAAGGTCATGGGTTTAAAGGTCAAGGTCACAGATGCGCAACAATACCGAAATGATTAATTATCTTGAAAACTATAAACTTTCTGTATAGGCATGTATTTTAGAATGTTGTAGGTATTGATACAGCGGTCATTTTGATGTATAGAAAATGGTCATGGGTTCAAGGGTCAAGGTCACAGATGCAAAACAATACCGTAATGGTTAATTATCTTGAAAACTATAAACTTTTTGTATACATGTAGGCATGTATATAATAATATTGTAGGCATTGGTGTACTGATAATTTTGATGTATAGATAAAGATCATGGGTTCAAATATTACGGTCACAGATGCCAAAAAATACTGAATTAGTTAATTATCTTGAAAACTTTTCACTTTTTGTCTAGACATGTATATTAGAATGTTGTAGGTATTGATGTTCAGATCATTTTGTTATATAGATTAAGGTCATGGGTTCAAAGGTCAAGGTCACAGATGCGAAACAATAGTGAAATGGTTAATTATCTCGAAAACTATAAACTTTTTGTATAGGCATGTATATTAGAATGTTGTAGGTATTGATACAACATCATTTTGATGTTAAGAAAAAAGTCATTGGGTTTCATTATTTATGTTGTCTTGAAATCTATCAGCTAGCCATTATTTATCAGGCGAGCTTATCAGGCCCATGGGGCTCTTGTTACTAAGTACATTGTTTTTTTATTGTGATTTTGACATGGATCGGTATGTTTGTTTTTTATTCTATATTATTTAATAGCTTGTTATTTTGGAGTGATGTTGGTGCAGTCGAAGATTATATTGGAAGGTCTGACATGGATGGCCAAAACCCAAAACTACTTGTAACTGGTACAAATGTAAGGACACCGATAGGATTATCTATAGACTATTCAAATGGTAAGATTAAGATAATAAATCCAGACTCCAGGACCCAGTTGTTTGAAGCTTGATTAACTTAATTAATGATCAGCTGAAAATTAAAACATGAATAAAAATAAAAATATCACTATCGAATTGGTATTTTTATTTCAATGTGGTTTAGTTTGATGGAATTTTTATTCATTTTCGACATTTTAACTTTAAGTTCACAATGTATCAGGAATTATGCAAAATTCAAATTTTAACTAATCAATTGATTAAACTAATCAGGCTTCGAACAACTGACCACAGATTAACAGTCATTTATTAACTAAGATTTACCTTAACTAAAATCTGGAAAATTTGACATCTATAACATAATATTTTTATTTAAAGCTTATTCAGGACTTTAAACTGTCAATATGAAGTGTTTTATTTTTATGATTGTGTTCGAATTACGTCTCTCAAAAGGCAAGACTAAAAATCTCTCTAGCACATACACACACGCACACACACACACAACACACTGATTTAATTACGCTTATGACGTGTAGGTAAGATAAAATATACATTGAATTGACTGAAACATTTTAATGTTTTGAAAAGATAATATTCTCATATCATATTATATACAGAAAACTAATTTGTACATCAATGATAACAACCCAAAAACGCCACAACGACCAAACGACGAAAGCGGTCACCAAGTGGTCTAACGCGTAACTGTGTTTCACTACCTCACTTTGAACTCAACTGGGATCAATTTCATTGTCTACAATGTTTGGTTTTATCCAGACATTTCGGTGTCTTCCAGCTACATAGAATTAACAACCTTCAATATTCAAATTGAGTTTATTAATTTTGTATTTCTCTAGATACTCTGGATTTTTCTATTACCCCTACTGAAATTCAGTTTGCAAATTGCTCCCTCCTTATATGAGAGATGGTGAGTTCGAATCCACACGGGTCTGACCAAGACTTGAAAATAGGTAGTAACTGTTTTTTAGTCAAGCTCTCAGATTTCAGAGACGAAAAAACCTTCGGATGAGACCTTAAAACAATACCCTATACAGTCCAACCTGCCTTAAAGGCCACCTCTATATAAAGGCCACTGCTTATATAGGCTAGTACAATTGTATCCCAAATGTTCTTTATTCATATTATTTGAACCTGTATATAAAGACCACCTGTCCATAAAGGCCACTTTTATAAGTTCCCTCGGGTGGCCTTTATAGACAGTTTGACTGTACTAAGACAGGCATGGTACGTCAACGAATACTACCTTCAAATTTCCCCTATGTACACTGCAAAGGTCAAACTTTCTGTCAATTCACCTTTAACTGACATCGTCTCGATATAAGTGAAATATTTTTGACTGGAACACAAAACCACAATCAATCTAGTTTCTTCTGTCAATCCACATTTGGCATTTAGTTTAACATGTGTTTAAGAAAAATAAGCTTATGTTTATCTTTTTTGATTTTACAGAACATTTATACTGGGCAGACTTGGTAGCAAATCAAATTAAAAAGTGAATTTGGAAGGAGGTGATTATAAAGTGTTTTACACAGACAGCAGTAATCCACATCCATCAGATGTCGTCGTACAGGGGGCATATGTGTTCTACATCTCATGGAACCAACGGTTAGTGTAAAGAACTTGAATTTTAATGTTTCCGCATGATTTTAATATAGTATTTAAGTTAGTTCCACATATGGTCAAATTTTTTAAATGTATACATTCCCTAAAGAAAACAAGCCGTACACATTAGCCTATATACAAACAAATGTAACTAATTTGTTATATATATATATTTATTATATAGCAATATATGCTTCGCATAGAAATTTAACATTAAATCCCGAGTTGTAAGCGTGCAATTTATACCGATATTTGCACGCTAACTTTGTTCCAGTCCGATGTTTCCCGATTTAATTTTTTCATATTGCACGCTTTGTCACATGGCCCTGTCGTTTATGACGTCATGCGATTGTTATCGACGTCATCGCTGTGTTGTTTGTCATATTGAACTAGTTCTTATATCCATTTACAAGAACTAACGTAATATTTATGTATTGTACAACAAAATGGTTTTTTACATGAAATACTTGACGGAAGTAAACGAAATTTATTTTGCTATATAATAAAAGGGTTATTGAACTGATATTGTGAAATATTGTCCCGAGTTGGCTCGACATTTGCATTTGGGACATTTGCACTCGCAAACTCGTGCAAATGTCGAGTCCGAGTCAACTCGGGACAATATTTCACAATATCACTTCAATAACCCTATAATATTTTTGTATATTTAGGAAAATCACAAAGTTGAATAAGGATTCAGCTGCTGTGGTTGATTGGATGTCGGATATTCCAGATCTTGGACGACTGGATAATTTACAAATATTTCCAGCTGACAAGCAACCGAGTAAGTTTAAATATCAACATAACAGGGTTTTAACATATATATGCCAACCATATTTCTGCCTGTCTGTTTGGTTTCAGGTGCTGGGAGTTAAGATAAGAGATCAGTTTCTCTTGGTTCCTTAAATAACCTAGACTCCTACAAGATACAATGAAGGTATCTATTTCTATTACAATTATTGATACAGTGCTTGCTCCGTAAGTTGGAGGTCGTGGTTCGAAAGTGAGAAGTGACAGTTCTTTCTACAAGCACTCGGCATTACGAAATAAACAGTGGGAACGTAAAACTAACGAGGTCCCGTGTCCTGGTAGGCTTGGCACGATAAAGAACCTTTCTGTATAATGCCATCAGCGCAACGCACAGTCAAATTGACCTTCACCTATAGCAGGCGACGTGTTGATCTGAGTGATTTTTGTTGGCTAGGACGTTTGGCTCCATTACTCAACTCCCAACTTTATAACCATTTCTATCTGAAGTAAGCTTCATCACTACAGTGTCGGTTTCAGATCATTTCTAGTCTATGGGAAATAACTCATTTGTTTTTCACACATATTCTACCCATGATTCACCTGTATGTGGTTTGAGATAAGACTGGTATACTGGTAGGTATTAGTATTTGGATCGTAATAAGTTTGATTGATTTATTGATTGATTGATTGATTGATTGATTAATTGATGTGATAAAATATAACTTTCGTAATTTTGTGATGTTTGTATTCATGAACTTAAGACAATTTTACGAAACGTTATTCATTTTTAAAGAAATAAACTTTTATGTCAAATTATTAATTTTTAAACTTTTTATACTTTCCCTTGCTAAATAATGTTCAACCAAATTCTATATTCTGTTATGAACAATAATAATAAGCAGAATAAAAATAATAACAATGTTCCTGTCACACAATTTTGATTACACACGTGGCGGGTGTAGTTAGCTAAACAGGAGGTGCTTACCCTTCCGGAGCACCCGGCCTCACTTCCCTGGTGGAAGTTCACGTGTTTAACCTAACTTGTCAGTTCCAAAGTGTTTACTTTGCTTCTGGATTGTAATTTGCACATGGATTAGTATGTTTGTTTTTGTTTATTTTTCAGCCAATGAAGCATGTGGAAACAACAATGGCGGTTGTAGTGCATTTTGTCTACTAAAACCAAATAATACCAAAGTCTGCGCATGTGAAGAAAAAGTTGGTCTTAGAGATGATAATAGAACGTGTACAAATGGTAATGAAATTTAAATTTACACTTAAGATATACAGGTCCGTGTTTAGTATTTTCAGGTACTATCATTTTGTTAGCGATATATAAGTCAAGGTTCGCATTCGATATCATAAATTTTATGAGATGAGGCATCTTGGTTAAAAGGTTTCACTGTTAAAAGTTTTATGCTTTGCGTAGCACTTGAAGGACATCTATCCTCACTTCTTTGTCAGGAGTTTTATAACTTATGCCATTTTCAATATCACCAAGTTTTGTGATATTTCATCTTGGCTTATATGTTTTACTTATAAAAGTGTTAAGCTTAAGCCCTTTTGAAGCACATAGCGTTATTTTCTTGGTGGACATTGCACTTCATTTACCAGTTTTTGAAGTTTAATTTAAACATGGATAAGCGTTTCTATGGTTAAATAAGAGAGATTGAAACAGGGAACGGCTTTGACTGCTCTTTGATGTATACAATAATAATAGAGATTGTTTGGCAATAATAAAAATACAAGTAGGTTGAATATAAATGATAACTGAAGAAAAAATTAAGATAAAGGGATTGGTGAATTTGAACCAAAGCCTATAATGTAAATAAAAAATATTGTAACCTCGAGACCATACATTTCTACACAGTGTAAAAACACTAAACATACACGAACCATTGCTAGAAACAAAAATAAAAAAGTAATCATCAAATAATACCATGTGCTTATAATTCTACAAATGTGTGAGAAAATCACTGAACGCATATCTATATTAATTACATATCATACCAGTTTTAATTTTGCTGCACTTAACGACAATTTCGGAATACAATTCCATATCAGTAGTGCTTAGACCAAAATCTTGAAACAATTTTTTTTTAAATTTATGTTAACCAATTCATATTTCTTTCAGTATGTAAATCCATTGTAAGGAACGGGATGATAGAAAATAATTGTACTATAATTCCTGGTGCTGTGTGCAGTTACAGTTGTAATAAATACTTTACGAAGAAAAATCAGACGACAGACAAAATTAAATGTTTGAAAGATATGTCTTGGAATGAAACAAATCTGTGTGAAGGTATGATATATGTATATATAAATAACGAACACAGTCAAACCTGTCTAATGGCCAACCTAGGGAACCACTAAAAGTGAGCTTTATGAGCAGGTGGCCTTTATATACAGGTTCAAATAATATGAATAAACAACAATAGGGATACAATTCTACTGGCCTTTATAAGCAGGTGGTCCTTATAAAAATTATAGGAGTGGCCATTGGGCCAGGTTGGGCTGTACTATATGATGTTTTGTCGCTCTTGGTATCATTAACAGTAAAGACCTGTCGAAAGTTTAACACTAAGCTAACAAATTGGTGTCGAATAGACAGCTAATCACGAACGTTCGATAACGTTTGCGTCTGCATCTTTGTGGCAGTTGCCATCTATCTCCCGTCAACTCACTATCTATACCCTTGTCACTCAACAGCCGAACTTCGACTCCTTATCGTTAGCTCTGTGGTTTTTTTTTTTTTTTTTTTTTTTTTTTTTTTGTCGCTCTTGGTATCATAAACGGTACAAACCTGTCGAAAGTTGAATACTAACTGAAACATAGCAAATTGATGTCGAATAAACAGCTAATTACAAACGCCCATAACCGTTTACTTTGGGATCTTTTTGGCAGTTGTCATCTATCTCCCATCAACTACCTATCGATACCTCTGTCTCTCAACAGCTGATCGTCGACTAGTTATCGTTAGCTCTGTGTTTAACTTTCTGTGCTGCATTATAGGACTTCTGTACAAGTGTTAGGGTATGAAGAACTATTTGTTTCCAGTTTTAATATCATGTCAAAAACTATCTTTTCAATTCCCGAGATCACTGACATTTAGCGGTAAACCATCATTTGTATTATATCCTTTGTAAAAATTCTAAGTTCACCCGGAAGATAAATGGAATTATGTGATTTATGGATTTCGAAGCCCTCTGCATACAGATATGCAATTCTTGATTTCCCAAATGTTGAAATGTGCACAATATATGTTTCCTGGGTCAAATATTGTCTGTTGTCAAAACACGCGAAGACCACACGTTTGTTAAGCCTGATTTTGGCGCCAATCTCTTCACTGTCTCAGAATTACATGCCACATGTATCAGCTTGAATTTATTTAAAACTTTTTTCAACTTTTAATTTATTATGCATATTTAGAGTGAAAGATAAAGCCTATTCATAATGATAAAGATGAAAATTAGGCAAATAAACAAGGATAGTCACCATATATCTATCTTGCCTGTCATTTAAATAATAATTAATCATAGCTTGTGTAGCTAGCTAAACAGGAGGTACTTACCCTTCCGGAGCACCCGGCCTCTTTTCCCTGGTGGAAGTTCACGTGTCTAACCTAACTTGTCGGTTCCAAAGTTTTTACTTTACTTCTGGATTGTGCTTCGGGAATAGATTTCTATATTTGTTTTTGATTAATCATCTGGTTCTTTACAAGTAAACGTAATGTGCTGCATTTTGATCCTCGTACTTCAAGCTATAGAAATGCGTGACCATTGTTAGATATATAATTTTGATTTTCTTATTGCAGCAATATTGTGTAAGCTGGAAACAGTAAGGATTACGAACGGAAAAGTAAATAGCACCTGCACTGGGCAAGCTGGGATAGCCTGTGATTACACATGTGACAGTGGCTATCGAAAAACAAATGCGAATACTACATTTATGTGTGATGAAAACGCTAAATGGAATACTGATTTTACAGGACTTTGCAAAGGTATGTGTTTAATTTTTAATTCTTTAAGCCTAAACGGTAAATGGTCAAGATTCAGCTTTTCAAATCGTATAGCTTTAAAAATACTATTAGATTTGTAGATAAACATTATATACATGCAGTTTTACCTGGTCCTTTTCTGTTTTATAATAGCAATAGGAACAAAAATTTCAATAACATTACCTGCTTCACATGATACAATATTCGGTAGATCCGTTGGTAGATTGCTCGCTCTATAAGTGAAAGGTAGTTCGTTCGAATCCCGATCGGGTCAGACTCAAGATTTGAAAATGGTAGTGACTGTTCTTTCGCCAAGAATTCATCATTACCAAATAAATATAACGATTCTTTCGGATTGGAACTTAAACTAAACGAGATTCCGTGTGTTAGTGGGCTTGGCACGCTAAAGAACCTTTATGTATAATGTAATCAGCGCAAAGCACAGGCAAAATATCTACATCTTCGCCTTTAACTGGCCACGTCTTAATATAAGGGAAATATTTTTGACTGGGACTTGAACACCATTACTTAACTCAGTACCAAGCTTGTTACCTACACGGACATCCGAGATCACAAGAGTCTTTCACAAAATATTTTAATATCTTAAATGATTCAGAATATACTGCTATAATATAGTAAATCTGCGTTAAAATGGTGCTCGATAAGTTTGATTCATTGCGTATGGTCATAACGTTATTTTTATGTTTCTACTTACGCTTATTCGTTCTTAATTTACTACAGACATTCTGCAAATAAGCAACATGCTAATGGATTACGACAATATTTATCGCATATTTAAAAACTAAATCGGCGCAGCATAAAACTAAAGTGAATCGGAAATTCAATCAGGAAGCAACAATTTAACAAAAAAGATTTAATACGTCTGTCCGTTCGGCGAAAAAGCAGTTACTACCTGTTTTTAAATTTTGATGAAGTCCGGGTTCGAACCAATGATGTCTCAAATGAAAAATAAGCACTCTTCTGAAAAGGCTTCAATATGCCAAACTCTGAACAAAGTTCAGTGACAATGAAGCCAGGATTAGCTTTATAAGACTAACTTTTTTTTAAAAAGTAAATTAGTTTAAATACTCTCATAGAAGTGTAGACTTTTTATTTCTTTAAATTTGGTTATTTTTTATTAAGAAACTATTACACCAAGTTTTCATCATAATGATTGTAATTACATCCATTTAACTAGAGAGTAACGCGTCTAGAATTGCTTGTTACAAAATCATGAATATTTATGTAGTTTTGTTAAACAACAAACAGAAAAATAAGATACCACTTCTCAACTGAGAATATTCTGTTATTTTCTTGTAAACCGTTGGGCATGTTAACAACTTCACCGTCACATTCAAAACTATTTAATTTTCGAATAAATATTTAATATATAACTGGGAAATCTGATGATTGAACGATTTTGCTCTCATGACCTTTTACCTTGTTATTTGTTGTCCTTGTCGTTTAATTAGTACCATTTGTTTACTTTTTGCTATTGTCAAGTTAATTTTGTTGTTATATGAATTTTAAAACACTTTTTATTGATCGTATTAACTCATTTTTTAGAAATAACATGTGACCTTAACAGTATCAAGATACCGAATGGTAAACTTACCAGTGGTTGTTTTGGACATGTTGGTAGCATTTGTAATTATGAATGCAACTCTGGTTACAAGAAGAATGATACTTTATCGACATTTATATGTACATCAACTGGGGAATGGAATACTGATTTTCAGGAATTATGCACACGTAAGTTATGTTTGATATATTTTTTTTCTTAGAAAATACCGATTTTATTGTACATCTGTTTTGGAAATGTAGGTAGTATTTAAAATTATGCATGCAACTCTAGTTACAAAATGAACGAGACTTTATCAACATTTATAATGTCATTGACACACACACACTATTGCATAAACAAAAACCCATACAAAACTGAAAAGAATATACAAGTACAATACAAAAGGAAATATATTAGATAAAATGTTGGATATATTGGAAACAAAACTATATATTTGTCATTTACTTAAGTACTTGATGGTGTGTTGTATGTGTGTGTGTGTGTTTGTGAAATTGTCCTTTTGTTACCCGGCAAGTGAACCCAGTGGCCCCAACCCTGGCATTTGACCATCCCTATTTAATTTCTGGGACAATAAAAACATGAATTACAAAAACATTTATAATGTACATCAACTGGTAAATGGAATACCGGTTTGAAGGATTTGTGCACACGTTTTCTCGATAGTTTATATGATTTTTAGAATACACTGACGTTATTCTATGTACAAAATCAGATAACCCGTGTCCTACTACTGTAAAAATTAAACATCCCTGTCCATGACGAAATCACAATATAAAAACCATCGGAAATCAACACGTGCGCTTCCACCATGAAAAGTAAGACCTGGTGCTCCAGAAGGGAAAGCACACCCCCTTCAAAAGTGTTCACTACTGAACATAATTTTACTTCAGATTCATTGTACGACAAAAATTTGGTGGTTTCAATGTATATTTTTATCAAAGTTTTGTTAGATAGGAGTGGTTTATTGTTGACATTTTACCATATCCCAAAGTACAAGTATAAATAATCAAACAAATTACGACACATATTATTAATATATTGAATTTGTTATATGAGGGTTCCAAGTCACCTCACTTATTTAACTTACAGATTTATATATAGTTCGATATTCTATCAATTTAAAGTGATTTTTCTTAATAATTAGTTTATGTTTTTGAAAACATTCCAAACTATATTACATAATAGCTATTTTTCATCAACAAGCAGCAAGTCTTTGCTATTTAACAATTACCTACCCATGTAGAAGTCACAATCTCAAAAACAAAATAAAAGTATGGGAACTATAAATTTACCTAAGCGCCTAAACTTTTAACTGGGAAGTAAGGCAGGGTGTTCCTGAAGGAATGCTTTTCGTGTCAAGATTGCTACATCCGCAAAATGTGAAATCAAAATCAAGAATGGAAGTCAGGTGTAACCGCTAGGAGCTTGACTGATCCGGTACGACCCCGGAGACTTTACCATATAATACTATGATAACAATCGCAACATCGCTAAAGGTCCTGACAGTCCAAGACTTGCAGCATTGAGACACCAATTAACCAGTAAGCAACCCGATCCGATGCAGAATGCCCCTGTTCAAAATATTTTAGCCTTCAAAAGGTGATTAATCCAACAATTTCGTTTGTTAACTGACAACTGTTAAAAATATTTCAAAATAAAATCTCTATTTGAAACGTTTAATGCACTTATTTCTTGCATATTGTAGATTTAGGACTGTTTAATGTCAATAAAATTGTGATTATCCTTCTTTCAGCAAATGTGTGTAACCTTGCAAGCATTAATATTTTTAACGGTAAGATCAACAGTGGATGTACAGGTCAAATTGGGGATATTTGTAACTATACATGCGACAGTGGTTATAAAAGAAACGAGGCCTTCGCTTCATTTGAATGTACATCCAAAGGTGAATGGAACACTGACTTCAAGGGATTATGTACATGTATGTATAATGTATCATTGTTTGTTACCAATTTTCTTGAAAACTGGACCTACTAATGGACTGTTCGACAAATACAAGCTGATAACTTTATTATATTTTTAATAAATACCCAACAAATATTTTAGTTCAAAGGGGTACATAGGAATCCCCCATGTCTGTTTGTCCGTCTAAAATTTGTTCTCAAGAGATAGTTCTGTTTGTTAACCAAGTTTATAATTTGTAGTAGTCAACTGTATGGGATTAATACCCCTTGCTGAATTTACCTTTGCAGAAATGACGTTCATGAGTACTATAACTATCATTGCCGTGTCTGGCCTTCGGAAAGCAAACTCGCACACATTTTCTCACACAAAGATATACCGTAGTGCGATTCGAGCATAATCTTCAAGATGCACTGTGATCTGTTAACCTGCAGTTGTTAACATACTAGTGCATTTGTACAAATTTCATAAAACTTCTCGTCAATCTTCCAATTAAACACTTAGGTATTCTTTGGGATTATGATTTTAGACATGGATTAGGTGAATTTGAAAAAAAATCGGTCTTTCTATTTTTCTCATTTCAAAATCTAAAAAATACATGTTTTTGGATTTCAATAATTCCAAAACGGCCTTCTACTGCTGCATTATTAAACCAGGTTTAATGACAAACTGAATAAAGCGCGATAGCTAAATCTGTTTTGTCTTTTCAGTGATAAAATGTGATGTCAGCGCTGTCAATATTGCCAATGGTATAATTGTAAACGGATGTACAGGCCTTGTTGATACTTCTTGTGACTACACGTGTGGCGATGGTTATAAAAAGAGTGATCAACATCCAAACTTTTCCTGTTTATCAAATGGTGTCTGGAGTACAGATTTTAGTAATTTTTGTACATGTAAGTTTTTCAACAATACATAAAACATAACAGTATTATTTTTGAAGAAATATTAATTTCATTTTATTACCATGACACTGGATTAATATTGCCGTCTATCTTTTTCTTACTCATAGTCATACTAATGTGATTTAAATTCGATTTAGTTCAGGCTTGTATGGAAAAAGTTGTTAGCAAAATGTAATATGCAAAACCTTATCAAGCCTATATACAAACAGAGTAATAGTGATAATAGTGATAATAGTGATAAGGTTTCATTATTTTGACTTTAAATTAATAAGATTGTTTGTGATCGCAATTTGCAAATGTTTAAACTGGGATTACGGTTTTCATAATATCAACTCGCATATTATAAGCAACTGGATATCTGAATATATATACACACACACACAATATATATTATATATATATATATATATATATATTATATATATATATATATATGAGTTATAGTTCGAAGAAAGAGGGGAATATTAAATTTGAGTTTTCGCCCGTCCGAAATTCTTGTCTTCTCTAATTCTCCAAAACTATGAAGCACTATATCACGAAACTTAGTGCAAAACATCAGCATAGATAGGAAATGTCCATAGCATTAACTCGAGTTGGTTTGCTCATTGTCCTAGAAGTTATTGCCCTTTGAATATAAATACAAATCTCAAAAAGAACCAGCAGGCGGGGGTCATAATTCACTGGATTTTGTTGTTTTATGATCAAAATGTAAAGTACCTTTGTATTTCTAGTAATTACATGCGACGTAAACAGCATAAGTATTGCAAACGGAAAAGTTAAAGAGGGTTGTAAAGGAACAGCTGGACTTATATGTGACTACACTTGTGATACTAATTATCAGAGAAGTACTAAAGTACCTTACTTCCAATGTTTGACGAATGGTCAGTGGAATACAGATTTTAAAGACCTTTGCCAGCGTATGTTAAATTCGATTATTTTATTTTCAGTTTCTCACATTTTGTTAAAATCTATACTAGTTTCAAATAGTTTTTTACTGTTATCATTGTGATTTTAGATTAGCCGTATACTAGTATATTTAAATGTCATTATATGTATTTTCCATATCAAGCCTCTTATCGGTTCAACACGAATGTGTTATACTATGAGTATTATTGTGATTTGAGTGAAGAGTTGAGAAATAATGTTTTACGTCTCAATCCAAATTGTTTTATTTGTCATTCAAAAGAACCATGTCTTCCATTTCGTTATACCGAGTGCTTGGCGAAAGAACAGTCACTACCTACTTTCAAGTCTTGAATCATACCCACTACCTCCCCGAAGCAAACATTCTACTAACTGAGCTTATCTGGTGATTTTTCTAATATGAGTTGTTTGAGTGGTTACCATGGGTTAAACCATGGGTGTGTGCTATATATGAAATATGTTATATATTATATATGCCCTAAAATATGACTTAAGATTGTTGATATTTAATTTCGATAAAATGAACCTCAACTGCCAAATTTAGGCACAAAATTTAGTTTCTCATATTTTAATCTTGGTTTTGTACTTCATCAAAAACAAACATACTAATCCGTGTCCGAATCACAATCCAGAAGCAAAGTAAAAACTATGGAATTGACAAGTTAGGTTAGACACGTGAACTTCCATCAGGGAAGTGAGGCAGGATGCTCCGGAAGAGTAAGCACCTCCTGTTTAACTATCTATAGCCGCCACGTGCGTAATCAAAGTTGTGTGAAGGGAACATGAAACTATGTGACGTCAAACATATCCAGGGCAATCTTGGACACAAACACAATAAACTTGTCAACAATACTGTGATGACAGCCATGAAACTTTTTGAAGGCCTTGATAAGTCTAGGTTTGCAATATCCCTGAGTCAACAATGTATTTACAAGCAGCCTACTTCATTGAAAGGCGCTGTAGTGGGAACAAGCTCTACCATAGCGTGTTAATTTGGAAACAGATACACCATAAGCAGGGGAAGCAGGTATATTGCTGCATAGAAAAGGAAAGTTGACTAAATAAAAATTGAAGTCATCACGTTTGTCATTAAGTTTCAAATGTAGTCTTTCGATTCTACAACTTTTGTCAAAAAGTTTCAAATGTAGCTTTTGGATTTTTCATCTTTTGTCATAAAGTTTCAAATGTAGCCTTTCGATTTTCCATCTTTTGTCAAAAAGTTTCAAATGTAGCCTTTCGATTTTCCATCTTTTGTCAAAAAGTTTCAAATGTAGCCTTTAGATTTTCCATCTTTCGTCATAAAGTTTCAAATGTAGCCTTTCGATTTTCCATCTTTTGTCATAAAGTTTCAAATGTAGCCTTTCGATCCTCCATCTTTTGTTAAGATTGATCTGAAACAGACAGTATTTTTATTTTTTATTATTTCGTTGCCTACGCAGTCGTTTTGTCACGTGCAAGCTTTACAAAAACAAATTTTGTTATTCAGTAGAAATTGACTATTGTTTAAACAACATTCTTACACTCTACTCAACGTTTAAGAAATCGCTCATCGAATGTGTGTTTAATGTACATGTTCTTTATTAATGATTTTACGTTTCATAGGTCCTTGTTCCTTTCACTTTAATTTTTTTATTTTACACGTCAAGCACGTATTACCAAGAGAGAAGGTGTTTACTTTTCTGGTGCACCTGTCCTCACTTCCCTGTTGGATGTTCACATTTGTAACCCAATTTCCCACTTTCAAGGTTATTTTAATTTGCTTTTGGGATTATAATTTGGACATAAACCAGTGTTATGGTTTTTGATTAGAAACCTGACTTTCCTTAGTTCCATGTTTCTTTCATCCTAAGTTTTGATTACACACATAGGGGTATAAATAGCAAAACAAGAGGCGTTTACGCCCCCTCCCTCAGCGTATCTGACCTCACTTAGCTTCACGTTTGTTACCTGATTACCCAGTTCGCAAGACTTTACTTTGATTATAATTCGAAGAACATTGTTTTTTTATTATACAGGTGTTTATAAAACCTGTAAAACGGCTTTTTTCAATTTTGTTTTCGTTCTTACAGTTATAAAGTGTGATTTCAGCAAGGTAATAATAACGAATGGGAATATAAATGATGGTTGCCATGGTAATGTGGATGAAACATGTGATTACACTTGTAAACATGGTTATAAAAAGAATAATCCATCGTTTAAATGTACATCCAATGGCCAATGGAATACAGATTTTAAGGGATTTTGCAAGCGTAAGTTTAAAATGAATTTTAAGGAAAGTCCCTTTCGCACGATTCTTTATTTCTTCGACATTCTATACATTTCGGTAAAACCATTTATCGTTTGTGATAAGTTTAAATGTACATTCAATGGCCAATGGAATACAGATTTCAAGGGGTTTTGAAAGTGTTAGTTTAAAATGAATTTTAAGGAAAGTCCCTTTCGCACGATTTATTATTTCTTTCACATTCTATACATTTCGGTTAAACCATTTATCGTTTGTGAAGTCATATGATATTTGTTGAAAAAAAATAATTACCACATTGTCTCTGAAACATGTGCAGTCATGTCTATTAAGTGCTTCCAAGGGAACCGGTAAAAGTGGCCTTTATAGGCAGGTGACCTTTATATACAGGTTCAAATAATATGAATAAAAATCAATAGGGATACAATTCTACTGACCTTTATAACCAGATGGTCCTTATATAGAGGTGGCCTTTAAAGCAGGTTTGACTGTACAGTCTACTGTCCATTATAAGCAGGTGGTCCTTATATAAAGGTGGCAATTACGGCAGGTTAGAGTGTATTTCAGTTAAAAAAATATTATTCAATACACTTGAATCAGACTGGACAACGGGCATTGTCTATATCGTTCCTTACTTTGACTTAGCAGGCTAAAACAGTAAACTCTTGTAGATCTCATTTCTCTTTAAGATGGCATGACAACTTTTTTTAACCTTTTTGATTTTAGTCATAACCTGTGGTATAGACAGTATTAATATTCCAAATGGAACAGTAACTGAAGAATGCACAGATAATGTAGAAGATACGTGTGATTACACCTGTAGTAGTGGTTATCAGAAAAGCAAAGTATATCCGAAAATACAGTGCATGTCATCTGGTGAATGGGATGCAGATTTCAAACAACTTTGCAAACGTAAGTGAAATCTAATTATTATACCCCCCCCCCCCACAAACTATATATACTAGAGGACGGTATATAGGAGTCACTTTCTGTCTGTCCGTGTAAAATCATAGCTGCTTTTGGCGACATAAATTTTCACAGGAATAATTTTCATGGTCAAAAGGCGTGTTTTAACAGATTTAGTGTTACAAACAGTGTTAAATAGATTTAACAGATCTGAAAATATTCCCTGATATGCCAGCACACATCAACTTATTAAATAACAAATCATGTTTAATGGAATCAAAGGCCTTTGTGAAATCGATATAACAGATGTACATATCTAAATTCATCACTTTTTAAATTCCATAGTATAATGTAATAATTTCTATTGCCATGCAAAGCTAACCGAAAAACGCCTGGCCCCGGTTTCAAAATTTTTCCTTAGCTAAGATTTTCCTTAACTTAAATTAAGCAAATTTTGATATTCTTTTTTCAGAACTATTGATGAATATTTTTGTCAAAACAAAATGCAAATGTTTTAATCTTGGGGTGATCTTAAAAAACACCTTAAATTCCTGAATATCTTGAAAACTAACAAAATTATGAAGATTTGAAATTTTGCAAGATTTAAGTTAAGGATAATCTTAGCTAAGAAATGATTGTGAAACCGGGGCCTTCTAGGGCAGTATGATTAGTTTGCTTTGCACGGCAATGAAAGTTATAGTACTATAAACACCATTTCTATACAGTTCAATTCTTATATTTACATTTTGCATTTTTCTTTTAAATCTTATTATTGTTTCTGAATCCTGAAATACATTTAAAACACTGTGGTGTTCGACATACAATCCCCATCACTGAAACACTAAACCAATGACGCCACGTTTATAGGCATGCCCAAGAGACTAGTTAAACACATGACGGGTGTAGCTAGCTAAACAGGAAGTACTAACCCTTCCGGAGCAACCGGTCTCACTTCCCTGGTGGAAGTTCGCGTGTCTAATCTAACTTGTCAGTTTCAAAGTTTTCACTTTGCTTCTGGATTGTGATTCGGACACGGATTAGTATGTTTGTTTTTGATGAAGTACAATACCAAGAATTAAAATATGAGAAACTAAATTTTGTGCCTAAATTTGGCAGTTGAGGTACATTTTATCGAAATTTAATATCCACAATCTTAGGTCATATTTTAGGGTATATATATATAATATATAACATATTTCATATATAGCATACACCCATGGTTTAACCCATGGTAACAGCTCAAACAACTCATATTAGAAAAATCACTAGATTAGCTCAGTTAGTAGAATGTTTGCTTCGCAAGTAGGAGGTCGTGGGTATGATTCAAGACTTGAAAGTAGGTAGTGACTGTTCTTTCGCCAAGCACTCGGTATTACGAAATGAAAGATATGGTTCTTTTGGATGACAAATGAATTATTCTGGATTGAGGCGTTAAACATCATTTCTCAACTCTTCACTCAAATCACAATAATACTCATAGTATTACACATTAGTGTTGGACTGATAAGAGGTATGATACGGAAAATACATATAATGACATTTAAATATACTAGTATACGGCGAATCTAAAATCACAATGATAACAGTAAAAAAATATTTGAAACTAGTATAGATTTTAACAAAATGTGAGAAATTGAAAATGAAATAATCAAAATTAACATACGCTGGGAAAGGTCTTTAAAATCTGTATTCCACTGACCATTCGTCAAACATTGGAAGTAAGGTACTTTAGTACTTCTCTGATAATTAGTATCACAAGTGTAGTCACATATAAGTCCAGCTGTTCCTTTACAGCCATCTGTTACTTGTCCTTTTGCAAAACTTATGCTGTTTACGTCGCATGTAATTACTGAAGTTCAAAGTGAATTTACATTTTTATTTCAAAATAATATATTGTACCACTTTTAATTTCATGGCACTAGATGGGCGTTTTGGAATACACTTCCACATCAGTAGGGCTTGGAACAAACTTATAAAAGCAAAACTGTTTTTAAGATGTTGAAAACAACATTAATATATGATAAAAATTTAGCTAAGGATATGCTTTGAATGAGGGAGTATACCTCAGTTTTTTAGGAATTTCAAATTTTCACTAGCAGCAAATTAAGACAATAATATAGTTCTGACAATTATACACGGTTATTGCCTACTGAGTTTGTGATATTCACGGGACAAAAGCCACCCACCAACAGCCACCAACAACCACCATTAACTATAACTGGTGTTTATAAAATGTTTTCAGTTATTCAGATGCTTATAATATTCGAGTTGACATGGTTTACATTATGAAAAACTAAATCTAAATTAACTCATTTTTAAGTTGCGATCAAAAAAAGATTTATTAATTTAAAGTTTATCATAATAATAAAAATTTATTCATCTTAGTCTGCTTGATAAGGTTTTGTATATTACATTTTGTGCAATGTGCAACAACTTTTTCCATAGAAGCCGGAACTAAATTAAATTTAAATCACATTAGTATGACTATAAATAAGAAGAGCATAGACTGAATTATTAATCCGATTGCAATTAATAAAATATGTAATTCTTCTAATACAAAACTGTCAAGATAAAAAACAAACATACTAATCCATGTCCGAATCACAATTCAGTATGTTTGTTTTTTAGTAAGTCACATTAAGAAATGTAATTACTATGACTTCATTTGGTCTTGGGGTTTAATACATTCAAACGTCATAGAAGTAAATATTTTATTATAACCAAATTATTCTATTATTTTGGTTAAAACTTACATAACAACCACTTGTAAAGATTATGCCTTTGAATTATATTACGGTATTTTGAATACAAATTACATAGCATTATATATTATTTTGATTACAAATTACATAACATTACATATTATTTCGCTCACAAACTCATAGCATTACATATTATTTTGATTACAACTTACATAACATTACATATTATTTTGCTCACAAACTCATAACATTATATTTTATTTTGATTACAAATTACATAGCATTACATATTATTTTGCTCACAAACTCATAACATTATATTTTATTTTGATTACAAATTACCTAGCATTAGATATTATTTTGACTACAAATTATATAGCATTACATATTATTTTTCTCACAAACTCATAGCATTATATATTATTTTGATTACAACTTACATAGCATTACATATTGTTTTGCTCATAAACTCATAACATTACATATTATTTTGCTCACAACTTACATAGCATTACATATGATTTTGCTTACAAATTACATAGCATTACATATTATTTTTCTCACAAACTCATAGCATTATATATTATTTTGATTACAACTTACATAGCATTACATATTGTTTTGCTCATAAACTCATAACATTACATATTATTTTGCTCACAACTTACATAGCATTACATATTATTTTGCTTACAAATTACATAGGATTACATATTATTTTGATTACAAATTACATAGGATTACATATTATTTTGATTACAACTTACATAGCATTACATATTGTTTTGCTCATAAACTCATAACATTACATATTATTTTGCTCACAACTTACATAGCATTACATATTATTTTGCTTACAAATTACATAGCATTACATATTATTTTGATTACAAATTACATAGATTACATATTATTTGATTACAATTACATAGCATTACATATGTTTTGCTCATAAACTCAACATTACATATTATTTTGCTACAACTTACATAGCATTACATATTGTTTGCTTACAAACTACATAGCATTACATATTATTTTGATTACAAATTCATAACATTACATATTATTTTGATTACAAATTACATAGAATTACATATTATTTTGATTACAAATTACATAGCATTACATATTATTTTACCTGTATATTAAGGTCACTTTTATTGGTTACCTTGAGTGTCCTTTATGGACACATTTGACTGTACATGTATAATATTTTGGTTTAATATTAAATAGGAACTGTTTGTGATACCTCTGCCATTAAGATTCAAAATGGAAGAGTAAAAGATGGATGTACTGGGTTTATTGGAGAGATGTGTGATTATGAATGCGATAAAGATTATACGAAAACCAGTATACTGAAACGATTTACCTGCACTAAAAATGGTATATGGGACACAGATTTCATGGGATATTGCAGAAGTTCGTATTTACATTTACGTATACAACAACCAAACAGAAACAAACATACTACTGCATTTCTATAAATAGAGTGCACATGATTTTATTCTTTATTTCTTTTAATTGAAAATGTTTCCATTAAACTATCAATAAAATGCTTTAACATGCACTGACCTAACCAAATTATATTTTTATTTAAATTCATTACGGTTCAGTTCTCCTGTACATAGAGAAATCGTGCGAAACTTTGGAAATTTGATCAAGTTTATACACCAATTGGGCCTTATTCAAAGTTACATCAGGGTATTTAGGGTCAGGTAGGTCATTGTCGCTCGGGTTTTTTCCAGGTGTGATCATCATGAATATTAAAATTATGACATAATATTTATAGTTGTTCAAAGTAAGAAGGTACAGAAGGGATGATTTTGACAAGGTCATATTTGTTGTTTTTTAAAGTTAAAAAATTGCTCTATGTACAGAATTAGGTTCACTTTTTTATGAATAAAAAATATTTTCCCTATATTTTGTCTTAAGTTTTGACAATGTTTTGTGAGTTTGTTGGAAAATACGACTTTATTTTTGCATTTTCCATGTGCAATGAAATTATGGAAATACAGTAATCCATGTGTAAATGATTATGTCTCTATTTCTCATTTATTTGACTATTGTTTAAACCTGTTTAAATTTTGCAATACTACACGGTCGTTACCGAATACATTTCCTTATCATGGTGCTCTGACCAAATTTTTGAAATTGATTTTTTTTAATATGTTGAAAAGATTACCAAAAAGACCAAAATATATTTCACTAAATTCAGCTGAGGAAATTCTTTGCATGAGGAAGTATACCTTATTTTTTTAAATTTAAATTTTAACTTCCAGCAAATTTAGGCAATAGTATATTTCTGACAATAATACACAATTATTGCATAATGAGTTTGTGATACCTTCGGGGCACCAGCCACCAGCAGATATCGGCTGTTGAAATTACATATAATACCAGTTTTAATTTTACAGCACTAGACGGGCGTTTTTTACATTTACATGTATACCTATCAATCAAAAAATGAAAGTATGATTATGTCACTATTCCCCATTTATCAGACTATCGTTCATGTAATTAGTGCTAAACCTGTTTTAAATCTTGCAATACTAGATGTTTTTCCTTATCAGTAGTGTTCTGACCAGATAGTGAAATCAAAATGTTTTAAAGATGTTGAAATAAAAAAATTAGGATGACCAAACTATTTACTAAATCTACTTTATGGCATTTGGATAGCCACATTTTTAGAAGCAAACCATTTTCCAAGTGAGTATGAAAGGACTTATTTTTCATTGATAGGAATTTATCGACATACGTGTAATTATTTATTTTAAAAGTATTGTTTCTTTTCATTATTTTTTATATTAACAGATTATTTATGTTTTGTTTATCAGAAATTGAGTGCGATAGAGACATGCTTTTTCAACCTGGACGTTTAAGTGTTGAATGCGAAGTACTTGGTGGCAAGATATGTAATTACACATGCAATGAGGGTTACGAAAATTCACATATTTCTTGTTTCTCAAACGGAACATGGAATAATTCGTTAAGCGCAATGTGTAAAGGTAATTCTAGTTCAAATGTTAATTAACATAATTAAAAAACAAACATACTAATCCATGTCCGAATAACAGTCTAGAAGCAAAGTAAAAACTTTGGAACTGACAAGTCAGGTTAGACACGTGAACTTCCACAGGGAAGTAAGGCCAGGTGCTCCGGAAAGGTAAGCACCTCCTGTTTAGCTAGTTACACCCGCCACGTATGTGATTAAAGTTGTTTAAAAGGAACCTGGAAGTATGGGACGTAAAATATCCAGGATAATTCTTGACACAGAGATATCGAATTTATTATCAATACTGTGACGACGGCTTAAAACTAACATAGTATTATTTCCTGTTTGTGGATGCGTTGTCTGATAGAAGGTGCATAATTGTAAGTAGCTTGTAGATGAGTGGTCTATCTTTTCTGATAGCAAAGACATCACAAATGAAGAAAACACTCCATTGAAAACAAAAACAAAAATAAAAAAACATAACCTGGTGATTTATCTTAGGAGTGAACAATCCCAATCCGGCTAAGAATGATTTGTCACAAATTTGATTACACGTTTGGCGGTAGTAGCTAGCTAGACAGAAGGTGCTTACCCTTCCGAGGCACCCAAACTCACGTACCTGTTTAAAGTCCACGTACCTAACCTAACTTATCAGTTCTTAAGTTTTTACTTCAATACTTGATTGTGATTCGGACATGGATAAGTATGTTTGTTTTTCATTGTCAGTTTTGGCAAAAAATTGATAAAGAACAAAGTAGCTACAGAAATACAATAGATAACATAGATGTGTTGCCGCAAGCTAGTTTGAGGGTGGTATATAGAAATCGCCACGTCTGTCTGTCTGTCTGCCCGTGTAAAGTGTAAAATCGTGTCCGGGCCATATCTCAGAGCTGCTTTGGACGACTGTAATAAAAATCCACATGAATAATCTCTCATGGTTAATAGGTGTGCCATGACCTTGAACCAATGTCATATCGTAAAGGTAAAGGTCGCGAAAAAATAAATGTTGGGGGCGGGGTATTTGGCTCTCAAAAGAGAGTTTTAGTATAATATAAGCGTTGTGGTTTTTATTCTTAATGACGTAGAAGGATATTTTATATCTATTACCAAATAAGAGATTGTTAAATTTGTTATATTGTTTTTATATGTTGTCGCCATCTCTCTGACAAGCAAGATAAAGTAAAATATAAATCAAGAAGAAGCATGCCAGCATTTGTCCAAATCACAATCACAAAGCAAAGTAAAAACTTTGAAGCTGGCAAATTAATTTAAACACTTTAACTTCCTACAGCGAAATTAACCCTCGTGCTTCGAAAAGGTATGCAGTTCTGTTCAGCTTGCTAAAATTTTTACCTATGCAAACAAAAATTGAAAATTAAAGGAGAATCATACCATGGGACATCAAATATATCCGGGGTTATTTTCATTACAAAAAATCAAACTTATCAACAATATTGATTGCGGTCATAAAACATTTTAAGGACCGTGATAAACAAAATATTGCATTACCTTGTGTCAACAATTGATTTTTAATCAGCTTTTTTCGTTTTATAAGGTTTCAGAAGTGAAAACAAGCTCTACCACACCGGCTTATTTGCAAACCAAATACACCAGGAGAAATCTAATGGTAGCAAGTTTATATTTTATGTTTTTTATACTATAGAAATCTATGAGAAAAATGCAGCGAATTCCCAACAAGCAAGCAAAGCTGGATTAATCGGAGGAACAATTGGCGGAATTATTGTTGTTATTTTGGTTGCAGTTATAATAATAACCGCTATCTGTTTTATCCGGATTCGAAGACGGTAAGCGAAACATGTTATGTTTTGATTCTTCAGATTTTTTTTACGTTTGCATGAATGTATTGGCTCTCAGTGAGGTCAACTTATTGTGGATGACGTACACAGGTATGTGGATTCCTACACCATATCGTTGCTTTATTTAATAGCCACGGCTTTATTGTTGTTTAAATTCTTGACTTGTTGTTGAAAAATGTTGCGAAGCGAATTATTGTACGTGTGCAAATTGTCCAATTTTTTCATACTTCCATAACAAAATGAAAAATTAATTTCATTCCTATATCAAATGTATTTCCAAAAATAGTCTATCGATATAAGTCATAATATTTGAAAAGATATGATTCCAGTTTTCCTAATTATTCAGTAAAAGTAAAAAAGTAAGTAAAAAACAAGATAAAAATAATTAAACATTTTTCTCATTTCAGGAAGTTATCAGAACAAGGTGTTTACAAAAACAACCCTAACGTTCCATTTCCTAATCAGAACTTGCGCAATAACCCATACGAAGTGTTCGACAATCCACCGGAACCGGATAGATCAAACGATGGCAGCATTCAGTTTGCTAATCCTTTGACGGGAATTGAACAACCACCAAACCATATTTATTCTGAAAGTTCAAATCAACCGAATTTTTCGATCGAAGGTGCTACTGGGAGAGGGGTTCAGTTTTCAAACCCATTGTGTTTTGTTGATGATGTCTATGTGTCTGTCTCCGATAAACAAAAAATAATGCCAGACGATGAAACTGACGATCCGCAGACGTTTCGTTTGGAAGACATAAGCGAAACAACATTAACCTTTAATCCAGAAGAAAAAGACCAAAATTATGTAAATGTTCATAATGGAAATCCCTAAAAATATATATTAATACAACAGAGGGAGAAATAACACGGGGAAAATATTATTTAACCCGTATATTATATATATATATTACAGTTTCGGAAATGATAAGTTTGACAACTGTTTCATTGTTATTTTGAACTTTCACTAACATTTTAACTCATTATAAAATGGCTAAGCAATATAAAGTCTATTATCAGAAGATGAAATATTTTTTATTTTAATGCAGTCTCTTGTAAAAGAGCTTTAAAACAATGCAAAATGTATTGGTAGATGTGTCATGACGTAATATTTGTATCTGCGCAAAACACAATGCTCAATATTTTATTCATATTTTCAACGTTCATGTTTCGTGTTTTTAATATATATTCATTTTATTAGCCGTTCTAAATGGCATTGGTCTGGAAATGCTAATTCAGAATAAATCTTAAGACCAAAATGTTTCTACCATATTTAATTTGTATCAAATACAAACATTTATTTTTCAAAATAATATATACAGAATTTTTTTGATACTGTTTAGCAGTGTAGCAATGTTTTTATGATGTACAGCTTTATAATTATATAGACATTTCTACGCATATTTTTGTGACTTTCACTTCGACTCTTGATGTACAGTTTTTATATTATATTTTTTTATGGTATGTTAAAAACACAATAGAACCGGAATTCCATTATTATTATTATATGAAAATTAATAACGATGCTTTCGTCTCAGTGAAAATTATTTCACTTATATCGAGACATGTAAACAAAATGCATAGATAAATATTTTATTGAATTTCCAACTTTCACGCAAATTTTAAATATATTTCTATTTGACTTAACAAACCATTCAAAATGACATAAAGCGATATCTTTTTATATATACTTTTTTAGCTCACCTGAGCCAAAGGCTCAGATGAGCTATTGCAATCTATCACCGTCCGTCGTCCGTCGTCCGTCGTCCGTCGTGCGTCGTCCGTCGTGTGTAAACTTTACATTTTAATCTTCTCCTCCAAAACTACTGGGCCATATTTGATGAAACTTGGTGATTATCATGCCTTGGTAACAGCTTTTCAAAATTTTGTTCGGGGTTTGGCCAAGCCCAACAAGATGGCCGCTGTTACTAAAAATAGCAAAAAGACAAAAAATTCTTCTTCTCTAAAACCAAACGGTGCAGGCAAATTTTGATTGGATATTTGGATTCAGCATACCTGGGAACATTAAAATTGTGTTTTTCATGAAAATTAGACAAAAAATAGGTTACGCGTTTTTTGCGTAAAATTACCTAATTTTTAAAATGAGACATTTATTGTTATAACTTCATAACGGCTGAAGATAATTGTATGGAGTTTTCACTGTTGATTTTGTCTTGCAATTTTCTTCCAATTGATGTCAAAGTCGAAGGTCAAGGTCATGTCCCAGTTTTTGACCTTTGATAAAAAATGCTATTTTTTTAAACATTTCTTGTGATAATGGTGCAGGATTTTCAGTTATTTGTAGGTATTGACATGACGATCATTTTGATACATAGATCAGGATTATGGGTTCAAAGGTCAAGGTCACAGATGTCCAAGAATACCAAAATAGTTAATTATCTGCAAAACTATGAATTTTTTGTATAGGCATGTATATCAGAATATTGTAGGTAATGGCACAATGGTCATTTTGATATATAAATAAAGGTCATGGGTTCAAAGGTCAAGGTCACAGATGTAAACAAGTACTGAAATGGTTAATTATCTCAAAAACTATAAACTTTTTGTATAGTCATGTACATTGGAATATTGTAGGTATTGGCCTAACGATCATTTTGATATATGAATGAAGTTCATAGGTTCAAAGGTCAAGGTCATAGATGCGAACAAATACTTAAATGGTTAATTATCTCAAAAACTATAAACTTTTTGTATAGGCATGTATATTGGAATATTGTAGGTATTGGCCTAATGATCATTTTGATATATGAATGAAGGTCATAGGTTCAAAGGTCAAGGTCGTAGCTGTGAACGAATATTTAAATGGTTAATTAACTCAAAAACTATAAACTTTTTGTATAGGCATTTATATTAGAATATTTTAGGCATTTGCACAACAATCATTTTAATATATGAATAAAGTTCAAAGGTTCAAAGGTCAAGGTCATAGATGCAAACTAATACTTAAATGGTTAATTATCTCAAAAAACTATAAACTTTTTGTATAGGCATGTATATTGGAATAAGGTACGGATTGGCCTAACGATCATTTTGATATATGAATGAAGGTCATAGGTTCAAAGGTCAAGGTCATAGATGCAAACAAATACTTAAATTGTTAATTATCTCAAAAACTATAAACTTTTTGTATAGGCATGTATATTGGAATATTGTAGGCATTTGCACAACAATCATTTTGATATATGAATGAAGGTAATAGGTTCAAAGGTCAAGGTCATAGACGCAAACAAATACTTAAATTGTTAATTGTCTCAAAAACTATAAACTTTTTGTATAGGCATGTATATTGGAATATTGTAGGCATTTGCACAACAATCATTTTGATATATGAATGAAGGTCATAGGTTCAAAGGTCAAGGTCATAGATGCAAACGAATACTTAAATGGTTAATTATCTCAAAAACTATAAACTCTTTGTATAGGCATGTATATTGGAATATTGTAGGTATTGGCCTAATGCACATTTTAATATACAGATGTTTTAGCTATTTATAAATAATATATTGTAGCTAGACATTAAATATGTTATATATAGCATACTTATATAATAATTATTATAATTAATTTGCAAAAATACTTGCATATTATTGGCCCTTACTGCTGAAAATTTTGATTTCTCTTTTATTAATGTCATTGACCATTGAACCTCTGCATAAGATATGTACTCTTCCTCAGGTGAGCGTTAAGGCCCATGGGCCTCTTGTTGGAAATATAAAATTTGTTTTAGACCAAAACATATTTCCATAATATTCTGTGAACTCTTTTTTCGCGGTGTCCAACTTTCGTGCATTTTGTTGGGTGATAAATTCGCGAATTGTGGTAGAAACTGAGTTAGTAGTACATGTAGACATCGTTGGTCAGCGTGTTCACCAAAACGAAAATTTTGACAACCTAACACTAATTTCTGATTTCACAGTATGTTTTTTATGAATTAATGTAATTTTCAAAATAATAATTTAAACGTATTTGTTTTCTCGTGTATTTATTTACGAGATATATGAAATTTAGACATTTCTTCATACATGTTCATAGTTAAATTATTGCTATTTTAAAATATGCACTATAACACAATAAGCATAATTTAATTTTCGCTTAATTTAATTATGTATATATATATTATAATATATATTATATAATATCGTGCGTAAATTATAATATATATTATATTATATATTATATTAAAGCATAATTTAATATTGTTAATATGTGAAATACTACTTCTACAGTACAGTCCAACCTGCCTGAAAGGCCACCTCTATATTAGGGTTACCTGGTTATAAATGCCAATGGATATTGTATTCCAATTGTTCTTTATTCATATTATTTGAACCTACATATAAATGCCACCTGCCCAAAAAGGCCACTTTTACTGGTTCCTTTTGGTGGCTTTTTAGACAGGCTTGACTGTATACAGAAATCATACGTTACATAGTATAATTGCTTTATGACTGGTATAGCTTTATAGTTTTGATATAGAAATTTTACGCAATTTTTTAAAATAATTTCATTTTGACTCTTAGTGTAAATTGTTGATATTATATTTTTATAATAAAGACTTGTTATTTTAAAGAATATATAAAGTATTTGTATTCATATTTTATGATGTGATACTTGAATGGAGTAATAACGTTAACGTCCCAGTACAGATTCTTTCACTTAAAGCCTGGGATGTGATTGTCGTTCAGGGGCTCTCCCGTCTAACTTCACTGATGATTTGATTGTCCTGATTTCGGAGTTTCTGCTTTGTGTTTTGGATTGTGTTTTTTAGTATGGACCGTTGTATTGCTATTTGATCATATGGAGGCAGTCATATACTGACAATAATATGGACATTCGACAAGCGAACTGTAAGGGGGGTAGGTCGTGTTGCAATGAATAACACACCGTCTGGATTTTGCCGCAGTATTTATTAATCAAACATGTTATAAAGACCATTATGTGGTATTGAGCTTTACACTATATTTCATACGCTAGACTCGACTTCAGATTGTGATGTACCTAAGTTTAAACTTCCATCCTGCACTTCGTCTATTAAGTTACAGTATGTAATCTCTTATAGCGTCTGTCAATAATTACTTATGTCATGTGACAGGTAAGTATAAAAAAAAGACCAGGAAATCGAAAACTAGAATAAAGGTAAGGCCAACTGAAAGGTAAGTTTGTGTTTAATGTATAAAGATATATTAAATAAGAAATGTAAGCTAGAGCTATGAAATATATGAAACTATATATATATATATATATATATATATATATATATATATATATATATATAAATTTCAACACTGCCACAGAACTGTCTGGAACTAGAATCCGATTGAATCTAGACGGTGATATCAATTGATGTATCGCCGGGTACACCCTTTTATGTTTTGACACTGGCCGCCATCACGGTACCAAAGCAGCGTCACGGCAACTAATGACGTTCTAGTGTCAGTGGCGTCATTAAATATAACAATTCAGGCCGAGTTTTTATTCTTTTTGCGTGAAATTCAAGCATGCCGGGCCTTCTTCAGAACATTGTGGGCGTGACCGACGATCCGTCAGTTATTGATACATTGGCTAACTACTTTGTTCATTGTTTGATAAAAATATCATTTTGTGTTTTTATTCATTTTATGCAGAGGTCGACACTAACGCTAGCCAACTAGTCCCGGGCTAGTGAAGCGTATATTACCAGAAGCTAAACGAGCTAGAAGTTTTCGACACTTTGCTTTTTGTAAATGAAATAAGCAAAAGCAGGACTTGTCAACTTGAGGCAGGGCTTGTGATTTCAAATAACTACTGGCCCTGTTGGCTACTGTTGAAAAAAGTTAGTATCAAACCCCGTTACGATTGCATTGAAAGTTATGAAGCTAAAAGGAGGATTACTACACTACAAATAAATTTGGACCACACCAATGAATACTACTTTGAATTTTGACATTATAGCAGATCCTATTTCTATATCTATACAATTATGCACTTCACTCAAACTACTAAAAGAACTCCACTACGAGCATCAGAAATATGCTAAGGCACACTTTAAGTTTTGGGACAATGACTTTGACCCATCGAACGTGTACGCACACTTAGTATTATGGTATATGGTTATTCAAGAACACTAGTTCCTAGTTCCTATCTTAATCGTACAGTAGTTTTATTTCCAGTTATGTATGAACGTAATAAAAAACAAAAATACCAATCCATGTCCAAATCACAATTCTCAATCGAAGTAAAATCTTTGAATCTGGCAAGTTATATTTAACTCGTGACCAAAATGACAAGAACGTAGCTTCATGGGATCCATGGATATAAAGATATCAACTTATCAACAATATTGTGATGACAAGAAACTTTTGTCGTTTTGAGGCGACGTCTATAAGCGCTCGTCTTTGAAAGGATACTAAGTACTTTGGCAATATGGTGTCATGTGTTGGAACAGGATTGTTAGCTACTTTATGACAATGAATTCATACGTATTTTGTTATATAAAATTTACCATATACGTCAACTACAGGCTGCAATGCCACAATATAGATAACTCTGCTGTATTTCATACCTTCTAAGAGGGGTTGAGTTATGATTACTATCATCTCTATATTACTGGGTTGGTTTTGGCCATTTAAAAGCACTTTGTCCACTCAATAGGAAATGTTCTCCAGGGCGAATGCAAAGTCGAGAGCAAGTATCAATATTCCGCTTATTGGTTTCTTTTATTCTGTGCTGTTGTACTTGTATAATTTAGTTTTTTTTTTATTTCCGTTGTAAGTACAGGTTTATTCATTTGCATCTTTCGCCAATTTAATTATAATGTGTTAATCTATCAATGTGCTGTTTGGTTGTATTGCTATATACTTTTATTGTATTTGGTTCTTGATTGCTTTAATTTTACTGCTGTCACGTTCATGTATTTATGCGACAAAACGTCTATCTTAAGTACAACATTTGTCTTGTGTTGCGTGATTGTATTGTCATTTTATCCTATTGTTAGTGTTCTTGATCGTTTTTCTGCTGTCACGTTCATATTTTACTGTGTACATTTCCTCTTTCTGAACTACAGTGTTCGTCTTGTGTTGCGTGATTGTATTGTCATTTAATTCAATTGTTAGTGTTCTTACTTGTCTTTTTTGCTCTCACGTTCATGTATTTCTGCGACAAACCGTCTATCTGAAGTATAACATTTGTCTTGTGTTGCGTGATTGTATTGTCATTTTATTCTATTGTAAGTGTTCTTAGTTGCCTTTTTTGCTGTCAAATTCATGTTTTTCTGCGACAAACCGTCTATCTGAAGTATACCATTTGTCTTATGTTGCGTGATTGTATTGTCATTTTATTCAATTGTTAGTGTTCTTGTTTGCCTTTTTGATGCTAAGTGCATGTTTTACTGGTGTAAATTTCAGTCAATTGGAAGTACATTGTATCTGTTTACTGTGTATTGTTTGGCTCTATTGACATTTCTTGTAGTGGTTAGTGTTCTTGGTCGTATTTCTTTTTTAATTTTTTTGTCAAGTGCATGTTGCAAATTCCAGCCAATCTGAAGAACAGCATATTTGTCGTGTGTTCAGTTGCCACTTGTCGCCTATTTCAAGTATAGCATACAGTCCGACCTGTCTTAAAAACCACTTTACATATAAGTGCCACCTCCTAATAAAGGCCAGTAGAACTGAATCCCAATAGTTTTTTATTCATATAATTTGAACCTGTATATAAAGGCTACCTGTCCATTAAGGCCACTTTCACTCGTTCCCTTGGGTGGCCTTTACAGACTGGTTTGACTGTATCTACTACTGTGATTCAAAACATTCCAATTCCAATCTATGTCCAAACCAGCAATCCAAAACAAACTTACAACAATGACATAACCAAATAGGTAAAACACATGAACTTCCACCTGGGAAGTTAGGCCAGGTGTTCTGGAAAGATAAGCACCTCCTGTTAAGCTAGCTACAACCGCCACGTGTGTAATTAAATTAAACAAGTAAGAATGAATAAATCAATTTTTGTTATTAAAATGTTTATTTTCATGATACATATTTACAGATAAAACCCGCGATAATAAAATTTAAAAAACAATAATGAATAATAAACAATAACTTATTTTTTATGATATAATAAAGTGCAATGACAATGATTATAAAGGAAAATAAAAAGAAAATATTTAATTCTGTATGTAATAGAAGGACGGATAACAAAGTTGTAACTATCATAGACGCCGACATAATAAATAATCTTGTTATATTGGAACCATGTTTTAGCACCACCGCCATTATCATTCCATTTACTGCCTGCAAACACAAATATATAAACACGAGATAAAACATTTACCAGTTTTAATTTTACTGCACTAGAGGGAAGTTTCGGAATAAATTCTTCATCGCAAATATATAAACACGATTTAAAAACAGTTTACCATTTTTAATTTTACTGCACTAGAGGGACGTTTCGGAATAAATTCTTCATCAGTAGTGCTTGGACCAAAAATTGTAAAATCAAAATTTATGCACGATTAATAATCAGTATTTGGATAGAATACATACGAAAACATTTTCCATTAAAACCTTATTTACACGAATAGAATATGCGACTTAAACGTTCCACACTAAGGTTGAGGAGTATTGAACATGTACTAAACCGGCGAACCTCATTCGTAAGAAAAACCACTGCGGTAGCTCAGTTGTTAGAGAGCTCGATCCGGAGGTGGGATGTTGTGGGTTCGATCCCCGACCGGGTCTGACCCAAGACTTGAAACTGGTAGTGACTGTTCTTTCGCCAAACACTCGGCATTACGAAATGAAAGTCACGGTTCTTTCGGATGGGAACTTAAAATAAACGAGGTCCCGTGTCATGGTGGGCTTGTCACGATAAAGAACCCTGCTGTATAATGCCATAAGCGCAACGCACAGAAAAAATTCTGCACTTTTTCCTACAGCTGGCGACGTCTTGATATAAGTGAAATATTCTTAACTGGGGCGTTAAACACCATTACTCAATCAACCCCATCCGTAAAACTTTTTATTTGAATTTTTGTTCAATATTGACAGCCTCGTTGTTATCTCCTTTTAGCAATTCCCATCACTCTTATTCCCACATCGTACAATAGCCTAAGTAATAGAGTGTTCGATCGATCCGTATGCTGAAGGCCCGGTAAAATCCTGGCCAGGTCCGACCAAGATTTTAAAAAAAGATTGTGATTTGTTATTTCTTCAAGTTCTCGGCATTTAGTAATAAATGTCAAAAGTCCTGTAGAATGGAAGAGACCTTAAAACCTATTTCCCGTGTCACGGTAGGAATACCACGCTTAAGGACACCACCCATCTATACATTGCCTTGGTTACTTATTGATGAGAAACATGGTCATTTAAGTTTGTTGAAAACAGAAAAAGAAAAATGTTTCCGTCACTGAAAAAAAATTCAGACACTTCATTTTTTAATATTAAATGATTGACACACTCAAAAACAAGCATACTAATCCATGTCCAAATTACAACCCAGAAGCAAAGTTAAAGCTTTGTAAAGCTTTGAAACTGACCAGTTAGGTTAGACACGTGAAGTTCCACCAGGGAAGTGAGACCGGGTGCTCCGGAAGGGTTAGCACCTCCTGTTTAGCTAGCTACACCCACCACGTGTGTAACCAAATTATGTGAAAAGAATATGGAACTATGGGATGTCAAATATATCCAGGCCAATCCTGGACACAAAGACATGAAACTTATCAACAATATTGTGATGACATACCTGAGTTCCTACTATGATCCATGTGTATACAGTATAACCTCTATGAAGGTTAAATTTACCATCTGCAAAATATCAGATAAGAAGAGAACGATTAAAGTATTGAATCAATATTAAGATTTAGACAATTTTATCAATGGTGTTTTGTGTTATTAGTAAAGGTTAGGGATTTGTTGGTTTTATATCCATTATGTATGCAAAAGCGATGTAAATTGACGGATCAACGGCTACACCCACTATGTTCCGACAAAGGGGCAAAATGCTTGAATTACACGCAAAAAGAATGAAAACTCGGCCTGAATTGTGCGGTTTAATGACGTTACTGACACTAAAAGGGCATTAGAGTCCGTGACGTTGCTTTGGTACCGTGATGGCAGCCAGTGTCGGAACATTGTGGGCGTGGCCAGCGATATGTTGATTTGATGCTTCCAGTTTGAAAAAATTATAGAGGTTTGTTTTATGAATTGTCGCTATGTAAAACAATATAGTAGTCTTGAAGTGTTTTCTTTCGTTGTAAATGGTCCTAATTTATTGTTAGTTTTTTATGATTTGTGCATTACTTGCAGTATATACAAACAAATTATGATTTTCATCGTGTGTGTGTGTGTGTGTGATCATATAATATTTATATTTTTGTTACCATCAAATCAAAAATAAGCAAACCCATGTCCAATCACGACTCAAAATCAAACAAAAAACTTTCAAACAGGCAATTCAAGTTAAACACCCGCAATTCCACAAAAGGAGTGAAGCGGGGTGCTCAGGAACCGCAAGAGCCCCCTGATTGGCTAGTTACGTCACGTATACATAAACAACAAACCGTTCGTCTCCATGGTAACTTACCTTTGTCGAATTTGTATTCTGTCCATAACCAAACACCGAAATTTATAGTTAAACCAAACATATATAATAAAACTTGCTGTAAGTATATGGAAACCTGTGAAACGATGAAAAGAAAACGAATAAAATTTACCACGAATTATTTATTATTTTCAAATAAAATAAATGTTTTCATACATGCCTCTAACAAACAAACAGACAAACACAATGATCCATTTTCAAATCATAACAATTCCATAAGCAAAGTGAAGGCTTTGACTGACAAACTGGCAAATGAAATTTCAAACATTTAAATTGCTAAAACAGTTTCGGATGTTGACAATTCTTCACTATCACAATTTAGAAGAAAAGAGAGATAGAAGGGAGTAGACTAATGGTGTTTAACGTCCCAGTCAAGACTATTTCACTTTTATCCGGAAGGGTAGGTATCTTCTGTTTAGCTAGCTACACCCGCCACGTGTGTAATCAAAATTGAGTCAAAGGAACATGGAACTATGGGACGTCAAATATTTTCAGGGCAATCCTTGACACGCAGACATCAAACTTATCAACAATAAGGATATAAAGGTGTTAATTCAAGCCTTGGTTAACCAATACCTTAAAAAAGTTGAGTTGAGTAATGGTGTTTAACTTCCTAGTCAAGAATATTTCACTTATATCGGGACGTCGTCAGCATTAGGCGAAGGTGCAGAAATTTTTGTCTGTGCGTTGCGCTGATGGTATTATACAGCAGGATTCTTTATCGTGTCAATCGCATTGTGACACGGGACCTCGTTTATTTTAAGTCTCCATTCGAAAGAAACATGACTTTCATTCCGTAATGCCGAGTGCTTGGCGAAAGAACAGTCACTACCCACTTTCAAGTCTTGGGTCAGACCCGGTCACGGCTCGAACCCACAACCTCCCATTTATGGAGCGAGCACTCTACCAACTGAGCTATCGCAGTGGTTTATAAGAAAAGGAAAGATACTTTAACTTTTGTTACTTCTTTATTACAGTCGAACCTGTCTATAAAGAACACCCAAGGAAACTAGTGAAAGTGGCCTTTATGGACAGGTGATCTTTATACACAGTTTAAATAATATGTATAAAGAACAATTTTGATACAATATTACTGGCCTTTATAAGAAGGTGGCCCATATATAGAGGTGGCCTTTAAGGCAGGTTGGACTGTTATTCTACTGGCCTTTATAAGAAGGTGGCCCATATATAGAGGTGGCCTTTAAGGCAGGTTGGACTGTTATTCTACTGGCCTTTATAAGAAGGTGGCCCATATATAGAGGTGGCCTTTAAGGCAGGTTGGACTGTTATTCTACTGGCCTTTCTAAGAAGGTGACCCATATATAGAGGTGGTTTTTAAGGCAGGTTTGATTGTACTTACTTTGTAATCTTTTTTAAGTAAATATTCTGTGAACACACCGGCAAGTCCAGAATTTAAACATGTTACTCCTACTAAAATTAGTCCCATCAAGGATATATGCATTCCGCTATTATGTGTATGAACATCGTGTTTCTGAAAACCTGAAATACTAAAATTAATGGAATACTGTTAATTATTTTCTCAACTTGTGCATGATAAACCGAAGTTTTTCTAACTTAAATCTACTAGTAGTCAGAATATACATTCAATGTTTGATGAACGAAATCATGCCGATTTAATCCAAAACATTTTAAGCGTATATGATTACAGTACAAAACTTCCAGGCGAATTATGTATGCCAAAAGGCAATATCATTATAAAAACCTACTTTTACCTATCTTATTGACAAATTTATATCAAATTTATATACAGGTGGACTTTATATACAGGGTCATTATATAGTAAAATCCATTGGGGATACCTCAGACCGGTTGCTATAGACAGGTGGACTTTATACAGAGGTGGACTCTATAGCAGGTTATACTGTACAATCAAATTTGTCTTGCGTTGTCTATCAAGGCCTCTTAAGGAAACATGTAAAAGTGGCCTTAATGAACAGGTGGACTTTATATACAAGTTCAAATAATATGAATAAAGAACAACAGGCATACAATTCTACCGGCCTTTATACGCAGGTGGCCCCTTATATAGACATATAGATTTGGTCTTTAAGGAAGGTTGGACTGTAGTTAAAAATGGAGAGAACTACGAAGCAGCAAACAACATTTCACTGGCTTATTATTTTACTTTTGCAATGTGCTAAAGGCAGCGGCAAGGGAGGGCTACACAGAACATTTGTTTTTAAAGTTGCTTACGAAGGAACCCATAGATTTCATGGGTGTGTGAATGAACACCGTTAAGAACCAAACATGGTGAAAAGGTAAGAATAAGTTTTTCAATTTTTTAATCTTGTGTCATTATTACCAAACCAAAGACATAAAATTATTACTAAACTTGTTTTAATTTTGCAGCACTAGACGGCCTTTCAGAATAAAATTCCTCGGCAGTAGTGCTCAAGCAGAAATTGTTGAAATTCAAATACTTATAATGTAATGAAACTAGAAAAACTGTGAGCCACAAGCTCACAAAAAATACCCCCGCTCCCAAAAATCCATCGGATCAAAGTTTTAAATAGGAGGTACACATCTACATTATATCACAAAGATTTTGTAAAAGCTTCATGAAAATCCACTAAAGGGTTTAGGAGGAGTTGCGGATAAGAGATAGGTACCCTAAGGTTTAACAGAAGGATGAATACACAGATGGACACCCCTACAGGAGATGCTCACCCCTCTGGAGCACCCGGCCTCACATCCTTCCCTGGTGGAAGTTCACGTGTCTAACCTGACTTGTAAACTTTGCTTCTGGATTGTGATTCGGACATGGATTAGTTTGTTTGTTATTAGTGTTTTTAAGAAATGTTCAAATTTTCAGCAGATACTTTTGATCAACAATGTTTATCTGACAATGTTATGTACTGCCTTTTGGTTTAACAGCAAGTAATGCTTGTCGTGTTTGAGGAAAACAGCCGAATGCTGAAAATGTCCAGAATTAATCTAGATTAGTATTGATGAAGAACATACACATTATACATATTGTATAATTAACTTAAATCTATCTATAGCGTTAAAAAATTTCTTTTTTTTTCGTTTTAACTAATACCTGTGCCATTGGTACTTTTGAATTTTTATAAAATAATGCATTACTTATGTATAAAAATTCAAAAGTAGCACATGACACCTGTAATTAAATTGGAAACGAACGGTTCAACATCTGCCGGATACATAAACGTGATCATAAAAACCACAGACTAGTAGCTGTAATCGTAAATGTCACAGATACATTTGAGTTATTAGCATGAACATAATAACTTTAGCAATAATTTATCAAATGAAAAAGAATTGCTATAATTGTAACATATCCACTGTTGTATGCATTGTAAAGAATGTTTCTGGAAAGTTTTCTGTTGACCAGTAACAGGCACAACATTTAAATTCCCAAAATCCCAATATGTCTTGTTTGATTAGAGTCTGTGTTGTACAACCGACTGATTGATTGAATGGGTTTTTAATTCCCAATTCATCAGCTATAGGTTTTACCGTTGTAGTGCGTTCAGAGCAATGCATGGACGGTTCTTGTTGTGTCACAAAAACATTGGTTTTGGCATCAAGACTTTGTCATACCCGGCAACCTAAGGAGCAACCAACATCAGCTATTAAAGTGGTGTCTTTAAATTGTTACTTAATTTGCATTTGAATTTCAAATAGCAATAGCCAACACAATTTTCAACTCTAGATCTGTATTTTTGTCAATGATTTTCTTTCATACCATATGACATAAGCATTGTACTTCTAAGAAATTGCAGTAGATTGAATGATAGCCTTTAAAATGGTATTACACAGGGGAAAAATTTTAAATATTTAAAACCCGAAAAAAAAAGATTTTTAACATGATACTTCACTTACCTATGAATACCCCCAGCGAGAGTAAGTAATGATATAGCACCCCACTCCATCCACGTCAACTGTCTGTAAAAATAAAGCGACAATACAGAAATAGGTTATAACTGAAATGGGGGACATTTTGAATGGCGCCTGATATCAGTAAAAATTACACATTTATGCATATGCTCAAATAGACCTTTGGGTAACCATAGTGTAATATAGAATTAAGAAAATATGACCTAAATTTGGCAAGAATATTTTTTAAATTTGGTCCAAGCACTACTCGTGAGGAGTTGTATTACGACACGGTCGTCTAGTTCTTTAAAACTAACACTGGTACCATATGTAATTAATGCATATGCATAAATTCATTTAGTGCACTAGTACCTAGAATCATTTATACAGTTTGCATAAATATGTAATTTTAACCCCGATACTATGCCATGCAAACTGGGAAATCTCCCAACCATGTGCCTTTTCAGAATAAAAACATATTATACTACATCCAATCACCGTTTCTGTAAAGTTTCATAAAGATCTGTTAAATAGTTTTCGAAAATGTTGGTGGCAGACATGGAATAATAGAATCTTACACCGGTAACAGGGTAAGACAGAGATATCTCAAACGAGGATGAATATTTTCTTGTCCAGAAGGAGCTTTAGCGAGTTCTGGACATTGAAAATATTCATCCGAGTTTGAGATATCTCTGTCTTACCCTATTACCGGTGTAGGATTCTTTTTCTCACACATTTGCAACATAAAACGTGATTAATAAACATAAAATGTTAAGTTTTCATGTCACCATCCGTGCCTGGTGAAAATGACGTAATCATTTTTTTGTTGACGTTCTCACGTAAAATGATTGTGACGTCATCAATTAAGCCTGTGTAAGTGAATGTGACGTTGAGAAATTGTTGGTTGACTTCGGAACTTTTCTCAGCTTATTAGGTATTTTCAATGATAAATCCAGAGCAGGTATAACTACGCGGGAAATTCGGCGTGTAGCCTGTCTCAACCCTAGGGCGAGACAAGGAAATCCGACATGGGTAAAAACGCGGGATTTTCATGTCACAGGTGTAAGAATAAACATAATACCCCAGGCCCCCCCCTACTTGGTTTGGGGTGCATGGTAAAGCAAGTGTTGCACAGCTGTCACAGATTCAAAAAGCTAATATCAGCAGTTGTGTCATATACCATTTTTGAATTAATAATAGAATACTTGCAAAAATACATAATTAAATTTAAAAATGGTATATAAAAGTTGTAATGGGACTGAAAACTGAACTACGAAGCAGCAAAGAATATTTTACTGGCTTATTATTTGGCCCTTGTAATGTGCTAAGAGTAGCGGCCAGGGAGGGTTCTTAAGCGCCGCGCTTACCGTTACACAGGACATTTGTTTTTAATGTCGCTTACGAAGGAACCCATGGATTTCATGGGTGCGTGAACAGTGGTCAAGCCAGAACAGAATGAATGTGCAAGCCTTATGCTATGGTCACCGGTAACAGGGTAAGACAGAGATATCTCAAACGAGGATGAATATTTTCTTGTCCAGAAGGAGCTTTAGCGAGTTCTGGACATTGAAAATATTCATCCGAGTACTACATCCAAACACCGTTTCTGTAAAGTTTCATAAAGATCTGTTAAATAGTTTTCGAAAATGTTGGTGGCAGACATGGAATAATAGAATCTTACACCGGTAACAGGGTAAGACAGAGATATCTCAAACGAGGATGAATATTTTCTTGTCCAGAAGGAGCTTTAGCGAGTTCTGGACATTGAAAATATTCATCCGAGTTTGAGATATCTCTGTCTTACCCTATTACCGGTGTAGGATTCTTTTTCTCACACATTTGCAACATCAAACGTGATTAATAAACATTAAATGTTAAGTTTTCATGTCACCATCCGTGCCTGGTGAAAATGACGTAATCATTTTTTTGTTGACGTTCTCACGTAAAATGATTGTGACGTCATCAATTAAGCCTGTGTTAGTGAATGTGACGTTGAGAAATTGTTGGTTGACTTCGGAACTTTTCTCAGCTTATTAAGTATTTTCAACGATAAATCCAGAGCAGGTATAACTACGCGGGAAATTCGGCGTGTAGCCTGTCTTAACCGTAGGGTGAGACAAGGAAATCCCACATGGGTAAAAACGCGGGATTTCAATGTCACAGGTGTGAGAATAAACATAATCCCCCCCCCCCCCCCTACTTGGTTTGGGGTGCATGGTAAAGCAAGTGTTGCACAGCTGTCACAGATTCAAATAGCTAATATCAGCAGTTGTGTCATATACCATTTTTGAATTAATAATAGAATACTTGCAAAAATACATAATTAAATTTAAAAATGGTATATAAAAGTTGTAATGGGACTGAAAACAACTATAGGAGGATTCGGGCTCGAACTCGGGGGTCTAACGCACAAAATACTATAGGATTATTGCCTCGAGTTGACTTCGTTTACTTACCACTAGTATTTCATCTCAAAATACCATTTTTAATTTCTATGTGATGCATATATTGTTTTATAATACTATAACATATCAAAGTAAGCAAAAACAGAATGTGGTATACATATGTTTTTTTTTACAAACTTCCCTATTTGCATTGGACACACTTGCGTTCTATCAGATGTGACCAAGATTGCAACTTATCAATCAGGTAGAGTTGAACCTGTCTTTAAAGGCCATCTCTATTTAAGTGTCAACTGCTTTTAAAAGTTCGTAAAATTTTATTTCAATTGCTCTTTTTTCATGTTTTTGGAACTGTATATAAGGGCCATCTGTCAATAATGGCCCTTTTAGTAGATCCTTCAGGTGGTATTTATAGACCAATTTGACTGTATAATTACCTTTCGCAATAGACACAATCACGTTTGTTTTGATAAGCAAATACTGTAATCAAATCTACTTAAAATTTCATAAAAGACAAGCGAGGTTAAATAATCTCAAAAATACCAATCCAATTCGAAATGTCTAAATCATAATCCCAGAGCAAAGTAAAAATTTTGGAAACTGGCAATCTAAGATTAACACGTGAACTTTCACAAGGGAAGTGAGGCCAGGTGCTCCGGAAGGGTAAATACTTCCTGTTTAGCTAAAACAAATAAAGTGAAAAGAAATAAACCCGGATTATTGTCGTTATATACGGTGGCACAGAAGTGACATGGAATATATTTTATATTGCGTGCACACGTAGTAATTATTACGAGAGAATCACATGACCAAGTAATTATTACGAGAGAATCACATGACCAAGTAATTATTACGAGAGAATCACATGACCAAGTAATTATTACGAGAGATTCACGTGACCAAGTAATTATTACGAGAGAATCACATGACCAATTAGTTTCTTTAAAAGCTTTTCACTGGGCGAGCTATAACTAGCGCAAGCAAGAGGTTCTCGTACGCATTTATGTGATAAGTAACGTGTAATATAACAAAACGTCATATGTTATGTCACTTCTGTGTCACCGTAGTTACACCTGTGTAATGGACACTTACTTTTTTAGTATAACTCTGTATAAGACTGCAGTTGTTGCTATTTTCATATTTGACAACAACTGTAAAAAAAAAACAAGTATTATTATTAACAACTACAAAAAACAAGTTTTATTATTAAAACCTAACGAAAAGTTTTGGCGGGAAATTAGACCAGTAGCCATTCGTTTGAATCAGATTTAGTACATATAGATAATTTCTATGCTAATGGCGCAATGTCTTTTGGGAAATTCACATTCACATGGGAGTAGATAGCTGTTTTCAATTCTCAATACTTAAGAGATAATCAACATTTACCCGCGGTATATCGTCGAATAATATACGGGCCGGGGTTCATATGCGGAAAAATATATCACGAGGTGGCTCTGCCACCGAATGATATATTTGCTGCATGATAACGACGGCCCGTGTATTATTCGACGATATACCGCGGGTAAATGTTGATCATTTCAGTTCTAACATGACTTTGACAAAAAGGATTAAAATAAACATTACGAACTCTTTCTTCGGAAGTACATTTTACTATCCATTTGTAACAATTCGGCTCTTGAAATTACCTTTATTGAAATAAATCATTTTATGAATGAAAATTACGTCGCTACCATTGTTAGCATGACGTCATAAGATAAGTAAGGGAGTACGTCATTAAAACGGAACAGCGATGGGTATATCGTTTGATATACCACGGCTAGCTTATTCATGTTTCATATGAAGGAAAACGCAGGTCATGTTACAATGAAAGTTAAAAACTGTGGGCGGACATGGATTTGCACTATAAAAAAATATCCACTCACTCGCTTACCATGCTTACTCATTCACTTACTCGCTTACCATGCTTACTCATTCACTCACTCACTTACCATGCTTACTCATTCACTTACTCGCTTACCATGCTTACTCATTCACTTACTCACTTACCATGCTTACTCATTCACTCACTCACTTACCATGCTTACTCATTCACTTACTCGCTTACCATGCTTACTCATTCACTTACCATGCTTACTCATTCACTTACTCACTTACCATGCTTACTCATTCACTTACTCGCTTACCATGCTTACTCATTCACTTACTCGCTTACCATGCTTACTCATTCACTTACTCACTTACCATGCTTACTCATTCACTTACTCGCTTACCATGCTTACTCATTCACTCACTCACTTGCCATGCTTACTCATTCACTCACTCACTTACCATGCTTACTCATTCACTTACTCGCTTACCATGCTTACTCATTCACTTACCATGCTTACTCATTCACTTACTCACTTACCATGCTTACTCATTCACTCACTCACTTACCATGCTTACTCATTCACTCACTCACTTGCCATGCTTACTCATTCACTTACTCGCTTACCATGCTTACTCATTCACTTACTCACTTGCCATGCTTACTCATTCACTTACTCGCTTACCATGCTTACTCATTCACTTACTCGCTTACCATGCTTACTCATTCACTTACTCGCTTACCATGCTTACTCATTCACTTACTCACTTACCATGCTTACTCATTCACTCACTTACCATGCTTACTCATTCACTTACTCGCTTACCATGCTTACTCATTCACTTTACCATGCTTACTCATTCACTCACTTACCATGCTTACTCATTCACTTACTCGCTTACCATGCTTACTCATTCACTTACTCGCTTACCATGCTTACTCATTCACTTACCATGCTTACTCATTCACTCACTTACCATGCTTACTCATTCACTTACTCGCTTACCATGCTTACTCATTCACTTACTCACTTACCATGCTTACTCATTCACTCACTTACCATGCTTACTCATTCACTTACTCGCTTACCATGCTTACTCATTCACTTACCATGCTTACTCATTCACTCACTTACCATGCTTACTCATTCACTTACTCGCTTACCATGCTTACTCATTCACTTACTCGCTTACCATGCTTACTCATTCACTTACCATGCTTACTCATTCACTCACTTGCCATGCTTACTCATTCACTTACTCGCTTACCATGCTTACTCATTCACTTACTCGCTTACCATGCTTACTCATTCACTTACTCGCTTACCATGCTTACTCATTCACTTACTCACTTACCATGCTTACTCATTCACTCACTTACCATGCTTACTCATTCACTTACTCGCTTACCATGCTTACTCATTCACTTACCATGCTTACTCATTCACTTACTCACTTACCATGCTTACTCATTCACTCACTTACCATGCTTACTCATTCACTTACTCGCTTACCATGCTTACTCATTCACTTACCATGCTTACTCATTCACTCACTTACCATGCTTACTCATTCACTTACTCGCTTACCATGCTTACTCATTCACTTACCATGCTTACTCATTCACTCACTTGCCATGCTTACTCATTCACTTACTCGCTTACCATGCTTACTCATTCACTTACTCGCTTACCATGCTTACTCATTCACTTACCATGCTTACTCATTCACTCGCTTACCATGCTTACTCATTCACTTACTCGCTTACCATGCTTACTCATTCACTTACTCGCTTACCATGCTTACTCATTCACTTACTCACTTACCATGCCTACTCATTCACTTACCATGCTTACTCATTCACTCACTTGCCATGCTTACTCATTCACTTACTCGCTTACCATGCTTATTCATTCACTTACTCACTTACCTGATAAGTTGCTGGATCCATAAATAACTGCATATGTATTGTTATATTATTGTTTAGGAAATACAGAAGTGCTGGCACAGCAAACAACACACAATAAGACAATTTTGGTATTTCAAAGCCTGGTTTTGATGTCTCTGGTAGAAATAGATACATGGATACCAAAAACTGAAAATATACGAAAAGCAATACTGAACTTATTAATAAAATAGTTCTTAAAATATTTTATGGAACATCGCCATGTTTATAATTATTAAAGAGTGGTGAAGTCTCGTCATGTGACCAACGTGAATTTGCGATTTCTAGTACAGGAGCAATGGCGTGATTAATATTAAACGGAGTTTTATATAAATGAAATATTATTCAAATAATGTTGGGCATTGTAGAATGCTTTTGTTAAAAACCTCTTAATTGTTGAATGTTAACTTGGAAAACGTTGGTAAATTATATGAACTTTGGATTCAGTGTTTTGTAGAAGCAATTCTAGTCTATTTTATACTCTTATAAATAAAAAATAAAGAAAACCCTAGTTTTCTTTTATATTTGCCTGTAGCCTGTGGCACTGATTTTATTGGCTGTGACACTTGATTAGGCGGTATTTATTATTTATAAATAAATTTACATTTTATATATTATATGTATATACACAAATAAATGAATGTTTACCACAAATTATTCACAAAAATACTTTTACATCTTATTTTCTGAACAGAAAAATTGACCCAAAATGGTTTTGCAATAATACACATACAAAACTTTTATTCAAACTTGTCTGGGCTAAAAACCAGAGATCAAAAACTGTAAGAACAGACAAAAAAGTCTCTGGAAAACCTTGACAATATATTCAATATATATTAATGTTTGATGAAAACTTGACCGACAACTTGGAAGGAACAGGCTAGAATGATATCTATATACACCGCTTCACTACAACTCCTATACTCATTTAAATAAAACCCGTGCAAAATACACCCGTGTTATTTAACACTGATACGTTAAAGCAAAAGCCACACCCCCCTATGAAAACTATTCACATTTAAATGCTAAGAACCAATTAGACAACAGTTTTTTGCTATTCGTTGAAACGCTAAAAAACTATACTTCCTGACTCTCAATTCATACCTAGAACTGACTCTTGAGACCCAAATACCCCCCCCCCCTGCCCCTAACATTTAACGTTTTCCAACTACCTTAACCTTTCTGATATGACCTTAGTTCAAGGTCAAGACACATATTTAGATCATGAAGATTATTCATGTGAAGTTTTATGACAGTCGTCCAAAGCATTGATGAGATATGGTCCGGACATGATTTCACATGGACAGACAGCCAGGCAGACTGATAGACAGACAGACAGACATGGTGATTCTAATATACCCCCTCAAATTAGTTTGTCGGGGGTGTAATAACAAATGAGTACCCTCGATTAGAATTTTATTTCTTAAAACATGTAAAATTAAATGATGCTTAATTGTAACTGAAAGCTTCCATAGTTCACTGATAAAATATTTGAGAACATTTGCAATATTTTTAAACCAGTTTTAAAAATGTAAAGGCCTGTAACATAAGTTTACATGCCCGCCTTTCACAAACATTTTTCTTGTTAAATCTTGCAAGTTTAGATCTCAATAAATATAATCCCCCTGCAACCTAGTTTGAGAGAGGTATATAGGAATCACCATGTCTTTCTGTCCGTATATTCGTGTAAATCATTTTTGGACCATATCTCATAATTGCTTTGGGCGACTTTCGTAAAACTTCACATGAATAATTTCATAGTTCAAAGGTGTGTCATGACCTTGAACAAAGGTCATATCGGAAAGGTCAAGGTCGCGGGAAAACATAACATGTTTAGGGGCGAGGATATTTGGCTCTTAAGAAATCGTTCTAGTCTTGTTAGTTTTCAAAATATTTGTGAATTTAAGGTGTCATTTTGAAGATAGCGATAAGCTTATTAAATTTTGAAGTAAGTACAATGAAATGCTGCCAAAAGTTGCAAGATTTAAGTTAAGGAAAATCTTAGTTCAGGAAAATTGTGAAAACGGCCCCGCGGCTTAATCGTTGATAAAAGACATACCTTCAGAACCTCGACTTGGAACACTACGGACGATGAATTAAACATAATTCGTCCATCTTTCTCACACAGATGAACAAGTACGGCATAAGACCCATATACGAGTGTTCTGTAAAAATAAAAAAAATATACATGTATAAATTTATACAACGAAGCAGGCTGATTACAAATAAATTGTTTACCCAGGGATATTGCAAGCTTAAGCTTATCAGGGCCTTTAAAACATTTATGGCCGTCATCACAGTATTGTTGATAAGTTTGATGTCTCTTGTGTCCAGGATTGTCCTGGATATATTTGACGCCCCATAGTTCAATATTATTTTCTCTTGGTTTTTTTTATTACATATGTGGCGAGTATATCTAGCTAAACAGGAGGTGCTTACCCTTCCGTAGCACCCGGCCTCACTTTTCTGGTTGAAGTTAACGTGTTTAACCTAACTTGTTGGTTTCAAAGTTTTTACTTTGCTCCTTGGTTGTGATTTGGACATGGATTAGTTTGTTTGTTTTTGGTATGTCGCGATCGTCGCATAATACACGGGCTGGAGTTCACATGCGGAAGAATATATCACGAGGAGGCAAAGTCACAGTCAACTCGTGATATATTCTTCCGCATGTGAACTCCAGCCTGTGTTTTATGCGACGATATATCACGGGTAAAAGTTAATTATTCCTTAATTAATTCATTTTTGCATGAAAGTGACGTCACGTTATATTGCCGACACACAGATTGATCATGTTGATTGAATAGGGTTTTAAGTTCCAGCCAAGAATATTTCGCTTACATCGAGACGTCACTATCTATAGGTGAAGTGTCAGAAATTTTGCCTTTTCAGAATGGTCTTCGCAATGTGCAGGAGATGGGTTTTTATCTGTCTCGCCTGCTGTGAAACGGGGCATCAGCTTTAATGTCTCTTCCGAAGGACCCGGTGGCTTTCATTTGTAATTACCGAGAGTTTGGCGAAAGGAAAAAAACCTATTGTCAAGTCTTGGCCATACCTGGTCCGGGTTCGAACCCACAAGCTCTTATTTACGGAGCGAGCACTCTACCAACTAAGCTACCAACAGAGACATACGTATTGATGCATTTGTTTGTAACAGCTGTAATTTTGATTAAATGGTTGATTTTATTTGAATTAAAACGTAATTTGTCTTTTTGTGAAAAAAATAAAAGATATGACATTCTTCACACGTTACATGATATTCGCGTAATGAATTGTGCAAAATCCCCCACTTTTTCATCTTTACATAACAAAAAAAAAAATACAAATGTATCATTTTATTTTTTATTGTTCAACGTATACGCTTTACAGTCGACAGCTGACAGAGGTAAATTTTATGTATTTGAGGTTGATATAATCCTTATGTCTACCGATTTGAAAGTAGGTTTTATTTATATGATATGAGCAATGATTTTTATCACCATATTATCATGTTAAGTTAAAAAACGTAAAAAATATGTCCCCTTTTAAATGTCACATCAGATAACGTCGCGTGCGTTTTTGCGCGGTGGACATTGCCAATCGTTACGTTACATAACGTCTCGTGTGTTATTGCGCGGTGAACATCAGGCTCGCTAAACGCCTTCAAAGCCAATCAGAAAAGCGCAAAATCATTGGCCATATAATAAATATTTGATACTATTAGTTACACAGTCTGTTGGTGACCTAATATGGTTTATACAGGGTCAGTGAATTCCATATCCATATTCCAGATATGGAATTTACTGACCCTGTATAAACCATATTAGGTCACCAACAGACTGTGTAACGATTATATCCTACCGATCACCCTGAAGACCCACGGTGGATACCTTTAAACAAACATACAGTACACGGATACGGAGACCGGAGAGAAGTTCAGGATGAGACACTGCTGTATGTTTTAGTAACCTATAGCTCCAAACAAACCCTTTATATATCATATTATGTCACTAAAACACTGTGTAACTATTATATCATACCGATCATATCAATAAATCATTTACAAAACCAATTTGAATGGTGGATACAGCGACATGTGAATGGTGACTGAGTTAGAAATACCATCGTTTGACATTCTGTCTGACAAAATATTGAAAATAATTTCTTCCGTCAAAGAAATCAATTGCACTTTTATCCTTTGACATCAAATATTTTGTTTCAATTTCACAACACCTTTACTAGTGTCTGTATTTGCCGTAAATACTTGTGATAAATATGACGTGTTTACTGCGAGGCGGGCGCCATTGACGTTGGTCAGGGGAAGTAACTCTCATACTGACTAGATATGGAACAGACCTGCCCGACATGGATTATATTAGGTCACCACGTGACCGATATTGTCGAATGAAATTCACAGAAACGTAGTGAGAGGTAGGATATATTATTATACACATAAATTGTGGTAGTATTTCCCAGGGCGCACTCACATTACGAGTGACTTGAGTGTAATTTCTGTCTGTATATGATCAGCTCTTTTTCTTATACAGTACAGGTTGTACTTTTCGAAATAAAACAGGTTTTTTCCGTGTTGATAAAGGATTGAATTCAAAACCCGGGGTCTGGCCAAGGCATGAATATAGATAGGATGACTTTTCTTTCGCAAATAACTCTGTATATAGAGATGGAAATTACAAGGTCCTTCGGAAGAACCTTGGAAAACCTACGTCCCGTGTCATGGCAGGTGCGTCATATTAAAGAAAACTCTTTTTGTTCATTGCCATAAGCGCACTGCACAGATCAAAATTTTTGCCACTTCATCTATAGCTGGTAACGTCTCGATATAGGTGAAATATTTTGACTGGTACGTAAAACTCCATTCAATCAATCAATTAATCAATCAATCAATTTATATATCAGTACATACCCAAATATTAGCATTACTGTCCATACTACAATATTTAATCCTCCTCTAGGTGGCGCTGACTCTTGGATAATTTCTATCTGTCTTTCTTTATCAACATGAACCTGAAAGGCACAATGAACTTTGTGTTTACAGAGGTTTAATGGACGATATGGAACCACAAAATGTCCATTTGGTTGTTTTGTGAACGTTTTGACACCAAAGTATCAATGGGGCTCGCCGCTGTACCACGTGATACCCTCTAACGTTTGTGCGGAACACTTATATCCAATGGATAGGGAATTACATCAAATCACGTTTTCCCTCTAAAACGACGTCATTCCGGGAATTTGTGTCGTTGATGTTTTCCAAACCGTTCTGCACAAACGTTTAGCGGTATTGATCACGAGGTACAACGCCGAACCCCATTGGTTGATTCTGTGAACGGTTTGACATTATACTGTCAGTCGGGTGGTTCAGTGTGAACGGTGTGACATCATAGTGCCAGTTGGGTGATTCTGTGAACGGTGTGCCACCGAAAAATGTCAGTTGGGTGATTCTCTGAACGGTGTGGCATTATAATTATAGAGTCAATTAGGTGATTCTGTGAATGGTGTGACACCGTAAAGTGTCAGTTGATTATGTGAAAAGTGTGACACCGCAAAATGTCAGTTGTGTGGTTCTGTAAACGGTGTGACATCGTAAATTTTCAGTTGGGTGATTCTGTGAGCGGTGTAACATTATAATGTCAGTCAGGTGATTCTGTGAATGGTGTGACACCGAAAAATGACATTTGATTCTGTGACCGGTGTGACACCGAAAAAGTCATTTGGGTGATTCTGTGAACGGTGTGACACCGAAAAATGACATTTGATTCTGTGGCCGGTGTGACATCGAAAAATGTAATTTGGGTGATTCTATAAACGGTGTGACGCCGAAAAATGTCATTTTAGTAATTCTATGAACGATGTGAAACCGTAAAATGTCAGTTGGTTGATTCTGTGAACGGTGTGACACTTAAATGTCAGTTGGGTGATTCTGTGAACGGTATGACACCAAAGTGGCAGTTGGGTGATTCTGTGAGCGATGTGATACCGTAAAGTTTCAGGTTTTTCTGGGAACGAAGTGACACAATAAGGTGTAAGTTGGGTGGTTACGTGAACAGTGTCACATCGTAAAGTGTCAGTTGGGTGGTTCTATGAACGAAGCGACACAATAAGGTGTAAGTTGGGTGGTTACGTGAACAGAGTCACATCGTAAAGAGTCAGTTGGGTGGTTCTATGAACGAAGCGACACAATAAGGTGTAAGTTGGGTGGTTACGTGAACAGTGTTACATCGTAAAGTGTCAGTTGGGTGGTTCTATGAACGAAGCGTCACAATAAGGTGTAAGTTGGGTGGTTACGTGAACAGTGCCACATCGTAAAGTGTCAGTTGGGTGGTTCTATGAACGAAGCGTCAGTTATATATAAGGTTTTAGCCGTGTGGCACCGTTATTAGTTAGTTAATTTTGAAAACTATGTGGCAACAAAAAATGTAATTTTGATTCTTCTGCAGACCGGTTAGCACCGTAAAATGTCATTTTGGCTTGAATGTGTGGCAATAAATGAATAAATAAATAAATAAATAAATAAATAAATAAATAAATAAATAAAATATATACATGTAAAATAAATAACCCATTAATATAAAGAAAATGCTAATTACCATTTCGGTAATATTCCTCCCTCCTTCGGTAATATTCAATATTGAATTGAATATTCAATTTCCGATCGAAAGCCAACACTTAACCGTCGCTAAAATCCCCCGTTGACTTGTAAACCAACTATCCATTAGCTTATATAACACAACAAACCTTCCATGTTCTGTGTGCCATTTTGCCGATCACAATGTACATAAATTGCAATTACAAATATATATATATTTCCGGCAGTCAATATGATTTCAATATATATATATATATATATATATATATATATATATATATATATATATATATATATATATATATATATATATATATATATATATATATTAAAATTATATTACCTGCCGGAAACTTTCTATCATTAGACGACAGTTGTAATTTGTAATTATTTTGCTTAGTTTTTTGTTTTAAGTTTTATTCGATCACAAATCCCGGCATTGTATTCTTGCCAAGGTTAATTTCTCCGGACATACATATAAAATAATGAACGCGTTTTCTCTTCAAACATTGATTAAATAATTGATTGAATATGGTTTTATGTCCCAGTTTAGAATATTTGACTTATATCGAGACATCACCAGCTACTAAGTGAGTTGCAGAAATTTTACCTTTGCAGCCTTAGGGAAGGGAAGGTCCCTCAATTTAACACGGCGAGGAATTGAACATCCCTGCACATTGTCCTGAAGCTCAAATTCCGGACACTCTATTTATAGCTGGTAACGTCCTGATATGAGTGAAATAATCGTAAATCGACGTAAACCCAAAATCATTCAATTAGTCAAACAAACGTTTCGGTTAGCATGTGACGTCTCGATATAATATTGATTCATTTCACTCGCTCCACTACGGTAGCCGAGTTGGTACAGTTCTCGCTCCGTAAGTGGGAGGCTGTGGGTTCGATTCCTGGCAGGGTCTGACACGAAACTTGAAATTGGTACTGACTGTTCTTTCGCCAAGCACTCGGCATTACGAGATGAATGTCACGGTTCTTTCGTATTGGAACTGAAATTAAACAAGGTCCCGTGTCACAGTGGGCTTAATACGATAAAGAACCCTGTTGTATAATGCCATAAGCGCAACGCACAGGCAAAATTTCTGCACCTTCGCCAATAGCAGGCGACGTCTTGATATAAGTGAAATATTCTTGACTGGGACGTTATACACCATAACTCAACTCAACTCGAAACTCAAGCGACCTACCTGTACATCGTTGCTTTTCGTTTCACATTCTTCTTCTACTGGCGACATCTTGAAACTGAAATGATAAAATTTCAAAAAATTAAAATTTAAAACTATACATTTGAGTTATCTCCATATGTCACGTCGAAATGTCCTTGCGGTTTGTTTTTTTTTTATTAATTTTATTTTAACTTAACTTTATCACGCCAATTTTAATACTATCTCATCAATGGTTTATTAATCTTCTTTTTAAAGGTTTTAATTTTTTTTTCTTTTTAATCTATTTCTATTTTTAGTTTTTATACTATGTCATTTTACATGTGCATGAATTCGTCCGCAAATCCAAACGATTTCACTAAAAACTATTCATACTCCAATGCTCTCTCTCTCTCTCTCTCTCTCTCTCTCTCTCTCTTTCTCTCTCTCTCTCTCTCTCATAATGTTATACGATGCCATGTTGTATAAATTGTTATATTATAGATGCACCGGAAACTGGTTAATATAAGAGTTTTACTCTTGTTCCAGGATCCTGATTTGTAAAATTGTTTCATTACGTTATTGATTTTCAAATAAATATTGTTTAAACTATGTCATTTGCAGGTTCTTAATCATTTTTTACTTTTATTTTCGTCAATTTTTTATTTATTTATTTTTTTTCAATGCTGTTTGCAGGTTCTCAATCTTTTTTTCAATTTTCTTTATTTTTTATTTTTATTTTTTTTTTTTCAATTTTTAATTCTTGCTTCAATACTATTCTATGGAAAGAAGTCGAAGTTCATTTGTCGATTGGTAGAGATATATCGATAGCCGTCGAGAGATAGATAGCAGCTACCGAAAAGCCGAAAACTACTGAAATATTGCTACCGAAGGGCCGCGCGCGATGACCTGGCGATTCGGCACAAACTGTGTATTAAAAAGTTACTGTAATGACTTTTGTTTTTTACATGTACATGTGTTATTCTCCATATTGAAACCACAGGGACCAGTTTCATAATAATTTTTTTTTTAAAAATACCCCTAAGTCTATAAAAAAGAGTAAAGGGGAACAACGAATCAGATCTTTGACTTGTAGGTTCTCCGACAAAATTCTACATTACTTTTTTTAATTTGTGTCCAATCATCGTGATTTTGGTGTCATTTTGTTCCCAGACAAATATTCTTTAAATTGACATTCAATTTTTGGACATAACTTAAAATTAAAAAAGTAATGTAGAATTTTGTCGGAGCACCTACAAGTTTTAAAATTTTATTATGAAACTGGTCCCTGTGACTGAAACATGACTAATGCGAAAATTTCATAAAATTATTAGCAAATTTCTAATGCACCTGTCGTTAATTCGAACAGGGCGGTTTTAGGGACCCCGTGCAGGCCCCGGTTTCACAATCATTCCTTAGCTAAGATATTTTCCTTAACTTAAATTTAGCAAATTTTACTAATCACTTTTTGGAACTACTGATGAATATTGTTGTCAAAACTAAAGGCAAATGTTTTGATCTAGACTTGATCCTAAACACGACACTTTAAATATCTTAATATCTTGAATAAGGAAAATCTAAGCAAAGGAATGATTGTGAAACCGGAGCCAGTGACGATACTTAAGTAATTATATAAAAATGTCAGTTTATTCGCTATAATAAATATTTAAATGAACGGTCAAGCTGAAAGGTCAAAGTTGTTTGCCTTAATAAAATAGTAGGCTTTATTTGCTTTGTTTGTTGCAACCACTCAAAAATTCCAAGCAAACATTGTCATAAAATTGTGAACGGCCTACATGTCACGTATGGTGGCTGTTTTGTGCCATTTCGCCTATTCGTTTATACGCCTTTAAAAACGCTAAAAATCGCTAAGCAATAAATCAAAATTCAACCCTAAACAATAGGGAAACACACACGCTTTTGGCGCGATGTTGAATGAACATTTCGCTTTGGAAAAAGCGGAATGACCAAATAAGTCACCATAGGTTTTGAGTTGAGTTGAGTAATGATGTTTAACGTCCCAGTCGAGAATATTTCACTAATATCGAGACGTCGCCAGCTATAGGCGAAGGTGCAGAAATTTTGCCTGTGCGTTGCGCTGATGGCATTAATATTATACAGCAGGGTTCTTTAGCGTGCCAAGCCCACCGTGACACGGGGCCTCGTTTATTTTAAGTTCCCATCCAAAAGAACCGTGACTTTCATTTCGTAATGCCGAGTGCTTGGCAAAAGAACAGTCACTACCCACTTTCAAGTCTTGGGTCAGACCCGGTCAGGGATCGAACCCACGACCTCCCACTTACGGAGCGAGCACTCTACCAACTGAGCTACCGCAGTGGTTCACCATAGGTTTTGCTCCTTTTTGAATTAATACATGATGTAGAGGAAAATATTTAAATACTTACTTAGTTTTATCAACCCGAGAGATTACCGATTTTAAATGTATTTTCAGAAATGAGGAAATATGAAAATCATATGTTGGTACCAATACTACAAGCAACAGCGAGATTCAAATGCCCCCTCTCTCTCTCTCTCTCTCTCTCTCTCTCTCTCTCTCTCTCTCTCTGTGTGTGTATGGGGAAGCATTTAGATAGAACAACCCAAGAGAGAGAGAGAGAGAGAGAGAGAGAGAGAGAGAGAGACCCAATATATACACAGACGAACATACACACAATAGAGCGAGACGGGTAGAGACCGAACACACACAACAGAGAGAGAGAGAGAGAGTCCGAACACACACACACACACAAACACAGAGAGAGACCGAACATACACACAGAGAGAGAGAGAGAGAGAGAGAGAGAGAGAGAGAGAGATAGTTGATATTTACTGTAAGTGGTCCTTTCTTGTATTCTTCGTCTTGTGTAGTTCTAAAACCTTCCGGGTCTACAGAACCTTGACAATCTGGCCTCATTAAAGTTAGTCCAACGGACCTCCAGGGTAAATTTGCCCTCACTGATCTCCTTCCGTCATTTAGTTGAAAATCTTAATTCTTTATATCTTCCACATGTATTTGATTGCGATAGGACAGAAACTGAAAAATAAAGTCAGTAGATGAAATAATAATAATAATAATATTATTATTAGTAATAATAATAATAATAATAATTATAATAATAATTCAATTAGTTTATTATCATTTAATGTGTAGGTTTATACCCCAATGAAGCTAATAAACATGCGATAAAATTATGCACTTGACATTTGACAAAACTCTTTGTCTAATTTTAAAAGCATCTGTATTTACTTTTTGTAAATATTTTCAATAATATTTGGCACTTGACAAAACTCATTTAACAGCATTTTTATTTACTTTGCGTATTTGTTTTAATGATTTTTGTATAGGCACTGGCGTCTTTATAGTGCAAATTTTGGAAAAACCAGTAAATATGAAAGCCATGCTTCATTATCATCTTACTTCAACAAGTAAAACAACAACAACAACAACACTAACAACAATAATAATTATCATTGTGAAATTTCAATTGTAAAGGCGACTTATATATAAACTTTGCATTGGTTTTTACTGAGAAATATCCGGTAAAAGACATTTTATACCTATTTTTAATATATTTTTTTAAATTTTATTAGAAACTTATTTATAACTTTAACATGTTATTAAATTTTCTTCAGGTGAAATACACTTTCCATATCTGTATTATTTATAATTGAATCGTATGTAACATCAGGATTTTAATTTTAGAGTGTTTGACACGTGTCTAGTATCGCACAAACAATACTGACCTGTCGAAAATTTAACACTGCGCATGCGCTAACGAAATGGAACCAAATTCGGTCGCTTTATGGTCGAGATATGGATACCAATTGTATGAAAAGCTGTTTGGAGATATATAGCATTTGCTGAAGAGATATCGCTTACGAAGTGCCGTGATAAGCTTCCGATTCGACACAAATTCCTTAACTTAGTGTTAAACTTTTGACACGACTGTACAGACGTGTCGAAAGTTTTACACTAAGTTAATAAGTCCCGTAATGGCAGCTCATCTCGGACAATCGTTAACTCTATCATAAAATATCTAACAGCTTTTTTGGCAGGCAGCTGAGTACTACAGTCAATAAAGGCCACCCAAAGGGACCTTTATGGGCAGATGGCCTTTATATATATACAGCTTCAAATAAAATAAAAAGACCAATAATAGGCCTTTATAAGTAGGTGGCCCTTATATAAAGGCGGTCATTAAGTCAGGTTGAACGGTATCTATTTCCCGTCAGCTTTTCGGCCACCATCAAGCCACTCGACAGTCGATCTTCGATTTGTTTATCGTTAGTTCGATGTTAAACTTTCGATAGGCCTGTACGGTATCTATTTCTCGTCAACTTTTCGGCCACCATCAAGTCACTCGACAGTCGACCTTCAACTCTTTATCGTTAGCTCAATGTTAAACTTTCGACGGATATGTGCTGTATCTATTTCTCGTCAACTTTTTGGCCACCATCAAGCCACTCGACAGTCGACCTTCAACTCTTTATCGTTAGTTCGATGTCAAACTTTCGACAGGCCTGTACTGTATCTATTTCTCGTCAACTTTTCGGCCACCATCAAGTCACTCGACAGTCGACCTTCAACTCTTTATCGTTAGTTCAATGTTAAACTTTCGACAGGTCTGTACTTACATATTTCTCGTCAACTTTTCGGCCACCATCAAGCCACTCGACAGTCGACCTTTAACTCTTTATCGTTAGCTCAATATTAAACTTTCGACAGGTATGTGCTGTATCTATTTCTCGTCAACTTTTCGGCCACCATCAAACCACTCGGCAGTCGACCTTTAACTCTTTATCGTTAGCGCAATATTAAACTTTCGACAGGTATGTGCTGTATCTATTTCTCGTCAGCTTTTCGGACACCATCAAACCACTCGGCAGTCGACCTTTAACTCTTTATCGTTAGCGCAATATTAAACTTTCGACAGGTCTGTTCTGTATCTATTTCTCGTCAGCTTTTCGGCCACCATCAAGTCACTCGACAGTCGACCTTCAACTCTTTATCAATAGCTCAATGTCAAACTTTCAACAGGTCTGTACTGTATCTATTTCTCGTCAGCTTTTCGGTCACTATCAAGCCACTCGACAGTCGACCTTCAACTCTTTATCATTAGCTCAATATTAAACTTTCGACAGGTATGTACTGTATCTATTTCTCATCAGCTTTTCGGCCACCATCAAGTCACTCGACATTCGACCTTCAACTCTTATCATTAGTTCAATGTTAAACTTTCGACAGGTCTGTACTGTATCTATTTCTCGTCAGCTTTTCGGTCACTATCAAGCCACTCGACAGTCGATCTTCAACTCTTTATCATTAGCTCAATGTTAAACTTTCGACAGGCCTGTACTGTATCTATTTCTCGTCAACTTTTCGGACACCATCAAGCCACTCGACAGTCGACCTTTAACTCTTTATCGATGTTAAACTTTCGACAGGTCTGTACTGTATCTATTTCTCGTCAACTTTTCGGACACCATCAAGCCACTTGACAGTCGACCTTTAACTCTTTATCGATGTTAAACTTTCGACAGGTCTGTACTGTATCTATTTCTCGTCAACTTTTCGGCCACCATCAAACCACTCGGCAGTCGACCTTTAACTCTTTATCGTTAGCGCAATATTAAACTTTCGACAGGTCTGTTCTGTATCTATTTCTCGTCAGCTTTTCGGCCACCATCAAGTCACTCGACATTCGACCTTCAACTCTTATCATTAGTTCAATGTTAAACTTTCGACAGGTCTGTACTGTATCTATTTCTCGTCAGCTTTTCGGTCACTATCAAGCCACTCGACAGTCGATCTTCAACTCTTTATCATTAGCTCAATGTTAAACTTTCGACAGGTCTGTACTGTATCTATTTCTCATCAGCTTTTCGGCCACCATCAAGTCACTCGACATTCGACCTTCAACTCTTTATCATTAGTTCAATGTTAAACTTTCGACAGGTCTGTACTGTATCTATTTCTCGTCAGCTTTTCGGTCACTATCAAGCCACTCGACAGTCGATCTTCAACTCTTTATCGTTAGCGCAATATTAAACTTTCGACAGGTCTGTTCTGTATCTATTTCTCGTCAGCTTTTCGGCCACCATCAAGTCACTCGACATTCGACCTTCAACTCTTATCATTAGTTCAATGTTAAACTTTCGACAGGTCTGTACTGTATCTATTTCTCGTCAGCTTTTCGGTCACTATCAAGCCACTCGACAGTCGATCTTCAACTCTTTATCATTAGCTCAATGTTAAACTTTCGACAGGTCTGTACTGTATCTATTTCTCATCAGCTTTTCGGCCACCATCAAGTCACTCGACATTCGACCTTCAACTCTTATCATTAGTTCAATGTTAAACTTTCGACAGGTCTGTACTGTATCTATTTCTCATCAGCTTTTCGGCCACCATCAAGTCACTCGACATTCGACCTTCAACTCTTATCATTAGTTCAATGTTAAACTTTCGACAGGTCTGTACTGTATCTATTTCTCGTCAACTTTTCGGACACCATCAAGCCACTCGACAGTCGACCTTTAACTCTTTATTGTTAGTTCAATGTTAAACTTTCGACAGGTATGTGCTGTATCTATTTTTCGTCAGCTTTTCGGCCACCATCAAGTCACTCGACAGTCGACCTTCAACTCTTTATCGTTAGTTCGATGTCAAACTTTCGACAGGCCTGTACGGTATCTATTTCTCGTCAGCTTTTCGGCCACCATCAAGCCACTCGACAGTCGACCTTCAACTCTTTATCATTAGTTCAATGTTAAATTTTCGACAGGTCTGTACTGTATCTATTTCTCGTCAACTTTTTGGCCACCATCAAGCCACTCGACAGTCGACCTTCAACTCTTTATCGTTAGTTCGATGTTAAACTTTCGACGGGTATGTACTGTATCTATTTCTCGTCAACTTTTTGGCCACCATCAAGCCACTCGACAGTCGACCTTCAACTCTTTATCGTTAGTTCGATGTTAAACTTTCGACAGGTAAGTACTGTATCTATTTCTCGTCAGTTTTTCGGACACCATCAAACCACTCGACAGTCGACCTTTAACTCTTTATCGTTAGTTCGATGTCAAACTTTCGACAGGCCTGTACTGTATCTATTTCTCGTCAACTTTTTGGCCACCATCAAGCCACTCGACAGTCGACCTTCAACTCTTTATCGTTAGTTCGATGTTAAACTTTCGACAGGTCTGTACTGTATCTATTTCTCGTCAGTTTTTCGGACACCATCAAGCCACTCGACAGTCGACCTTCAACTCTTTATCGTTAGTTCGATGTCAAACTTTCGACAGGCCTGTACTGTATCTATTTCTCGTCAACTTTTTGGCCACCATCAAGCCACTTGACAGTCGACCTTTAACTCTTTATCGATGTTAAACTTTCGACAGGTCTGTACTGTATCTATTTCTCGTCAACTTTTCGGCCACCATCAAACCACTCGACAGTCGACCTTTAACTCTTTATCGTTAGTTCGATGTTAAACTTTCGACAGGTATGTACTGTATCTATTTCTCGTCAACTTTTCGGCCACCATCAAACCACTCGACAGTCGACCTTTAACTCTTTATCGTTAGTTCGATGTTAAACTTTCGACAGGTCTGTACTGTATCTATTTCTCGTCAGCTTTTCGGACACCATCAAACCACTCGACAGTCGACCTTTAACTCTTTATTGTTAGTTCAATGTTAAACTTTCGACAGGTCTGTACTGTATCTATTTCTCGTCAACTTTTCGGACACCATCAAACCACTCGACAGTCGACCTTTAACTCTTTATCGTTAGTTCGATGTCAAACTTTCGACAGGTCTGTACTGTATCTATTTCTCGTCAGCTTTTCGGCAACCATCAAGCCACTCGACAGCCAACCTTCAACTCTTTATTGTTAGTTCGATGTTAAACTTTCGACAGGTCTGTACTGTAAAGTAATTACGAGTATTAACATATTTAATATTAAATATAATTAATAACTCTTATTAATATAATGAATTATCATTTTATATATACCCGGATATGAACAAAATTTATTTATTAATTAAAATATTAATATCAAAAACAACATTGACCTGTCCACTTGACCTTTCATCAGGAATGTTCATATAGGAGAATCCACTCAATACATGGGTAGTGTTGGGATTTCCAGTTGATACATAAACATAGCATGTTTCCTCTGAGGTACACGGGAAACACCTGTGTTCCCTATACATATTACATAAATGTACTAGTCAATAATGACAATTTAACCTTCAGGTCAAGCGACAGGTCAATCTTGTTTGCCACTGACACTAGTACGTCATTATTTGCCTTGACTCTGCTTTGGTACCGTGATGGCAGCATTTGTCAGAACATTGTGGGCGTGATCGGCGATACGTCAATTAACAGAACACAGACAACAGTATCAAAAACATAATGATATAGATGCACAGTTAAGGTCTCGGTTTCATGTTCCTTTCATTCAAAATTTTGATTTAATGCCTTGCGGTTGAAACTATGATTGACTGGAGATGCTTACCCTTCCGGAGAACCCGGTCTTACGACCCTCATGCAAGTTCACATATTTGACTTCATTTGTCAGTTTTTTAACTTTTTAATTTGTTTTTGAGGATTGTAATTTAATCATGGACTGAAATTTTGTTCATAAAGCATTCAAAATTCTTATAAAAACTTAAGGTTTAGTTGAGTAAGGATGTTTAACGTCCCAGTCAAGAAAATTTCACTTACATCGAGACGTCGCGAGTTATAGGCGAAGGTGCAGAAATTTTGGCTGCGCTTTTTGCTGATGACATTATACAACAGGGATCATTATGGTGCCACGCCTACCATGACACAGAACCTCGTTTATATTTAATTTCTATCCTACGAAACGTGACTTTTCTTTCGTAATGCCGAGTGCTTGGCGAAATACAACAACTTGGAAGAAACTCGAATAAGACTTCCTGTTGTACTCCACCATTAATTTCTATACAAATATTCCCCGTCAATTTCAGGCTTTTTTCGGTAAAAACTAAAATTTTAGTGAAGCAGGCAGTCTACAAAAGAAATACCATTCTTACCCAGAGACCATGATGAAACCTCGACGATTTCAAGCAGTTGACCTCACGTGTTGACAAGGAGTATAGCTAGCGTAAATGGCCCTTTTTTATCAGCCATCAGCCAAATGACCTTATTAACCCTGTTTTGACGCCCTTGTTAACCTTAAATGACGTCGTATAAACCAGGGGTTTTACTTGATGGTGGATGGGTGAGGTAGGTTTTAAAATAGTGTATTAGGGTATGAGATGGGTACCCCTAAATTTTTGAAGACAAAATAGAACCACTCAAAGTGAGATAATCGTCGAAACTATACAGGTGTGTACGGGTTTAAAAAAGAAGATACTTCTTTTTGTTATTTTTAGCATATTGCTAAAATGCTATTTAAACTCAGTGAGGCTATTCATTATAATTTAAAAGTTCCTAAAGTGCACCAGTACGGCACGATAATTAGTATGCCAATCAGATGCATGAGGTAACAGGTCAGAGGTCATCATCAAGTGTGACGTCAGTAAAACTTCGATGGCTCGAAGTCATGGGACTTTGATAAAATATTCGAGCCATCGGGGGGGGGGTCGAGCAACCGAACATCGAGAGGCAATCTTCATTAAATTAAGGGTTCAGGCTCCTGTTTTAATCAAGTCATAACATTGCGAAAATTAAATGTCTCTTAAAAAGAATAAATTCACGATGATATCTCATGATAATAAAATGTTGAACTTCGAACTGCAAATCTATCGATATCGACAGTATTTTGGCGGGAAGCAAAAGTAAATAACAACAGCTGATGATATAAAATAAACTTACTTTATTATCGTTATAATACAGAAAACTAGTATTGCCGGTAATTATTAATCACCGGAACTACCGACAATACACATTGTCATGCGCATTCCAATGAAATGTAAATAACAGAATCTGAAATTACCCGATGAGGTAAAAGTCAATAATCGCGTGGACTCCATATGCATAAAGTATTCAAAGAATACTTATAGCACATAAACAAATACGTAAGGGATATCGCATTGTTTACGAGCCGTTATCAAACTTGTTGCACGTCTAGAAACTTACAATAATTTAATGGATTACGTTGATTGTGTCATCAGGTACTGACTGGAACCGAATTTTCAGCGAAAACATTGCTTTTTTCAAAAATTTTAGAACTCTCTTTAATACATAAATACCTTTACTTCGTATTTTTGTATTGTATGGCGTTTTTATAAGTGATTTCAAAAACATGCCTCAAAAAACAAAGTTAAAAATATATTTATTTTAAAAGTTGTTCCCTTATCAACAGCTCGATAGTCTAGTTGTTACACTCTAGAATACCAAGGAAAAGTTTTTGGGTTCGAATCCGATTGCTGACATCTCTTTTTTCTTCATAAATTTTCACAAGTGATACACATTTAGATTTAGATGCACTTTCTGAAATGATTACAAAACAAAAAAATTGCCGTGCAATATTAAAAATATCAAAGTGTCTAGACTAAGTGTTAATCTGGAGATCGCGCAGCACCATGTTTTACCGATCAAACACTCACGGGTCGTAATTGGATTAAGAGATTGCTGAGCTGATCGTTAATTATTAATCTTGAGTAACACTCTACGTTCCAGACGATTTGTTTCGTTTCGCTCTATAACATTCGGTGAAATCTTAATCATGGTTTCAGCTTAAGCTTGTGTTTGGTATACAATGATTGACCACATGCCATTCTGATAAAATTGTATTCGAGCGAAAGAAGTTGAATTTTCATCAAATTAACACTTTCGAGAAATATTACTGTTCGAGCGAGCGGGGGTATTCGAGCTATCGTAGTTCGAGCGATCAAGGTTATTTACATAGGATTTAATAGATTTGGTCGGAACCGGCAGATGATTTCGAAATATCCGGGGTATTCGTGATCGAGGCATCGACATTCGAGCGATCAAAGTTCTACTGTATATGGCACAAAACGTTCACTGAATATTAAAATCCAATTAGAACAAATGTAATTGTATCAAGTATATGTTTGTAATGTTTGTAATTTTGATAAATTATCATCCTTTAAAATTAATAAAAACGAATAGGACATCAACTCGAACGTATTTCAATGTTATAATACAGTCCAACCTGCCTCAAAGGCCACCTCTATATAAGGACCACCTGCTTATAAAGTCCAGTGGAGTTGTATCCCGATTGTTCTTTATCCATACTATTTGAACCTATATATAAAGGCCACCTGCCCATAAAGCCACTTTTACTGGTTCTCTTGGGTGGCCTTTATAGCCAGGTTCGACTGTATATGATTCTTTGAGAGTCCATTAATTTAATGAAAAAAACCTACAGTCATGGTGTAAAGCGTAAAAGCACAAATAGTACGCAGCCATGTTTTCCCTTTTTGGAAATTCGCTCAATGACTCTATGAAACATTTTAATCCTTTCACAACGGAACCTTCTGCCATGTAACAGTATCCAAGTAAATTCAGACAGATGTAGTACTTGGATTTATCCAAGTCTTTACTGTTGCGTACAGCTTTGTCGAATTCCTTGATATCTGATCGTGACAAGTTTTTGCTGACCAAGTACTGCATAAACCGGAAATAAATATATTGATGCAGCACTGCAAAAGTAAAAAAGTTCCCATGTGCAGACCTCTCCGTTAGTTTCATGATGCACACTTCGTATTGTACTGCCAATGGAAATAAATGTTTTTCATTAAAAAATATCTGGAGTGTCATGGCTAGTTCCCAATCCGAAGTAAGGTTACAACTCCTTAAAAGTTCACAATCTCTGTTTTTGATACAAATAACATCTGTTGTGTACGCACAGCAACAGTACCTCTCATTCTTCAACAGTTTATTCAGAATATCGTTTGCTTTTTCATAGTTTTTGCAAAATACATAATACGTCACCAGATACAGTGCTCCCGTGAAACCATCGAAGTTTTGTCCTTCTACAAAGTACGGTTCTGTTTCTTTAAGAAGTGTATCTGGATTTTCCTTGTCGACTAAAACTCCTTTCAGAAGATGAATCCCCAACTTTAACTGAGAAAAATGTCTGTTAAATTTGATATAGACGGTTGAATCATCATTCCGATCACACTGAAGCTGTTGTGATAGATCATAATAAGAACGCAATCTTTGAATATTTTCAGAGCAACTTATATTGTTCAGCATATGGAAGAATGTAAAAATGTTTTCGCACACTTTGATTTTTGCAAACAGTTTTACTTTTGCGGCTTCTAGCAGCGTCTCCTCTGCCTGTTCTGTAAACAGAAAAGGTTTTCCTGTTTTTGTAAATCCTATAATTTCAAATGCTTTTTTAAGAGACGTTTGGTTTATTTCGTAATCCATGATATCAGTTTCTATGTTATCATGAATCTGTTGTATTTCCTTGACAAGTTTGTCTCTGGTTTGTTGACATTCAAGTTTTGCGGCAAATATATTTCTTTCGCGTTGTATGTAATGCGGTAAATCCTTTCGAGTGATGTAGTCTTGTAACATTTTCAGGTACTTCTTCAAGCATGTAATGAGATTTTCAGGTATCCAAATATCATTTGGTGAAGTCTCTAGAAGCCAAAATAAGGTTGTTTTCAAATGAAAAGAGCTGATTTCGTCAGGCACAACTTTCTCGAGTCTACTTTTATGGAAATGTTTAAGAATAGTAAAACATTGTAACTGAACATCATTTAAACCCCACATTATTTCGCGTTCTGCTTCCGGAAAAACATATCGCCAACATGCTCTTTCAGTTTTTGCATCGGGTATAACATAACATTTGCTATTCTGAATTATCTTGATAAGTTCTGCAGAAGGCCAACCACATGGTCGATCCCTGGATATCCATTCATTTGCCTCTGGGGGCCATTGAAGACATTTTATTGCATACACGTCATCATAATTCGCCTTTTGGTGTACCCTAGATACGCTGGTACCTTTTGATTCTGTTTGATAGGATCCAAAATACGAGGGCACCGAAGCTGTAGCTTGTGTGGCGGCTTTAATAAATTTATCACTCTTAAAATATTGATCATCTCTGTCTATCCCAGGTAATTGTGATTTATCAAACCCTGTGGGTATACGCAAGTAAGTAAATCCGGGTCCAAGGTTGGAGCGCTCAGCAACAAGATCTTTGTGTTCTATCATCTCACGTGTTTGGACATTGAAACCAGGTAAAATATTTAAGAAATCTTTATCACTCTGTTTTGTTGCCGTTCCATCAGCATTACTTCCTACCACCAAGCGGGGATCTTCTACAGGGTGCAGACTGAGAGCTTCGAATTCATTTACATAAGACTTTTGGTCTTTTGGAGTTTTTGAATTTACTCTTAAGATGGACAAACATCTTGACAGATTCCTCGGTAGGTCCTTGTCTGTCATAAGAACGTTCATGATGCAGTTTCGTTGTGATACAGTTATTATTTAGGCGTTTGTAGTTTGTAGATATCTGAAAAAGTAAGTGAATATATTCTCAATACTTTTGTGCTAAATCTTTACCGTGTAAGTAACAATACAGTAACATGCAAAAGCCTATTAGGCATATGAATAAAAAACAAAAGGCGTAATAACGCAAAATAAAGGCGTAATAATGCGAAATAAAGGCGTTATAATGCGAAGTTAAGGCGTAATTTCGCGTTATAACGCCATTCAATTCGCATTATAATGCCTTTATTTCGCGTTATAACGCCTTTCAGATGGCGATAAATAATATGACGCCTTTCTAAAGGCGTTATAACGCCTTTTAATTCGCGTTATTATGCCTTTATTTCGCGTTATAACGCCTTTTAATTCGTGTTATTACGCCTTTTAATTCGCAATATAATGCCTTTATTTAGCATTATAACGCCTTTTAATTCGCGTGATTACGCCTTTATTTCGCGTTATAATGCCTTTAAATTCGGGATATTACGCCTTTTAATTCGCGTTATTATGCTTTATTTCGCGTTATCACGCCTTTCAATTCGCATTATAATGCCTTTATTTCGCGTTATAACGCCCTTTAATTTGCATTATAATGCCTTTATTTCGCGTTATAACGCCTTTCAGATGGCGATAAATAATATGACGCCTTTTAATTCGCGTTATTACACCTTTATTTCGCGTTATCACGCCTTTATTTCGCGTTATCACGCCTTTCAATTCGCATTATAATGCCTTTATTTCGCGTTATAACGCCTTTCAGATGGCGATAAATAATATGACGCCTTTTAATTCGCGTTATTACGCCTTTATTTCGCGTTATTACACCTTTATTTCGCGTTATCACGCCTTTCAATTCGCATTATAATGCCTTTATTTCGCGTTATAACGCCTTTCAGATGGCGATAAATAATATGACGCCTTTTAATTCGCGTTATTACGCCTTTATTTTGCATTATAATGTCTTTTAATTCGCATTATAACGCCCTTTAATTTGCATTATAATGCCTTTATTTCGCGTTATAACGCCTTTCAGATGGCGATAAATAATATGACGCCTTTTAATTCGCGTTATTACACCTTTATTTCGCGTTATTACACCTTTATTTCGCGTTATCACGCCTTTCAATTCGCATTATAATGCCTTTATTTCGCGTTATAACGCCTTTCAGATGGCGATAAATAATATGACGCCTTTTAATTCGCGTTATTACGCCTTTATTTTGCATTATAATGTCTTTTAATTCGCATTATAACGCCCTTTAATTTGCATTATAATGCCTTTATTTCGCGTTATAACGCCTTTCAGATGGCGATAAATAATATGACGCCTTTTAATTCGCGTTATTACACCTTTATTTCGCGTTATCACGCCTTTCAATTCGCATTATAATGCCTTTATTTTGCGTTATAACGCCTTTCAGATGGCGATAAATAATATGACGCCTTTTAATTCGCGTTATTACACCTTTATTTCGCGTTATTACACCTTTATTTCGCGTTATCACGCCTTTCAATTCGCATTATAATGCCTTTATTTCGCGTTATAACGCCTTTCAGATGGCGATAAATAATATGACGCCTTTTAATTCGCGTTATTACGCCTTTATTTCGCGTTATTACGCCTTTATTTCGCGTTATAACGCCTTTTTATTCGCAGTATAATGCCTTTATTTCGCGTTATAACGCCTTTTAATTCGCATTATTACGCCTTTATTTCGCATTATTACGCCTTTTATTTTGTTTTACTCATGAGCCTAATAGGCTTTTTTAGTAACAAAACCAGCAAAAATACAAGAAAAGAGCTAGCTTAGCAGGACATGCCACAAACAGATGGACCAATTAAAACCTTGTTATTTGTTAATTTATTGTTGATGAAGTATTAAATATTTAACGAAGTTTTCAAAATTTTCCACTTTGCTTTTGGGATTGTGATTTGAACATGGATTAATATGTTTATGTTTGGTTACAAAGCTCTTTTACCACAATTGACATCACCTATGACATCATATAATGGTTGCCATCTCTTGTAAAGCCAAATAATTCGTTCAGATTGTGGTTCAATCAGGTTTCTCTGCAATGTTTCTTTCACGTGATAAGTCTTCCCACAAGAAGTCGATTCTGTAAATAATGCTGTGAAAGGATGTTTGTTGCTTAGGATCATCATAGTAGGGCTTTGATAATTGCTGCTGTTGCTGCTGCTTAGCATCATCATAGTCAGGCTGCGATAATTGCTGCTGTTGCTGCTGCTTAGGATCATCATAGTAGGGCTGCGATAATTGCTGCTGCTGCTGTTGTTTTGCTGCTTAGGATCATCAAAGTAAGGCTGCGATAATTGTTCTTACTGCTCCTGGTTGGATTCCAATATGGTTACCAGTACCTGTTTTTGTGTGTTGTGTATTAATTTTGTGTGTTTTCTTAAATTATTTGGCCATACGTATGATTTTGTACATAATGTGCATTTGTGTGACATTTTCTTACTTCAAATTCTGCCAAGTAAATGCTAGGTTTACATTTTGAAAAAAAATATACATAAAAAAGAGCCGCTGTTCTTTTATTTCAATCAAGTCAATATCGAGTGATATAGGATTATTAGAGCCATATAAAATCCACACGTAACCCCTCACATCATAGCAGGATTCCTAAGCACCATAAGCTTACTTCTGATAATTTGTAAAACACCATGACGTTATAACCTCAACATTTGTCATTGATGTTTTTGTGATTTTTTACTTTAAAGGTCACCGGTCACTAAATTTAGCAATTTTGTTTTTTGCCTTTCTATGGGTAGAATAGCCAATATGATGTGTCTGACGGTTTCCCACGCCTTACATTTACCTGTAATACACTAAAACCTTACCTAAACGAACTGCTAATACTCGGTAGTGTCCGACACCGCTCGTAACTTCCCGGCGACCTAATTGATGACGTACATGGTGTTAAGCTGCTGAGCAAAGACACATTACCTATATATGCATCCATATATTGCATGTGGGTTTATGTGGTGTTTTGAAGGGTTTTAAAGTTATTATCAAGTCAAAATGATATATTTTGTAAAGTTTGGATATAATAAAATCACAATGACCGATGAACATGTTTTTTCCACAAAATTCAGAACAAATTAAAGCCAGATTTACAAAAGTCCTTCATGCAGCTTTATAATTGTTTTTAATGTATTCAGATTAAACATTACCAGATAATTCAGGGAAATAAGAGCGGTATAATCATTGAAGACAATTCAAATTATTATGAATAAATTCAGTCAAATATATACAGTTTAAACAATTTTAATTTTCAAAATTAATTTAATTCCGTTATTCAATCAGTTCACCAATTCACACGGTTAAACAGAGACGTATGTCTTGTTCAAATTAACTAATCTTATTTAACTTTAATTTATTCGATGTTCAGAATCCAGCACTAATGACAAATAACATGTACCGGGTATATCATATAGATAAACGCACATGTCAATTAATGTTGCATATTATTGCAAACTCTGTTAATTACAGGTGGTAAATGTCTACTTCTAAAGAGGATGTTTCCCAATGTAGCATATTGATAATCTCTTAATTACTAGTATTTGAGGAGGTGTAAATCACACTTTGAACGGTATTAATTTATTGTGAATAATTGAAAGAAAGTTTCACTCGAGTTTTGAGTCCTTAGTTAGTTGAGCATAATCCCACTGGTATCACATTTTGACGACGTTCTTTTCATCCCATTAAAATCAAGCGTAATAAAGTTATTATATGAAAACTTTTATTCATTTTTTATTTTATGATGATGATGATGATGATGATGATGATGATGATGATGATGATGATGATGATTTATTTATTTATTTATTTATTTATTTATTTATTTATTTATTCATTATTTATTTATTTATTTATTTATTTATTTATTTTCATTATTTATTATTATTATTATGATTACTATTATTAAACTTACTGCAGCTATTGGATTGAAATTGTTTTTTATATTTAAATAATACTGGGATGAAATATTTTATTTGAGAGACAATAAAAATTATTTTTTAAACCTTTATTTTAAAATTTTCGTTGTACAAAAAACTACAGGTCTTGGACCCAAATTCTACCCAAAAACGTGTTTTTTTCATTACATGGGTAAATAATAATAATAATAATAATAATAATAATAATAATAATAATAAATCTTTAATTTAATCTAAAAAGGAATTAAAAATGGGACAATTTCTAAAACAAATATGAATTAAAATCAATTTGAGGTCATAATATAGCTGTACTAGAGAGAAGAAAAGATTGTTTTTTAAAATCAAATAAAACAAAAAATTGGGTCCTTTTTATTATTCCTTATGATAAATAGATAAAAATAAATAAATAAATAATTAATAAATAAATAAACCAATAAATAAATACATTAATTAATTATTTAATAAATTAATAAATAAATAAATAACTTAATTGATTAAGTAAGTAATAAGAGATATGTAAAGATAATTAAAATGATATTAAATAATAAAAATTATTGTGAAAAATATTTTAAATAAAAACGGAAATTTGGGTTCTTTTATAATTTGTTGAGATAAATAAATAAATAAATAAATAAATAAATAAATTTAAAAGAAATATAAGGATAATTAGAATGATATTAAATATTAATAAAAATAAATATGAATAATATTTTAAAAAAAAACAAAAATGTGTGTGCTTTTCATTAATTCGTTGTGATAAAAAGGTCTAGATAAAAATAAATAAATAATTAATGTAAAATTATGTTTGTAAAGTATTAGAAAATAGTATATCATACTTAGAGCAAACACAAACATCGTTTTCTTTTCTTTATTTATTTCTTATTATTATGTTTATTTTTTATTTATTTTTTTCTGCTGAAGGGAACTGAAATACCCAATGTTAAAAAATAAATAAATATTATATAAAAACACTAGAAGTTATTTCCGATAAATCTGGGTAATAAATGCAGTTCACTATACAAGGTTCATTTACTAAATGGCTGGTATAACACCTTCTGCGTCACTTCCGGTTTTGTGCCATTTTACCACCAAAGGGAGATAATACCGTTTTTCAACAGTTTCAAAACTTTAATTTACGCTGTAGAAAAGAACAGAAATGATTAAAAAATGTTATTTGTGGCTAAATCGAGTTTTTATGATGTAATCTTTCGAAAAATAGTACTAAAAAATCGGTTTTTGGTGACCGGTAACCTTTAAAGTGCATTATTATCACTACATTTTTTCAAGATTGGGACAATAAACAAAACAACTAACAACAGTATTATATATTTTCTTTAATTCAGATTATTTAATTAAGATAATAAGGACGCAAAAAATAGGGTTAATAAGGACATTTGACTGATGGCTGATGAAAAAGGGGCCCTTTACGTCGGTCATAGTTTTGTAAATGTCTGAACCCGGTTGGCATTGGTCATATAAGCGATTGTCTTACCACTTCGACTTTGCCAATATCTCGGGGGTAGGGGAAAGGTGGGGAGGATCGATTTCATTATTTGTTGTAAATCGGACTGAAAATGATTTGGCCACCCAAAATCCAAATTGGTTTCTCTTGGGAATTTAGGTGAAATTACAGGAACCGCGGGAAACTCAGAAAACTCAGATATAACAAGGGACATGTAACGGTATGGATTACTAAGTTAATAGAGCATTCGTCTATAGTACGGAACGTCACAGGTTCGAAACCGGTCCGACCCCACATTTTGTTCCTACCCATTCCAGTTTGGTGGTCAGTGTGGGTTAGATTTCTCAAATGAAGCCGCGGGGAAGTTAAAAAAAGCAGGGAGAGGAAGCGGTCTGAGTATTATAATACTTATTACTACGGGAGGTCCCAAGTTCAAGCTACGGACATATACTTTATTTTTGTCTTTCTGTTACAATATTGTATGGCGAACGGGGAGCGGTAGGTGACCGGGTAGATACTGAGTCGGCAGAGAATACCGCTAGTCATGATTGAGAAGGACCTGGGTTTGATCTCCGGACCTACTCATGCCTATACCATAATATTGTAAATCGAAAACGTTTGAATAAAATATATGTGTAATATATTTTATTTTTAATTTAATTTCAGTTCGCTTTATAATATAATATGCCTCCTTTTTCCACATTTGCAAGTGTAATTTATGAAAGAAATTTTATATTTTACATTTAGTTGAATATTAAAAAGACGGGTTGAAACAATTAAGGATGTTTAAATGCTTAAATCCAACCGAGAGTCGGTATTGCTTGTTTTAAAAAGCAGAAATCTAGGTAAACTTGGTTTATAGATGTGTGCCCTTTTATCGTATTAACAAACAAGAGACTCATAGGCCTGATACGCTCACCTGATAACTAATGGCTAGCTGATAGATTTAAAGAAAACATAAATACTAAACCCCAATGACTTTTTTCTTTACATCATGATAACCATTGTATCAATACCTACAACATTTTAATATACATGCCTATACAAAAAGTTAATAGTTTTCAAGATAAATAACCATTTCAGTATTGTTTCGCATCTGTTACCTTGACCTTTGAACCCATGACCTTTTTCTATACATCAAAATGATTGTTGTATCGATACCTACAACATTTTAATATACATGCCTATACAAAAAGTTTATAGTTTTCGAGATAATTAACCATTTCGGTATTGTTTCGCATTTGTTACCTTGACCTTTGAACCCATGACCTTTTTTCTATACATAAAAATGATCGTTGTATCAATACCTACAACATTCTAATACACATGCCTTTACAAAAAGTTTATAGTTTTCGAGATAATTAACAATTTCGGTATTGTTTCGCATCTGTGACCTTGACCTTTGAACCCATGACTTTTTTCTATAATCAAAATGATCGTTGTATCAATACCTACAACATTCTAATATACATGCCTACACAAAAAGTTTATAGTTTTCGAGATAATTAACCATTTCGGTATTGTTTCGCATTTGTGACCTTGACCTTTGAATCCATGACCTTTTTCTATACATCAAAATGATCGTTGTATCAATACCTACAACATTCTAATATACATGCCTACACAAAAAGTTTATAGTTTTCGAGATAATTAACCATTTCGGTATTGTTTCGCATTTGTGACCTTGACCTTTGAATCCATGACCTTTTTCTATACATCAAAATGATCGTTGTATCAATACCTACAACATTCTAATATACATGCCTATACAAAAAGTTTATACTTTTCGAGATAATAATTATAATCAGAGGTAAAAAAAAAATAGGTCACGACCTTCACAATTGAGCTTGACCTCGTTTTTAACATACTAACAAGAAGATGTCAAAACTGAAAACCCCATGTCATTATCTGGTAAAACAGTCAAGTTATAACAATTTAAAGCTATTTTACGATTTTTTAAAAATCAAAATTTTTTTGTCCGAATTTCACAAAATGAACAAACTATAGGATTAAGACCCTAGAGTAGCCAAATATCACACCAGATTTTTTCGCCAATATATACTTTCGGAGAAGAGGATTTTTTAAGATTTTTGCACCCTTAGGTCACCTTGATCTAGTTATGGTGGCCATGGCAACGCCACGAACAAATCTGAATTGCGCCGGCCCATACATACTTCTCACCAAGTTTCATTGAAATCTGTCTTTTAAGTTCAGAGGAGAAGTCGATAATAGGTGTTAACGACGCACACACGCACGCACACACGCACACACACACACACGCACATACACACTCTGCGCTGTGCCATAAGCTCACGTGACCTTCGGTCAGGTGAGCTAAAAATGGAAGATTAACCCACATTGATAATAAAAATCTAACAATAATAAACACATGTACACATACATGTATAAAAAAGGCAAACAACATTGACCTGTCAGTTTGACCTTTCACTAGGAATAATAGGTAGCGTTAGGATCCGCTGTTGATAATTATACACATTGTCTATGACTAGTGTTCACTTCAGATGGACGAAATATACACCTATTACTTGCATTTAACTGTCCATAATGAATATATAAATCAAGTGTCAAGCGGACAGGTCAATGTAATTGTCTATACGTTATGTATATATATCATACATGTGCTTAAACCATTCCAGTGAACCAGAACGCGGTTATTGAATTTCTACTGTTTACATAAACATGCCACTTGAAATCGTAAATGTTTGAAAATTCTGACTGCCAATCGATAATAATATAGGGTATAGTTTTAGTCGAAGTGACAGTAGATAGATATTATTAACTTTCCAATCCGAATCTTGGATCTTTTAGTCTTTGTGTCTTATGATCCGCAAGAGCTTAGGTAGATCATTAGCTAGCTGTATTTCCATGAATTGGGTGCACATGGTTTTTATCTTTTAATTAAAAATGTTTTAATTCAACTATTAATAAAATGCATTTAAAATGCACTGACCTAACCCAATTAATTTTTTAATTGAAAAGATTATTGTTCAGTTCTCCTGTACATAGAGAAATTTTGCGAAAATTTGGAAAATTTGATCAAGTTTATACACCAATTGTGTCTTATTTAAAGTAAGGGTCAGGTAGGTCATTGATGTACGGTTTTTTCCAGGTATGATCATCATGACTATTCCAATATAACATAACATTTATATTTGTTCAGAGTAAGAAGGTACAGAAGGGATAATTTTGACTTTTTTATAGTTATACTTGTTGTTTTGTTAAAAAGTTCCTCTATATACAGCATTAGATTCACTTTTCTGTGAATGGAAAATAGTTTTTCCTATTAGGTTAGTATATTTTGTATTTAGTTTTGACCATTTTTTGTGAGTTTGTAGGAAAATATGACTTTATTCTAGCATTTTCCATGTACACTGAATTTGTGGAAATACAGTAGGTTGGGGTACTTGGTTATAACGTGACAGGTATTAGCCTGTCTGGTGTTTTATCAAACCTTTAAACGTGATCTTTCTTCAAGTTGTGTTATTATCAAAGTGTCATGTGAATTGTTTAAACAAGCACGTGATCATGACATGATATGTAAACAAACCTTTAATGTTTGTTAGATATTGTGCAGAACTTTGATCGTGTCTCATATTTTTAAGTACGTTGTATAAATAAGCTTTTAATGTTAGATAATGTATAGAACTTTTATCGTGTCTCATAGTATCTCATACCTGCCGAATATTTATTTGTATTTCAAGATCGTGTATGATTTGTGACACGTAAATGAACTATTTTATGCACCGGTGACCACCCCCCCCCCCTCAAGAAAATAAGAATATTTGTTTGGCAAGAGACTAAACAGTCCGTAATAGATAGAAATAACAACGAACAAAATGTTTGATTTATTAAAAATGCCAGAATGTTACTATTACTTCTGCTATAAATTATAATAGAAATGAAGGTTATATTGTCATAAATACCGTTTTTATGTATTTAATAATATACAAAAGGGGGTGGATTACACAAGCATTACTTTTCCCATTGTTTGCTTAGTAAAAGAACACAAAACGTAATAAAAATCAACACAAACAGCTAAAGCTCATTATACTGGAGCGAGTAAAAGCGAAAACAAATGCCGTCTAAACCTGTGCAGTTCCACTCGGCTCAATTATTTAGCTTTTATAAGTTGATTAATTGGGACACGCTATTGTATGTCCAGGGACAGATTACAAACAGAAAAATGGCGCTTCCAAGTTTATATTGAAAAGCAAATAATCCGAAATCAACCTCTAAAACCGTGTCGATTATACAGAAAATTATACACATTTTTAACAAGGTGTATTAAGTTATTGTATCCTACACTACAATATTTACTTTTTTTACTGAAAAGGCCTACAAATGACGGAATTAAACCACTTTGAACATTTAATTAAGTACATATTTTTTTTTAAATTTACATTATATATTATTGAGATTGGAGTTACAAACAAGGAACTTTACCAAATTATTCACGATTCACTCGTTTTTACATTGCAAATGAAACTACTAAGAGGGTTAAATGACATGCATGCACGTACATCTATCAGTATATTGACTTACCTCTAACGGTTCTATCGGTTTTCTTTCCATCCATTACATTAATATCCAATAATTCTTGATCTTCAACGGGCCATTTGTTTCTGCATGTGTAGGGTATGTCGTTGATCAGAGTATCCACGATACACGTGTAAACATTACCTTGCTAATTGTCTAGTGAAGACGGTTTTAAATAAACCAAACAACGGTATTTTATGTTCAATGAATATTTTAAGATAGATTAAAACACCATTGACTAAACATAATATGGTTACGGGTACATACACATGAATTAACACACATGCGCAAAAATTGCCGCCATATTATAAAGTTTATTAGTTTTTTTTATTTCTGAATGAAATATGTAAAATTCATATAAATATATTTATAAAAAATTTATATCGTATACTATGATAAAAAAACAAAGTAAACTTGGAAAATTTCATTATTGTCATTTATTTATTTATTTAATTTATTTATTTATTTATTTATTTATTATTTATTTATTTATTTATTTATTTATTTATTATTGCATATATGTTTTTGTTAATAAGTTTCCACAACGTTTTTAAATATTTCTTTCAATAAAATTAAAAGAATTAACGGAAAAAGACATCACGGCCACATGTACAAATATTATTATAAAAGGTTACAGATGTTTGTACAATAATAAACGCAGGAGTTTTGCCACCGTTTTCTCTAGAAACTGTGGCTAACCATCCCTGAAATGGCTTGACTACCCCAGTATAAGTGAAAAACTCGCATTTTTAAAAAGTAAATAAATCGTAGAAAACCTCAACCGTAAAATGTCGAGTTTTCAAAAAACCTTGTATTTCTTTATCAAACTCTGGCCCCTATGCACTGCTCTATGACGTTGAATATATAAAAATTCCGGTAAGTGTCATGTTAACAACACGATTTCCATTTAATGTTCACAAACAATAAGTTTTAGAATACATGTAATTATTTTCTTTGGTGAATCAAAAATATTATCCCATCTAAGCGGACTAGAATGAGTTGAGAAATTTACAACAAAAAGGGAAAGGGATTGCAATTTGTTGGTTGTTTTACTGTCAGGTTAACAATGTCTCGGCTATACCCATTACAATTATTTTTCGCCCCCTTGTGATGCACCGGCGAGTCCTCCTGATATACCGATATGCTTTGCATTCAATATTTTCAGATTAAAATTGGCGAAGGACATGTAGGCTTGTACCTTGAGAACTGCATGGTAGACGCCAAAGACTAATGCGCAATGACCTTAGAGTTACAAAGCTGAACCCTGAACTACTGTTGCCTTGTGCTTTAGCCACTAGGCAACCGTAGCCGAGGGAGATGGGTATTGTCTAAAGGCTTATAAAATGCATAGGCGCCTTGTGTTTAGTACCATGTCCACTAAACAACTGTACATAGCCCATGATGGCTATTACCTAAAGGTTTATAAAAACCAGAGGCTCAGTGTGGCTGAGCCTGTATCGCTCACCTGACTAAAATGCTTTTAAAGCAAATTTGTATATATGCTTTTCCAATAGGGTCCAATGTGAAACAATGTTCTCCGCTGGCAGCCATGTTTTATGGCAGATCAGAAAAATTTTAGCAATCTAAGTAAAGGACCTTCTATACATCATTTCTGTAAAGTTTAATTCAATTTGCTTCAGTCATTTCTGAGGACATAGTCAAAAATGCGTTTTTTCCCGTAGGGTCTTATGTTAAACTGTATTCTGCCCTTGCGGCTATGTTTTTCGGCGGATCAGAAAAATTTTGGCAATCTAAGTGAAGGACCTTCTATACATCATTCCTGTGAAGTTTTGTTAAATTTGCTTCAGTCATTTCTGAGGACATAGTCAAAAATGCATTTTCCCACAGGGTCCAATGTTAAACTATCTTTTGCGCTGGCAGCCATGTTTTTTGGCCAATCAGAAAAATTTGGGCAATCTATGTAAAGGACCTTCTATACATCATTCCTTTAAAGTTTGGTTCAATTTGCTTCACTAGCTTCAGAGGAGATAGCATATACGGTATATGCTTTTCCCTTAGGGTCCAATGTTAAACTATCTTCTACGCTGGCGGCCATGTTTTTGGCGGGTCAGAAAATTTTTGGCAATCTAAGTAAAGGACCTTCTATACATCATTTCTGTAAAGTTTGGTTAAATTCCCTTCAGCCATTTCTGAGGCGATAGCCAAAAATTCTTTTTTCCCATAGGGTCCAATGTTAAACTATTCTGCGCTGGCAGCCATGTTTTTAGGCGGATCAGAAAAATTTCGGCAATCTTTGTGAAGGACCTCCAATACATCATTCCTCTAAAGTTTGGTTAAGTTTGCTTCAGTAGTTTCTGAGGAGATAGCCAAAATGTGTTTTTCCCATAGGGTCCAATGTTAAACTATGTTCCCCGCTGGCATCCATGTTTTTGGGCGGATCAGAAAAATTTCGGCAGTCTTTGCAAAAGACCTTCCATACGTCATTCCTGTAAAGTTTAATTGAATTCGCTTCAGTCGTTTTAGAGGAGATAGCCAAAATGTGCGTTTTCCCATAGGGCCCAATGTTAAACTTTGTTTGTCCCTGGCGGCCATTTTTTTGGCGGATCAGAAAAATTTGGGCAATCTTAGTAAATGACCTTACATACATTACTCCTGTAAAGTTTGGTTCAAATTGGTCCAGCGGTTTCAAAGAAGATAGCAAATATATGCTTTTCCCATAGGGTCCAATGTTAAACTATCTTCTGCGCTGGCGGCCATGTTTTTTGACGGATCAGAAAAATTTTGTCCATCTATGTAAAGGACCTTCCTTACATCATTCCTGTAAAGTTTGGTTAAATTTGCTTCAGTCATTTCTGAGGAAAATGTCAAAAATGCATTTTTCCCATAGGGTCCAATGTTAAACTATCTTCTGCGCTGGCAGCAATGTTTTTTGGCGGATCAAAAAAATTTCGGCAATCTAAGTAAAGGACCTTCCATACATCATTCCTGTAAAGTTTGGTTAAAATTGCTCTAGTGGTGTCAGAGGAGATAGTCAAAATGTGAAAAGATGAGCTAAAACATAAGCATCTTGTGTTAAGTGCCTTAGCCATTAGGCAGCCGTAGCCGAGAGATGGCCTTTGCCTAAAACAGACAGACCCTGGCCTTTTTTATGTCTTGCGATTTAAGGCTAAAACCTTAACCACTAGGCAACCGTAGACCAGAGGCAGATGATGCCTATTACAAGCAATAGAACTCCAATTGTACAATACAAAAGACAGAAGTAAGAAAGTTAATAGTCAGAAATATAAGAATTGAGAGAGCGCCCCGAAAGGGCGAGTGTTTGAATATCCATCAAGGTATAGTCAACCACCTTCCCGTCTTTTACTATTCTGTTAAATTACAAGAACAGCACGGGGAACAAGTTAGTTATCATTGGGTAATGTTCTGTTATAACGATATCTGAAATCAAATTTTTGTGGTGTTGTTGAGTAATTTATTTAAAATCAATCTTTGTAAATGGATGTTATGTTTTATATTAATCTTTATATAAGGATAAATAATAATTTAAAATTTTAGTATTAGTTTCTTCATGGTATATTTTGATTTATTGACATATAAGGTAAAATACAATTAAAATTTTCGCATTTACGTCATTCTCTTAACTACCGCCATAATATTTAATGAACTGTGAATACAGTTCCTTGTGTATGTCATTATGACCCAGGGCAAAACGATTAATTCAACTTATAATTTGATAATACTGGCCTTCACACACGCACTGAGAGAGAGAGAGAGAGAGAGAGAGAATGTTCATTAAAAATTAAGAAACACAAAACACATTTACTTGACACACACGCAGCCTGAGAGAGAGAGAGAAAGAGAGGTGTTCATTAAAAATTAAGAAACACAAACACATTTACAGTGGCGGATTTAAAGGGGGGCTGCGGGGGTTGCACCCCCCCCCCTTTGAAAAGAGAGAGAGAGAGAGCTATTGACTGATGTGACCCCCATACAACCCATTTGTGTATACGTGTTGTTCCGGATCGCGTTTACTAGACCCCCATGTCTCTGGAAGCTCGCGTTTTCGGCGCTCGCACCTAGCATAGATATACTGGTAATTCTCAACACCCCCTTTCAAAAAATCTTGGATCCGCCCCTGATTTACTTGACACACACGGAGAGAGAGAGAGAGAGAGAGAGATTTTCATATTATGTTTATAAGTTATACAAATGAAATAGAACCTTCTTTCAGTTTTCCATACAATTTTGGATATTGCTAATCCTGAGATGAAAGAATTTTTTTTATTTGAATTTCACATTAAGCAACTTGTTTTTCAAAAATGTCTTGTTATCCAACATTAAATGAAAAAAATGCGTATTCCACCCCTTCATTTATCTTATAAAAGAGTATAATGAATTATTAATGCTAATGAATTTTTCATGTACGCGTTAAAATATTTAATAAAGGGCTAAGAGTTGAGTTGAGTAATGGTGTTTAACGTTCCATCAAAAATATTTCACTTATATCGAGACGTCGCCAGCTATAGGCGAAAGTGCAGAAATTTTGCCTGTGCGTTGCGCTGATGGCATTATACAACAGGGTATTTTAGCAGTTCCCATCGAAATAACCGTGACTCTCATTTCATGATGCCGAGTGCTTGGCGAAAGAACAGTCACTACCCACTTTAAGTCTTGGGTCAGACCCGGCCGGGGTTCGAACCCATGACCTCCCACTTACGGAGCGAGCACTCTACCAACTGAGATACCGTGGTGGTTACAGGGCAAAGACGATGGATGGTTGGATGTTTAACGTTACACCAATGACTCCATACCGGATTCAACTCTACAGGCAGACGACGGGAACGCTCTGATCCGTAAGCCGTGATTTAAACCACTTGGTCAATACATTTTTTCAGAATGTTTGGACAGATAGTAATTCTATTTTTTGTCTCTAGTTTAAGTGGTCACCGGAAGAAAATGAATAGAATGACAATGGTCCTTTGCAGGTACACCGCCAGTTGAGTCACGGGGTATGACACTGTAAGTACACCACGACTGGAATCAAGGGGCAAGGTCCTTTGCAGGTACACCTCCACTGGAGTCACATAGTATGGATGGTCTTTTGCAGGTACATCACCACTGGAATAACGGGGTTCGGATGGTCTTTTGCAGGTACATTACCACTGGAGTCAAGGGGTATGATCCATTGTAGTTACACCACCACTGAATTTAAGAGGCATGGTCCTTTACGGGTACACTACCATTGTTGTCTTTTGCAGGTACACCACCACTGGAATAACGCTCACGGTATGGATGGTCCTTTGCAGGTACACCACCACTGGAGTCACGAGGTATAGATGATCCGTTGTAGGTAAACCACCACTGGAATAACGCTCACGGTATGGATGGTCCTTTGCAGGCACACAACAACTGGAGTCACGAGGTATAGATGGTCCGTTGTAGGTAAACCACCACTGGAATAACGCTCACGGTATGGATGGTCCTTTGCAGGCACACAACAACTGGAGTCACGAGGTATAGATGGTCCGTTGTAGGTACACCACCATTGGAGTCACGAGGTATAGATGATCCGTTGCAGGTACACCACCAGTGGAATAACGCTCACGGTATGGATGGTCCTTTGCAGGTACACCACCACTGGAGTCACGAGGTATAGATGGTCCGTTGCAGGTACACCACCACTGGCAGGTACAACACCACTGGAGTCACGAGGTATAGATGGTCCTTTGCAGGTATACCATCAATAGAATTACGGGGTATGGTCCTTTGCAGGTACACGACCACTGGAATCGCGGGGTATGGTCCTTTATAGGTACAACACCATTGGAGTCAAGAGACATGGTCTTTTGCAGGTACATTACAACTGGAGTCAAGGGGTACACCATCACTGGAATAACGCTGTATGGTGTATTGTCCTTTGCAGGTAAACAACCACAGGATTAGCAGGATCCACCATGGTTTCGCGAGGTATGGTCCATTGCAGTTACACCACCACTGGAGTCGCGAGGTATAGCCCTTTGTAGGTACACCATAATTGGAATAGCGAAGTATGATCTTTTTGAGCGCCACACCATCGGAGTTGCAAGTTATAGTCCTTTGCGGGTACGCCACCACTGGAATTGCAAGCTGCTTACAAAATTCAGTCGGATATTGCAAGCCTAGGCTTCTCAAAGCCCACATAATGTTTAATAAACTTCATCACAATACATGTATTATTGATAAATAATTGATGTCGTTGATATAGGTAAACAACATTGACCTGTCTCCTTGACCTTTCATTAGGACTATTCCTATAGGAGAACCCATCCATCACATGAGATCACATGAACGCCGTTCGTGTTCCCAACTATGTAGACAAAATAAACACGTGCCTTCTCAAGGCTTAAAAAGTTAAAATAAATATTTAAAGGTCAAGTGGACAGGTCAATATTGCTTGCATATACCCCATGTTTCTTTCATTTCCAATTTTCGGATGTAGCTAGCTAAACGACAGGAGGTGCTTATCCCTCTGAAGCACCCGGTCTTACTTCCCTGGTGGAAGTTCAATGTTTTACTCCATTTTTTTCAGTTTTCAATGTTTTTACTTTGCTCTAGGATACCATTTTGGCCATGGATTGGTATTATGTTTGGTTGTGAATTACTACTTCAGTTCAAAGTGACCTTGAATGAAGGTCGTTACCAACTAGCTTCTTTGCAACCAACCTTGGAAAAACATCAAGCATAAAGGTTTAAGGCTTTTAGGTATTTTGGTACACAACATGCTATGATAATGGGGTTCGTCTACAATGGGATAAATTAGGGCGATGTAGGCTTTAGCTATTCAAGTATGTCTATGTACAATGGGGATAATCTGTGGCAATGAAAATTGGGGTTGTCCATCATGGAATTGGATAACTTACCACATGATGTATACACAGAACCCTAAACTACTACATGTACAGTCAGGTAGTTGCTCAGTTGGTAGAGTGCTCGCTGCATAAGTGAGAAATAGGGGTTCGAATCCTGTCCAGGTCTGACCAAAACTTGAAAAATGGGGCGACTGTTCTTTCATCAAAGGCTGTCAAAATTTTATTTAGAAAAGAAAGTCACAGTGTCCTCCGAAAGGGACCTTAAGAAATTATGATCCATGTCACAGCAAGTATGCGTTGCTAAATATTGCTCACTTGCACATTACCATGAGTGTACATAGGTAAAAATTTCTTCCATTTCACCTTTAGCTGGTAATGTCTTGATATAAGTAATATTCTTGACTGTGATGTAAACACCTAGTCAATAATTAATCAATCAATTAATTAAAATGATTGTACTGATCCCAAGAGTAATGTTTATATGTTTCCAATTACATAACTGAAAGCAATGTCTATAATGGCACCACATTAAAGTTATGGCGCATCACATGGTGTGCCTATCAACAAAAGTGTCCTAGTAGCATGATGATAAAGCAGGGCAGTCGTCTCTTAAGAGACAAATACCACATCCCTAACATTGCCAAGTTGTCATTTCTAAGATTTGACCTTGTCCCTAAATCGACATATGCACCTAAATTTGAAATGTGACACATTGTCCCATGTTGGTATACAATTGTTCCAAATTTAATCAAAATCCATCCAAAACATGGAGCATATTGGGATAGATGACAGATAGATAAGGCGATTCCTATATACCTCTTACACTTCATGGGGGGTGGGGGGTGGGTTAAATACAAGACAGGGTGATATTACAATATAAGACTGCTTTATGTAATACTTAAAATATAAAAAGTTTAATAAACATATGTTCATTAAAAATAAAATTTTAATAAAAACATATACATGTATAATATCACATAATAATAATAGAAAAAATGCACAGACAAACAACATTGACCTGTCCATCTGACCTTTAACTGAAATATTTATTATATGGACCAGTACATTTATGTATGGGGAACACATGTTTATACTGTTTACATCATGCAAAACATAAAATGACTATCTGTTAACTGTTAACACGGGGTTCGTACAGACATTTGGACTCCAAATTTAAGGACTTTTTAGGATCTTTTCAAGGCCTCATTTGCAAATTTAAGGCCTAATCAGAGGTACAATTTATAAGAAAAACATTGGTGCAAATACAATTAAATCAATAAAACAATTACTTACATGTCCATAGTAACGACACTTGGAACTTGAAGTGGGGGTTGATTTTGGGTGTTCCGGAGGGCCAGGTACCTTTAAATAGCTCATTTCAATGTAACTTATTTATTTATTTATTTATTTTGATCAGTCTATTTACAACCATTTCATATCAACACCTAATTGGCAAAATTCAAGGGCTTTTAATGGCTTTTAGGATAAATTCAAGGGCTTTTTAGGGTCAGACTTGTTTTTAGGGTCTTTTAGTGCAAACCTCAAAATTTAAGAACTTTTCCAGGCCTGTACGAACCCTGTAACACTACCCATGTTATGGCTGACCATCACTTTATATTATATATATATATATATATATATATATATGTACATATATACAGTCAAACCTGTCTATAAAGGCCACCCAAGGGAACCAGTAAAAGTGGCCTTTATGGGCAGGTGGCCTTAATATATAGGTTCAAATAATATGATTAAAATACAATTGGTTTACAATTCTACTGGCCTTTATATAAGCAGGTGACCCTTATATAAAGAGTTGGCCTTTAAGGTAGGTTGGATATATACACATACATATGTTCTATTTATGAAAGGTCAAGCAGACAGGTCAATATTGTTTGTCTATACTTAATTCCTTGTACTTTGTAATATCACTATGGCATTGTTAACAAGTTCAAGTTATTTTTAAATCACTGAATCAATTTACTTTTGTCAGATTCCATCAGGCCTGGTTCTGAGACAATAATTTCCTGTTCTGGTCCAGACCCGTTCCATTTCTGTATTTTACCACTTCCAAATATTATGAACACAAATGCTCCAAATGCATACATCCCAGTTGATAAATAAAACACTATCTGCCATTGGTTAATTGTTTGCTGAAAGTAAAAAAAATACAAATATTATGTTTACAATAATTGGTTGATAACCTGTTAGCTAAAAAAGACTATTTGTCATTGGTTAATTGTTTGCTGAAAGTACAAAACAAGGAATGTTACACTTACAATAATTGGTTGGTAAATTTATACTAGGTAAATAAAAGACTTTTGTCATTGGTTAATAGTTTCATATGCTTTAAATTTTAATTGGTTGTTTTTTATAAAAAAAAATTTAAAATAAACTTGAAGGAAACGACAGATGATTGGTTGAAATACTCGTTATAAACTATCTGTCATTGGTTATTTGTTTTTTTTTTTTGTAATTTAAAACAAACGCAGCATGCACACACACACACACACACACACACCCACGCCACACACACACACACACACACACACACAAATCACAGCACTAACACATATTGACACTTACACACATTTTGCACATACAGTAATTACAATGACATTAACACATAGTTTACACATAACATTAACATATATTCTTTATACACACATGACACTATCACAAATACAGTAAAACCTCAATTCATCGCCACCATTTGTTCAGTCAAATTTTGGCGTTATAAAGGGGTTTGGCAATAAATCGAGGGAGGCCCATAAAGAAAAACAAAATGGATTTTGGGACTTCAAAATAGTGTGGCGATAAGCGAGGTGGCAAAGTTATTGAGGGGCATTATAACGAGGTTTTACTGTATAGTATTTACACACGATACTTACACGTGCAACCTATACACACATGCCATTATTACATATATGAAGTATTATCACATTACACAATTACATATGCCACATAAGCATATGACAATATCACAACTAGAACCGTCTCTTGAGAGCCAAATACCCCCTCCACCAAAATGCAGGGTCGGACCCAGAATTGAATTTGGGACCTCCCACACTATAGGTAAGTACTTTACCGCTGAGCTACCCAGACCGCTACATTCTTCATTTCCTTTATTCAATTCAACTCCCTTGAATCAAAACAACCAGGTTCCACGTGACCATGGGACCAACCTGTTAGTCGGCCACTTCCCAGGGTCAGACAAGCCCCCAAATGTAACAAGAAAAAGAAAAAATGCAGGATCGGACCGTGGGGATCGAACAAGGACCTCCCACACTAGAGGCGAGTGATCTACAACTGAGCTACCCAGACGGCTACACACATAATACTGACACTATCACATATACACATAAGGCACACACACACACACACACACACACACACACAAAATTTACACATGATTTATACCTACATTATTATTGGTCAATAAACCCACTACATAAGGCGCCAGTATTCCAGAGGCAGTGGCAAATGAATTTGTAATACCCATTGTTGTTCCTGTAATAATAATTATCATTACATTTAAATAATTACACAAGGTGCCAGTATCCCTGAGGCAGTGGCAAATGTATTTGTAATACCCATTGTTGTTCCTGTAATAATAATTATCATTACATTTAAATAATTACACAAGGTGCCAGTATTCCAGAGGCAGTGGCAAATCAATTTGTAATACCCATTGTTGTTCCTGTAATAATAATTACCATTACATTTAAATTATTACACAAGGTGTCAGTATCCCTGAGGCAGTGGCAAATGTATTTGTAATACCCATTGTTGTTCCTGTAATAATAATTATCACTACATTTAAGTCATTACATAGATGCCAGTATCCCAGAGGCAGTGGCAAACATATTTGTAATACCCATTGTTGTTCCTGTAATAATAATTATCATTACATTTAAGTCATTACATAGATGCCAGTATCCCAGAGGCAGTGGCAAACATATTTGTAATACCCACTGTTGTTCCTGTAATAATAATTATCATTACATTTAAGTCATTACACAAGGTGCCAGTATTCCAGAGGCAGTGGCAAACATATTTGTAATACCCATTGTTATTTCTGTAATAATAATTATCATTACATTTAAGTCATTACTAAGGTGGCAGTATTCCAGAGGCAGTGGCAAACATATTTGTAATACCCATTGTTGTTCCTGTAATAATTATCATTACATTTTAAGTCATTACACAAGGTGCCAGTATTCCAGAGGCAGTGGCATACATATTTGTAATACCCATTGTTGTTCCTGTAATAATAATTATCATTACATTTAAGTCATTACATAGATGCCAGTATTCCAAAGGCAGTGGCAAACATATTTGTAATACCCATTGTTGTCCCTGTAATAATAATTATCATTACATTTAAGTCATTACATAAGGTGCCAGTATTCCAGAGGCAGTGGCAAACATATTTGTAATACCCATTGTTGTCCCTGTAATAATAATTATCATTACATTTAAGTCATTACATCAGATGCCAGTATTCCAAAGGCAGTGGCAAACATATTTGTAATACCCATTGTTGTCCCTGTAATAATAATAATCATTACATTTAAGTCATTAAATAAGGTGCCAGTATTCCAGAGGCAGTGGCAAACATATTTGTAATACCCATTGTTGTCCCTGTAATAATAATTATCATTACATTTAAGTCATTACATAAGGTGCCAGTATTCCAAAGGCAGTGGCAAACATATTTGTAATACCCATTGTTGTTCCTGTAATAATAATTATCATTACATTTAAGTCATTACATAAGGTGCCAGTATTCCAGAGGCAGTGGCAAACATATTTGTAATACCCATTGTTGTCCCTGTAATAATAATTATCATTACATTTAAGTCATTACATCAGATGCCAGTATTCCAAAGGCAGTGGCAAACATATTTGTAATACCCATTGTTGTCCCTGTAATAATAATTATCATTACATTTAAGTCATTACATCAGATGCCAGTATTCCAAAGGCAGTGGCAAACATATTTGTAATACCCATTGTTGTCCCTGTAATAATAATTATCATTACATTTAAGTCATTACATAAGGTGCCAGTATTCCAAAGGCAGTGGCAAACATATTTGTAATACCCATTGTTGTCCCTGTAATAATAATTATCATTACATTTAAGTCATTACATAAGGTGCCAGTATTCCAGAGGCAGTGGCAAACATATTTGTAATACCCATTGTTGTCCCTGGAATAATAATTATCATTACATTTAAGTCATTACATCAGATGCCAGTATTCCAAAGGCAGTGGCAAACATATTTGTAATACCCATTGTTGCCCCTGTAATAATAATTATCATTACATTTAAGTCATTACATAAGGTGCCAGTATTCCAGAGGCAGTGGCAAATGAATTTGTAATACCCATTGTTGTTCCTGTAATAATAATTATCATTACATTTTAATCATTACATAAAATGCCAGTATTCCAGAGGCAGTGGCAAACATATTTGTAATACCCACTGTTGTTCCTGTAATAATTATTATCATTACATTTTAATTATAACATAAGGTGGCAGTATCCCAGAGGCAGTGGCAAACATATTTGTAATACCCATTGATGTCTCTGTAATAATAATTATCATTACATTTAAATCAATACACAAAGTGCCAGTATTCCAGAGGCAGTAACAAACATATTTGTAATACCCATTGTTGTTCCTGTAACAATAATTATCATAACATTTAAGTAATTACATAAGATGCCAGTGTCCCAGAGCCGGTGGCAAATGTGTTTGTAATACCCATAGTTGTCCCTATAATAATAATTATCATTACATTTTAATTAGTAACTAGAAAAACTGTGAGCCCCCCCCCCCTCCCCCCACATAAAAACATCCATCAGATCAAATTTTTAAATAGGAGGTGCACATCTACATTATATCACAAAGAATGTGTGAAAGTTTCATGAAAATTCATTGAAGGGTTTAGGAGGAGTTGCGGATAAGAGATAGGTACCCTAAGGTGTAAAAGAAGGACAGATGGACACACGGACGGACACCCCTATCACTATATACCCCCAACTTTTTAAGCGGGGGTATAATTATGTACATTCGATGCTAATATATAAGAAGCAGTGGCAAACAATTTTTATACCCAATGTGGGTGCTTTTTACGGTGAAGCAAGCGTTTTACAAATATACTGTTGACCTTGGGATGTTGTCAGCCTGGGCTTTGTCGAGGCCCTCAGAGGGTATATCATCACAATATTATTGAAAAGTGTGTCAAGATTGTCCTGGATATGTTTGATTTCCTGTGGCTCCATTCTATATTCATTATCATTTTTGATTTTCTATGGGGTGGTTGTAGCTTTTTGGAATTTGTGATTTGGATATGAACCTGTATGCAGAGCTGCCAACCCCATTTTGTGTAATTGCGGTTCTAACTGAAATCCACCCAAATAAGGTGCGTTTGGGCACTGCAAAGTTGCATCAACCCCGGGAAAAGATATTGAAAATAAGATTAAAAATGGTGCATTGTGGTGTGATTTCACAAAAAAATAGATATAGTACTAGAGTATATGCATGCAGAGATTTTCACCCGCTACCCGCACAAAATTAATCCTGATTCCATGGACTGGTATGACTGTAGCTGGTTTTTTGGGATTGTGATATGAACATGGACTGGTATGTTTGTGATTGACTTTTGAGATAGGTATGTTATTGGCTGACATTTTGGATTGTGATTTGAACATGGACTGGTATGTTTATGTTTGACTTTTTGAATTTTGATTTGAACATGGACCAGTATGATTTTGTTTTAAATATTATTACAAACCTGCAAAATTAGGAGATATGTCTAAATGGTTGACAGTAATGCCTCCACTGCACAGTCCAAGGAATCCCATGGATACCACCAGGAGAGTCACTACAATCATGTGATCACAGCCAGCTTCTTTTATTAGAACTAAAGTTAAACCAGAGACTACAAGGCCTAAAAGAAAAACAAATCAAAGAACTGAAAGTGCACGAAGACAATCACTCACAAATGTAATGAGAAATGAACATTATATAAAATAAAGTATTTAAAATCCACAGTTGTATTCCATGTTGCTCAGTTTGCACACGGCACTGTACGATTTATCTCCCTTTCACAGAAGTGAAATCTAATCGATAAATCGGTTTTAAAATGTAACAGAATGCCTCAACACTAAAATACGTTATTATACCCTTCAAAATAAATTAAAATTACCGCAGATTTCATAAGGAAATAATTAAATTCACCTTTCATTGTTGTTTATTTTATAAAAAGTTATGATTTTACATCATAGCACACAAACTTCCTGGACTACTTTTTATTGTATTCTACAAGCTCAGTTCGCCAGACTGCACAAATTATTGGATGCATCCCACCGCAATATGTTACTAGATTTCGAAATATATTCTGAACATTTATTTTAAATATGCATATGTAACCAAATGCTTTACCTGTCTCAGAAAACATTATCTCACGATAAAACATATATTCTTTTCACGTTCATTTACCAGGCGTACTATTTCCGATGCGTACTATTTCTTACTATTTCATAGCAAAGAAGCCTGATCTTAGAGAAAGCGATAGCAATGTACGCATTCACTGTCGTGAACGCCGTACAAAAATGAACTATTATGTTCCGTTTTAAGGTGTTTTCTATAAAATATTGAGAGAACTCTTTGTAAATGCTTTCTAAGAAGATCTAGAATAATTCCGTTAGGTTGTGTGATGCTTTAAGAAAATAAAATTCCTGTTTATATTTTGAATATTTTCTTTTTACATACTAGTAGATCATTTTATTTCAATTGCCCCAAGATTTAATATATATTTGACGTCCCATAGTTCCATGTTCCTTTCACTCTCAATTTTGATAACACACATGGCGGGGGTAGCTAAAACAAGGTGTTTACTCTTCCAGAGCACCCGACCTCACTTCCCTGGTGGAAAATTAGTTTAACCTAACTTGTCAGTTTCAAAGTTTTTACCTTGCTTTGGGATTGTTATATGGACATATATAAGTATGTTTGTTTTTGATTGATATATCATTAACAGTTAAAATTTGAAATAATACTGACAGAACTACCCATGCAGTGATTTTGTATGCCTAAATTAATATTAAATACTTGTAGTTTCCCCTGAGATAAAATTGGTAAAATAGCGATGCACTTTACCAAGAAAATTCTTATAATGTTACAATATAGCAACTTTTTGCAAAGAGGATCATAGCTATTGCTAGCATGTTATAATCCAAATTGCTTTTGTCCAGAACTTCAATTTCCCCTATCTTAAAGGCAGAAGGTAGTTTTTGAAAGATGAAAAAAATCCCAAAAACCCCACTGCTACAGTACTGACATGCCTACCTAATAAACTAATATACCTACTTATGGTTGTCAGTATTTTTCTGGTCACACCGGTAGAAAGATATTTATTTTTCAAAAAATCTGCTATAAAACCACTTAAAACACCTGTAAGCCAGCAGGCTACATACGGCAAGGACACCAGTAAACCATCCTACAATATACACAACAACGAAAACCAATAAAACACAAAAAGTCTGGCTAAAACATCATTCTGAACAGTTTTAATGATTGGCGAAAAATTTGACCCAGGGACCTTAGAAGACTTGTTTTATGTCCCAGTCAAGAATATTTTACTTATATCGAGACATCCCCAGCTATAGAAAAGATGCAGAAATTTTGTGTTGCGCTGATGGCATTATTCAGCTGGGTTCTTTATGGTGCCACGCCGACTGTGACACAAGACCTCTTTTATTTTAAGTTCCTATTCTTGATTTTTACTTTGTAATGGAGAGTGCTTAGAGAAAAAACAGTTACTATCCACTTTTAAGTTTTGGGTCAGACCAGGTCTGGGTTCAATCCCCCAACCCCCCACTTGCAGAGCAAGCACTCTACCAACTGAGCTACTACAGAGGTCCTTGAAGAACTAAAAATAAAGTAGAATGTACTAATGGTGTTTTCTAGTGCAGTCAAAGTTATTTCACTCATTCTGAAGCAGTTATAGTTCTGAAACTGGAGTTCATGGATGAAACTATAAAAACTTTCTGTATCCATGGTAACTGGCTACTTTATTTAAACCACTTGTTCCCTATTGGTGTAGTTATGGGATAAATAGTTTTTAATAGTTTCAAATTCTGATTTTACAAGCCATCAGCATGGTGGGGGACACTGAGACCTGTAATTAAAGGTTTCTCTTTTTTATTGATGAGCTTTTTGTTCAGTTTCTGAATTCTAATTCCACATAAAATCAGTTTACAATGCATGTAATTTGGTCTGTATCTAAATTATTGTTTTTAATTCCTCACTAGGTTATAACTAAACAAGAAAATAAGTTTTCTTAGTTTTACCAACTTTCGATATTGACAATTCCTAGTGCATATAGTGTACATGACATATTGATTGCAATTTTAATTGGGTAGGAGCTGTTTAAAAGCACTAAATACTAAATTTCAACAATTTTAATACAATAAGAATTCAATTTTCAGATATTATTTTCAGATATTTGTGAAAATATAGCCTTTTTAAAGTATTTTTTCATACATTTGGTAAAATGGGTTACCGGTACTCTTAGAAAACAATTCTCAAAACAATTTGTAAATAATTTGGCGATTTCATCTGCACAGAATGGAAAGATATTATTTAAAGAAATAGTAAGGATCAAATATAAACTTTTGAATTACAACTATTCATGATATTCTAGAAGAAATCCTGCTTTGTAAGAACCAGAGTTGCTGTAATCCTGTTACAGGAAACCAACTTTTATTCACGGATACAGTATTAACTTTCGTGATTCTCTTACCAAAACCATTTTGTGACTTACCGGTAGTTTCCACGATATGGACTTAAGCTGAATATTTGGTATAAATAAAACCATTTTCGGAAACAATTTCAGGACGATTAACTTTTGCCATTATTTTGTCCTCGCGAAACACGAGAAAATTAATCGCACACAAATAAAGGTTGGTTTACAGTAAGTATTAAATCTTTACCTGTGTAATATCATATTTTTGTATTTTATTCATATAAGTTGGCAGGCAGGTTAACAAGGTATAAAATCCCCAGGAAGATGCAAAATATACAATGCATAGAGACCATAACGGCAAGGATGTCAAAATACCCCTCCATGGAATTGGTAATTTCTGAAAAATAATAGATCATATTTTTGTTACAAAAATGTAATGGGCTTCACAAGTGTACAAAATGATCAATTCACCTAAATGTTTTGTGTGGAATGTTACAAATCCCTGGATTAATATAATTTTCAGAGGAAAAATCAACTGATAATTCCATTTTTAAAGTAAATAATTACTGTGAATGTGGTTATTTTCATGTGGTGAAATTTTTTCGAAAATTGAAAACACCGTGGAAAATACCCCCTTCTTGAAAATTACACCTAGTCAAGTTTCATAATGCTTCAAACCACAAGAATGGACAAAATCATGGAAATAACCCTCTCACAATATGTCAATATATAGGATTTTGCAAACATTTCCAGTCACAAAAATAATCGTGTTAAAAGAGGCAGCTGTGGCATAATGAATAAGATGTCAGGCTACAAATCCAAGGTCTCTCACCGCTATGAATTTCGAGTCCAGCTCAGACCACATGTGGGAAAGTGAATTTTCATTGCCATTGACCTTTACTGATTCACCTTGTATCAGTATAATGTACTGGAGCAGGGGTAAGCTTGTCTGTGGCATACTGACTCGGTGAACTAGCACCTTAAAGTCGCTCTGAGTGCATGCTAGTACAAGGCAGACCATACAACATACTTCACATGAATACATGAAATTGTTCATAGACTAATAATTCATAGAGATTAATAAAATGGTTCTCGTCCCCAAAAGCTAAAAAATTGCTGATGTGACGTTAAGCAACATTCAACCAAGCATTAACAGTAATGTTCAGCATAAACATAGTTAAGAGAGGGTACAGGTATCCCATGGTTGGCTTTTGAACCCCATTACTGGAAACCCATAATGGAGGTACAACATGCATTCATTAAAGGCATGTTGGTTGGAAACGTTATGACCCAATATGGTTCTTTATTTGACATTTTTGACTTCCTGTCATACAATGCAACATAGACCTCAGCCCTCAATTTTGTCCACCAAAATGATATCCAAATTGACCTGGAATTGTGTCTGGTAAATGGTGGCCAGCTTGTCCAGTTTAAATTTAAACTTTTGTGACGAGAGAACAGATACAGAACTTTGATGATAATGTTGCCATTTCAGGCAATATAATGGACACTTTACATCATCATTATTGTTTCTGATGTATGCAAGTCAATTTTAAAAATGTGCATTTTTGTTCTCCAATTACCTTAAAAATGCCTAATTTTCCTTCATTTTGAAGAAAAGGTTGCCTGGCCACTTGGAATTCTCACTGGCCACCTGAAAAATTAAATTGGTGGCAAGCTGGCCACTTAGTTTTGAAACCCACTTTGAGGGCTGGACCTGGGCAACATTCAATTTCAAAGTATTTTTGGCTTATAAACATGATAAAAGAAGGGGGCCTAGATGGTCAGTGGTCTAAAGCAGCTGTTTATGGATCACAGTGTCCCTACTGTAGGAACCACTCTGTTTGTGACAGTGAAATACTCTTTATATACATAGAAAATCAAATAAAATTAAATAAGATTGATATTTTTCACTTACTTGTACCTAGTCGTAACAGGAAATCTGTATGCGCATCTGCGATTGTTATGAAGTATGTCTGTACAAAGGAAAATGTTGGCATTATGGGGATTTTACATAGTGAAAATGACGAAGTTTACACCGGAAGTGATGTCCTTGGTGACGTTTTATGTCAAATGCACAACAGAAGCCACCATTTGCCTGGTTTTTCAACAGTTAAATCCCCATAGCACCAACATTTTACCCTGTGTAGATATATTCTGGACTTGGGGCAGATCCTAGTTTGAGAAGGTTTGTCAATAATAAATTCATTGATAATAATTGAATGTCTGATTTCTTTTATCAGTGTTTGATGAAGATGAGTGGTTTCTACAAACATGCACACTACCTTCACAATTCCAGAACTGACTGCATGGCTATAAATGAAAGAATAGTGAACCCAAGGCACCAAACTTTGGCACCATATTACCGTGTAATTAAGTATGGGACAATAAAAAGAATATACATGTAAAACCAAAAAACAAGTAAATGAAAGAATTGGTTGTTAAATTTTATCAATCCACTCGAACAAAATGCTGCACACCTCCCGCCCACACACTCTCTATTTTATCTACCTGTTTTGTTCTACCTATGGACTGTTCTATATATTGTTTTTCCTCTTCAGTTATTCGAGGATGATCACTAGGTGAGTCATATACCAAAACCATCCAAAAAATAAACCATACACAACCAGAAGCACCTACAATAATAAATCGAGGATCTTACGAGTGATTGATTGATTGATTGATTTATTTATTTATTTTTTTTTTTTTTTTTTTTTTGACTTAATTGTTTTGGGTTTTGCGTCACATTCAAGAATATTTCACTTATCATACTTATATCGAGACACCACCAGCTATATAGGTGAAGTGGCAAAAATATTTACCTTTGCAGTGCACTCGGGGGAAATATGCATGGAGGGTTTTTTAACGTGGCAAAACTGACGTGACATTGGACAATGGTTTTTAAGGTCTCTTAACAAATGACCCAGCGACTTTCATTTCTAAATATTTACAATCACATTGTTTTTGCTTCAATGCAGTGTTTGACCTCGATTCTACTTCATGACTCGATGCAATTGAATGGAGCACGCGAGCAGAGAATTGTACCATTTAATGACGTCACTGATACTAGTACGTCATTAGTTGCCGTGACGCTGCTTTGGTTCCGTGATGTCAGCCTTTGTCGGAACATTGTGGGCGTGGCCGGCGATACGTCAATGATGCCGACAGTTGGAACAGTCAATTTTTAACGAGGTAGTTATAGTTGTATTTCTTTTATGAAAAGTGTTAAGTGTCAGTTTATATTTTGTGTTTATTTGAAAAAGTTACAAATGATTGTAAATATAAGGAATGACATTTACTTTGACTGTACTGCATGGAGTTATGCAGTAGAATGGACTGTCTCAAATCACCATGAAAGCCTTCGGCTTTCATTTAATTTGAGACAGTCCATTCTACTGCATAACTCCATGCAGTACAGTCAAAGTAAATGTCATTCCTTAAATGCTGAGCGCTTGGCACTACCATTTTGCAAATCTTAGTCAGTCCCGACTAGGTTCGAACCCATGACCTCCAACATACAGAGCCAGCTCTCTACTGATTGAGCTACCATAGTGATCTCTTACATGAGTATGTCAGTATTACTAAATCTATAAAACAAGTTGAATTCTATTTTATGCAACGAACCCTGTGCATTTCTGTAAGATTCTGTTTATTCAGGATACGGTAATTAAAGAAATGTTTAAAACATCTTAATTTTTATATCTAAAAAGTTTTTTCTCAGCTATAACAGAAGAGTCAAAATCACAAGTCATGCCAGCTAAAATATGACGTCATAATATGTCGCATCAATCTTATGATGTAAATTAATCAGTTTGGGAGGAATAAGTTCAATTGGAAATTATTCAATCTGAATACTATATTGCAGAAAAAATACATATTTTAATATTGGTAATCATTATTTAATTTAGTATTTTCAAATGATGGCAAAAATACTTAGTTATTTTGGAATAAACTTATTCTAAATCTAAGAATCTGCTTATATGAATCATGTATTTATATAATAAATGATACATGCATTGAGTTATCTCCCCTTTGACCATAATAAACAACTGATATGTGTATTGAGTCATCTCCCTATTGACCATAATGAACAACTTTGATTGTATTGAGTTATCTCCCCTTTGACCATAATGAACAACTTTGATTGTATTGAGTTATCTCCCCTTTGACCATAATGTACAACTTTGATATGGTTAACTTGATCTTGAACAATTATATGACTTTTTTTTTCCTTCTCTGCTTTTGAATCAAAAATGTTGAGGGAATGTGTGTATGAATGGTGTATATATGTCATATTATTTGGGTAAAACAAAGATTTCATATTTTGGGCTATTCCAAATTTGTCCTCTTGGAATCTGTACAACATGTATGAAGCTACTTTCAATTTCAGCCTTTCACTTTCATTTTTTACAGGAATTCTTTATATACATGCATTAAAAAACCCTTTTTTGGAAACCCCATGGAATTGACATAACTCTGGAACAGACTTTAAATATGCCCCGGATGGAAAACAAAAATTACTTGGGGCGGCACATTTTCGGCAGGGTAAGCGGGGATGAGAATCTACCAATTAAGTTGTATTGGCCTTATAAAATGAAATTAAATGTCCTTACTTCCTGTGGATGTGAACTGAATTGAACTTACCAAAAATATAGAATACTGAAGGCCAGCCTCCTAGAAAATCTGAGGCACAAAGAATTCCTGAAATAGGGGTCGAAATTACAGTACCCAAGTTACTACCTGTTAAGTAAAAAGTGAAAAAAAAATTAACTGGATGTCACACATGAAATAATACAGTTACCATAGCAACAGGTCATCTGGCTCCAGTTTCACAATTATTTTTTAACTTAAGTCTTTCTTGAATCTGGTAAATTAAAAAAGCTAGATAATTAGGTAATGTTGATAAAGTCCCAGTCAAGAATCAGAGGTTGCCAGCAATAGGTGAAGATACAAAAATTTTGCCTGTGTGTTGCGCTGATGGCATTATACAACAGGGTTCTTTATCATGCCACGAAAACCGTAACACATTAGACCTTGTTTATTTTAGGTTCCCATCTGGAAGAACCATGACTTTCACTTCATCATAAGTGCTTGGCGAAAGAACAGTCACAGCCCACTTTCAAGTCTAGGTTCAGACCCTGTCTGGATTCGAACACACGGACTCCAACTTATAGAGTAAGCACTCGACAGAGCTATCTTAGTGATGTGTTAAAGTATTGAGGAATTTAAGGCTTCATTTTCATCAAGTTTATTATTGATGGTAACCAAGTGTTACTTGATTATGACATCATATTGTGATGATAGTTATTAAATATAACATTTAAAATGCTAGTGATCATAAATTTGTAACTTATTTTCAAGTCATGTTTAAAAATTTGATTTATTGTACTGTTACACATCTGTGCGCTAAAAACATAATTTGGATTATATATATTTTTGACTGTTGTGAGCAATTCCTGTTTCGTCTGACAAAATCCAATACAAGACATATCACTTGTCCACACGTCGATTATCTCAATTGTGGTGCAGAAGAGATAATGTCCCTTTTGTCGCGACACCAATATTATATATATTAACAATTCAACATACCACCATATATAATAGTTGACAGGGTACTAATCTCACTTGTGGGTGCCCATTTACCCAACATAGCATGCATCGCTGGAAATGTTACACCCTGTAGAAGAAAGATAGAACAAATCATAATACATTGAGTCAGCTATGACAAAAAAATATACGGTCAAACCTGTCTTAAATATCACCTCTATATAAGGACCACCTGCCCTTAAAGACCACATCTTTAAAAGTGTCACCTGCCTATCAAAGCCACCTCTATATAAGGACTGCCTGCCCATTAAGGCCACCTCTATACAAGGGTCACCTGCCCATCAAAGTCACCTGTATATAAGGACTGCCTGCCCATTAAGGCCACCTCTATACAAGGGTCACCTGCCCATCAAAGCCACCTCTATATAAGGACTGCCTGCCCATTAAGGCCACCTCTATACAAGGGTCACCTGCCCATCAAAGCCACCTCTATATAAGGACCACCTGCCCTTAAAGACCACATCTGTAAAAGGGTCACCTGCCCATCAAAGCCACCTCTATATAAGGACTACCTGCCAATAAAGGCCACTTCTAAATAAGGATCACCTACCCATGAAGACAACCTCTAAATAAGAGTCACCTGCTTATAAAGGCCAATAAAATTTTATCCAAATTTCTCTTTCATGTCTTTATTCATGTTTTTTTAACTTATATAAAGGTAACTTTTCCTTGTTCCCTGGAAGTTATAGACAGGTTTGACTGTATAACAAATTCAGGTTAATTTTTTTTAACTTTTATAGACTGAAATAAGAAATTGATAGCTACTGCTTACTAAGTATATATCCTCTATTTCTCCTTCATATTTTACCTTCAACACTTGACTGTAAATGTCAAATTGTTAGTAAACAGTAAGGTAGATTTGTCTCTTTATTTTGTCCCAACTAATCCCAACTAATCCTAGTGCCAATACCGTCCCATTTAGTTATCCCACATTTTGTAATCGTAGGATATCCTAGGATAAAGTTGTGACAAAAAAGTTGTGAAAACTTAGGATAATCCCAACTTATCCCAACTCATTTTCGCAGGGGTGACTAAGATGTCTGACAGATTTGAAATCTGTACTTTCTGTATGGGGCTTCATACTGAAGTCGCATACAAAATTTCAAGAGGTGGTGTTAAGTAGTTGCTGAAAAAAAACTGTTATGATTTATTTTTTTTCAGACAGATGGAAGGTAGGACAGAGGTAAACCAGTATACCCCCATGGCCCCACCCCTCTTCTTCAAGGTGGGGGTATAATAACCATGCATAACAATAAATGTACAATACAGTCAAACCTGTGTATAAAGGCCACCCAGGGGAGCAAGTAAAAGTGACCTTTATAGGCAGGTGGCTTTTATAGACCGGTTCAAATAATATGTATAAAGCACAATTGGGATACACTTCTACTGGCCTTTATAAGCAGGTGGTCCATATATAGCGGTGGCCTTTAAGGCAGGTTGGACTGTACACGTATTGAACTTTGATTCATAACCAACATTTCTTTAGTCTAGTTTTGGTGCTATAATGGGGTTTGGCAATTTATTAAGGGAATGTTGTAACACCCAACTTGACCCAAATCAGGATTCTTTTACTTACCTTGGATAGTCAATTCTGAGATGGTGAGGTAAACTGCAATACCAAAAGAAAACTACTGAAATACATAAGTCAAACCTGTCTGTAATGGCCACCCAAGGGAACTAGTAAAAGTGGCCTTTATGGGCAGGTGGCCTTTATATACAGGTTCAAATAATATGAATAAAGAACAACTGGGATACAGTTCTACTGGCCTTTATAAGCAGGTGGCCCTTCTATAGAGGTGGCCTTTAAGGCAGGTTTGACTGTATACTTAACTGGTAAACTTGGTCACACTACCATCCGCCCAATTTGGGGTCAGGGCTCAAAATATGGTTGAAGTTGGTCGATATCTTTGCCCCGTTTCCAAAAACTCTGCCCTAAACTGTCCAATAAGTGAAGTTTTAGTTGCCTTAAGTAAAGGTTAAAAAAATAAGAAGACAAAGTGTTTACCTCTCCAATGCCTTCCAGCACTCTGACAACAATGAAGGCAGAGACACTGAGGCGGGCAGCCAGTGGAGTCAACAGTGTCAATACTGAGGTAATTAATACACCCAATCCTAGTAAAATCTTAGCACCATATTTTTCTGCCAGTCGTCCTGCAGGAACTTGTGTCACAATATATCCATAAAAGAAAGAGCCTAATATCACACCCTGTAGTTCTTCATTCCAGTCGAACTCGCCAGTCTAAAATTTAAAAAAGAAAAAAAAACAAGTTACATTATTAAGTTTAAGAAAAGTATTTTGTAAGGTCACACCAAAATGATTTTTAGTTTGTCAGTTTTTTGGAAGAAAAGTAGAGATGTTCATGATGTTTAGGAGATTAAAAATTTTAAATCAAATTTTTTTTTTTTTACATATTTTTCTGAAGGTACGCAAAATTTGAGTCAGGTGAGTGAGAGAAAGATAGCTATTGCCTGAAAAGGCAAAAATGTACTAACAGCCCAGGTGGTTGCATTTGCCAAAAACAACAAACATCGGCATAGTTAACATACCAGCCCTCAATTTTGTGTACTAAAATGGTGGCCAAATTGACCTACAGTTGTGTCTGGAGATCTAAAATTTGTAAATGGTGGCCAGCTTGTCCACTTTAAATTTGAACTTTTGTGACCAGAGAACAGTTATTTTTTCTGTGTTACAGAATTTGTATGATACTGTTACCAATTTAGGCAATATAATGAACACTTTACATCATCATTATTGTTATTAATAACACTCATGTACCGGTATGTAAGTGATTGTAAGTCAATTTTAAAAATGTCAATTTTTGTTCTCCATACCTAAATGATGCCTTAATTTTTCTTTATTTGCAAGAAAAGATTGCCTGGTCACTTGGAATTTCCACCGGCCACCTGAAAATTTAAATCGGTGGCTACTGGCCACTTGGTCTTGAAAGCCACTCCGAGGCCTGCATACATGTTGTCCCCAACTGGCTTGATGTTGAAAACGTTATACCAAGGATACAAAAATAGATCAAATTTGCCATGCAGGATTTTTTGACAAGCCGAAAACAATTTGAAACTGAATTGGATTTTTTTCTTAAATCTAAATTTTACAAGCAGGCAGGACCGACAAACTATTAATTAATATGCCATGGCCTTAAAGGAATGTTCTTACTTGTAGTATTCTCGTCTGGAATAATTCAATAAACCACATCAGGGATTTATCAGGGTCTTTTGGAAAAAGGCCCTAAACTAAAAATTGGGAAAAACTATGAACTTTTTGCTCATTTTGGGAAACTTCGACATCATTTTTGATGCCATTAATGATTTAATCTAATGCTTTTAGTTTATTGAGTTTATAAATAAAAACAGCTGATTGGGGGGCTTTCACAAAATTTACTTTCATTTTTGTTTAAAAACAACACATTTTTCTATTTGGGAATTTTCTCAGCCGATTTTGGGAAAAATCAACATTTTTTCCATTGGAAATGGGGCCTTATTTTGGTCCTAAATAGGCCTTTGATAAATCCCTGCACATGCTTTTTATATGAGCAGAGTGGAGTGGAGAGATGGTGTATTACACCAAAGTTTAAATTCTCTGCTTTATTGAGGGAGTCAATATTCTGGTAAGGTGGGGGAAACCAGAGTTCCAAACAGAGGCTAAAATTTGGTTATAAATGCAACTATTCTATTAATGTTGTTGGTTTGATAGAATTATTTCAAAAATCAACCCCAGCATGGCTAACCTGCTTACTGACCATTAGCGTTATTTCAAAGAGTACTTTTTTTAAGCCTGTCTCACACAGAACACACGGCTTATACGGTTGGCCACCCGTGTAAACCGTACATACAACCGAACCAACTGTGGCCTTATCTGACTTACACTCGGGCCATTCGAGTGTATCCGTGAAAGCCATGTATGATTTTTAAAACTTTTAAAAAACTGGCACAGGTGCCATGTCCGTGTATGATCATATTAGACCCTGTGAGACCGTATATACAACCGCACATGAAGTCCACTCTACTCGAATGTTACACCCGATCACCGTATGATTCACACGAGTGTACACACGGTTTTATACGACCAATACGGTTTCATACGATCGCCATACTCATGCTACATTTAAGTCTAAATCGTACCAACTCATCCCCATGCACGGTTGGAGCTCAATACTCGTACCAGTCAACCCGTGTATAACCGAGTATACCGTATTGGAACTGTCAACCGTGTTCTGTGTGAGACAGGCTTAAGTATCCATCACTATGTTATTATGTTATAACACTGAATAAATGCAGAGGCAGACTCAGGAGTTATGGGGTTTGGTCCATCTGTCCCTGTAAAATCGTGTCTTGGCCATATCTCATAGCTGTTTTGGAAGACTGTCAAAAAATTTAACATGAATAAACTTCATAGTCCAAAGGTGTGTCATGACCTTGAACCAAGGTCATATTGGATCAAAGGTCACGAGAAAACTTTGAACAATTTTAGATGTTGGGGTGGGGGTATTTGACTCTCAAGAGACAATTCTAGTTTCTTATTCCTGTTAGAGTTTGTGTTCGACTGGCAATTTTGGGTCATATAAAGTCCATCCAAAAGAATTTGAGTTAGATTTTCTAGATTTCCCATGAGAAATTCCAAAGTGTCATGGGGTGGGAGGAATGTTGTAGACTAGGTAGCTCAGTTGGTAGTGTGTTTGCCTATCATGTGGGAGGTCGTGGGCTTGATCCCTGGTCCAACCCTGCATATTTTCTCCTTCCTGTACACATACATACTTACAGATATTTTACTATCACCTGATGAACTATTTTTACCATAACCAATTTCTGGACATTCTGTACCATCTGTTTCATTTGATTGGCTTGTTGAACTGTTTACCATAGCAACTAAAGCTATGCTCAGGTTAACTCTCATGGCATACACATTGAGGAAACCCAAAAATGACAAAATTGTCAATGTATGTCTAGCACCATAACCTATAAATAAACATAAAAATACATGTGGTTACATGATTATATGTCAGCCAGTGTTCAATGTAGACTTGAGTCTTGCACCATTGGCCCCCACCCCCAATAATTTTGTCTCCCAAAAATACTTTCTGTGGGCAACTGTGGTCCAATTTTCAAGTCTTAGTTGAATCTAAAGTAAATATTGTTGTTTTTTTACTCTTTCATTCACTATATATTGTTTCTGTGACTTAAACCAACTGTTTATAGGTTGAAAGACATAATGACATTGTGACATGCATTTATAGAGTGATGTGTAACAGTACATGTTTCCGAATAAAATGGCTCAAGTTATTATGACAACCCCATTTCTAAAATCATTGCTACATTTTTTTCAGCCCTGGGTCAGGATGACCCCGCTACATTTCTAGATTTAAGACTGCAACAGTAGCTCGATCAGTTGATAACTAACTTTTGGAGGCCCAAATCTGAAACCCTATAGATGTCTGAACAAGATTTGAAAATAGGTAAAACCTAATCTTTGTCCAAGCAACAAACATTTTAAAATGAAAGTCACTTGGTCTTTGAGGAAATCTTAAATGGCCCTGTCAAGGCATATGCATGGCACATTAAAGAACCCTCACTGCACGTCCATCGATCGGCATGGGAGTACTGCAAAGGTCATCAAAAATTCTGTCACTTAACCTATGTCTGGCGACATTCCGATATAAATGAAATATTCTGGACTGGGATGTAAAACCATACAATAATCAAGTTCGCGCGCGCGCCCGCACGCACACACACACACACACAGAGAGAGACTCAGCTCTAGAGAGAGATAGAGAGAGAGAGAGATTACCAGATGGTTTTTTACTAATCCCAATGGCGTCCGTATTTTTACACAATAATGCTTCAGTTTCCTCTTCATGATAAGCGGTCGTGCATTTGTTAGCAGACATTGAGTGGAAGACAAATTCAAAAGTTGCAAAACATTTGTCGCATGACCTGATGACTTGATGTTGACAAGTGTCACATGTCTATGTTTTTGTTTACATCGGTAAGTATTCTTACCTTCTTTAAACAAGAGTTCTAAAATGTGGCATTATATAAATTGTGTACTGTCCCATGGCACTATGGATACGTTTTGATAGGGTATTTTTCTCGATGGTTTTCTGGAAATTCTAATGTAAACAACATAAGAACAATATACCCTTAAAAAAGACAAATAAAATTACAGAGTGATTATTTACACTTACGGTCGAATAAAGCAGGCAGTAGGTTGGCGTTATTTACACTTATGCATGCATGCTTCTTCTTTCTATGGAGTTTCCTCCATTATCTGGAGCACCATCGGAGGTGTAACTGAAGCAAATGTTAAATGGCGGAATAATGAAAAACACACTTAAGATCCGGATAAAAAATCCATAAAATGTAAACTGTTAAACAGAGACGTGGCAGTGGTAATGTTAATAAATTAAAACGTACAAACAGTATCTACGTTATTATCCCAAATTTGAATAGATCGGGCACATATGCTCTGAATATATCTTCTGGAGGTCTGATATTACAGTAAACCTCCGTACTTTAGATCAATCTGTTCAGGATTATTGAAAAGCCCAACGTAATGGTCACCAAAAGAAACTTAGAAGTCTGTTACATTAATTGATGAGTCGACGTAACCCATACGTTATCAAATAGACTTGACTACAACTTTCATGAAAATCGCATAAAGACTAAAATGAAGTATAATATCCGTGATAAATGATAGTACATTTCTATTATTTACTATGCTAACGATACCTATATTTTCGCCGTATCTAAGTTCACCGATAACATTTTTACCTGAAATGCCCGGATGTCCGGAACAGAGGATGGCGCTACTACTTCCAAAATCTCAGTAGGTCGACTTGTACTATATCCCAGTCACGATAATGAATGGTACAGATCATTAGTGGAAACAGATCGAGCTTACATCAAGTCTAACTTAGAAGCAGCAAGCAACTGCAGAAACCCTATCACTTACAACAACCTCGGATGTTGCGAAGTGATCTCTGAGCTGAAGCCAGGTAGAGCTGCGGATGAAAACATGCTCACAATTGAACATTAGAATGATACGGGTACATTATTTCTTAATACAGTTCATACTTGTTTCTGACCTCCTCTGTTTCTGACGTAGCTGCTTCTTTACAGCTTCACACCTGTTCCTCTGATCATAATCTTGGAAAGAACCATCTTTATGCAGTTCTTTGCTCAATGTTGATATGCACATTACGCATTACGATAACCAATATCAGCTGTATAAGGGCAAGGTGTATGATCAATGAAGTATATCGGCCATTTAATTATTTAAGATTACGTAACATTACCTGTCAAACTAATAAAACTACAGTCCAACCTGCCTTAATGGCCACCTCTATTTAAGAGCCGCCTGCTTAAAAAGGCCAGTAAAATTGTACCCCAATTGTTTTTTATTCATATTATTTGAAACTGTATACAAAAGCCACCTGCCTATGAAGGCCTTTTATACTGGTTCCCTTCCGTGGCCTTTATAGACAGGTTGACTGTACTTGGATGCAAAAAGTTTGATTACGACACGTGTCGCGACTGATGATCAGAATTATTCAGTGGATCTATAAAATTTATTCTTATTTTTTCCTATAAATTACTTGATTTTATTATTATTATTATTGATGAGAAAATAATTCATTTGGTAAAATTAAAAATTGAAATCAATGTAAGACATGTTCATAGAAAAAATGTAAGCAAAGATATGTTGTAGTTTAAATTATAAATCCTCTGATAAAATTCAGTGGCGTAGCGTGCATATAAGCCAATAATCGCGTGCTTGCACATAATTTTTTGATAAAAATGTTGAAATTTTGCAGTCCTTTGAAAAACGAATGAAAGGGTTATTAGTGGCTACGGCTATATCAGTTACATTTTTCACTGTGTCCTTTGTGAATAAGAATGGACAAAAAACAAATTTCATTTCAAAACATTATTGTAAAGTGTTAGAAAAACATGCTAAATTGTTGTTGTTTTTTCAAAATTTTCCAGGACACAGGGTTCGACATTAGCCCACGTCCGACAGACAATGTCTAGTAAAATCTTGGTCCGGGCGTGTGAAAATTTTGCTGACTAGCCCGACTGGTCGTGTGCTAGTCTGGGGATAAATTAATTTCACATGGATTTTTTTATTTCTGAACAAAAACTGTGTCATCTTTACCTTAATAAAAACAGCCGTAAAACAAGAAGTTGAAAATAAAAACTACCGGTAATCAGATCAAGTCATTTTGGCGCTTTACTCAAATCCATTATCTACTCAAGCGCCGATATGATTAAGATGCAAGCACATGTTTTCCGGTATTTACATTAGCAACATCGTCGATGGTGATTTTACAGCAACAAATTTTGTGCCGACTTGCATATGACTTTTAATACATAAAGTGAATAAAATAACAAATGCTTTAAAATATAGTTCTTTTAGATTAATGATTATGAAACCATAACACTGGTAATAATACTTACATCATGTTGAAAGACAGGTGTCAAAGTCCTCCCGTTTGAATCCAATTAATTACAAAGAATTCTTAAAAATAATCTGGATATGTTTTTTAACAAGCAAACATCTTTAATTTGTCAAATAATGTTTATCAGAGCAGTAAAACTAAGGTGTAGACTGAATACCCTTGATCAGTCTAGTCAGTTTCAAAACAAACAAAATGGCGGCTACCGTGGACATGTGCTTCCTGTTTCATTAACAACCCAAGTTTATAAGATAATTTGTAAGAAAACTATCAAGTGTAATTTTTTCACTATTAAAAGTAATTTCATAATTTATTAATACCTATTAATTAAAAAAAAAAAAAAAAAACTTGGTCTTTTTCGGATATCCTGCATACAAATAGAGCACCCCTATGTGGACTACTATGAGGAAACAGCATTGATATAACAGTAGCTTTTCTTTAAAACTTTGTTAACTTCTGTCTTACTAATTTTCAGTTTTGTTTTCAAAATAGTGCAAAAATAAATAAATTTAAAAAAAAGTAGTGGTGACAGTGTTGTTACTAGTCCATCATTTACATAGTAATGTAATGCACCATAAAATATGTTTGTTTGAAATGTATCATTTTAAGCTTAAAAAGGAGCTCTGTGAAGGTCATGACCTGCATTGCAGGTTTCATTATGTAGAAGAGAGCCCTGTATCGATGACGACGGTTTTACCGGTCAGGCAAAGAAAAACTGTATAAAGTAAAAGGTAGGGAAGAAACTAAAAGAAGTATGGTAATGAAAAGAGACAAAAAAATTGTTTAAATGGGTTAAAGATGACATCGACAGGATGAAAAATGATGAGAAAAAACACATTTATCATGACTATTTTTGGGCTAGTAGAATTTAGTTCAGGGCTAGTAAAAATTCTCAGAACTAGCCCGACTGGTCTAGTCTTTAAAAACATTATGTTGAACCCTGGGACAACATGCACCCAGATCCCTTAGCGTAGAGAAGTCTACGGTGCGTGTGGTGCTTTTCTGGCTACGCCACTGAAAGTTCAAATTAGAAGCTATAGCTTTATACATAACCCATGTATAGGGAATTCGTTTAGCTAATTAGAATTCTAGATTATTAGAAAAATCTGATAATTAGAAAATAATGAGAAATTTTAACAGCTGAGCTAATTAGAATTATCAGCTATTTGGCTATCTAACAGTTTTGAACCATAATCAGATAATGATGAGTTCAGCAGATTCGCAGAATACATCGACTACTAAGCTAGTCGCTGTGATATTTATGATATTGCACGGCATTTTTTTCTCTCATAACAATCGCTAAACAATACAAAATATACGAAGTGAACTTATTTGGAATAGTAGATCTACCTGTGTTATTGGCGACCGTAAGTGTAAAATTAAAATAAAAGATAAAATAAAATTATGCTTATACCCCAATCTACATCGCAGAGTCCCTTGGCTTGGTATCCTTCAACCGGGGACTTGGCTTCGTCCGCGTCTAATCTTAATGTATGGCCCCAGTTGTTAAGTATACGTAGCTGCCAGCGATTCTCAAGGCTGTACCGATCGCGACCACCGTAACCGGTAAGACTTCCAGGGTTGATGTGGTGAAAACACAGCTGGCTATGAATCCGAGTCTCTTTTTTTATATCTTTCTTCTTTAAACCTGTTTCTAGCTTTCCTATTTTCTTTCCTATTCTTATGACCAACACCACACAATGCGTAATCGCCAAGAGTGACAGGGCCAATGAAGATAAATTAAAAAAATAACCCGGCGAAACTGACCACCTTTATAGTCTTTTTAGACGCCACGTACCCGTGGTACACTTTACATATCTTCGGTCAGACCGAATTATCTGTCTATGCGCTGAATGGGATATGCCTTTGTTATATCAAAAAAAAAAAAAAAAAAAAAAAAAAAAAAAAAAATACGCACCATCGTATAAGGCAGATAATATGGCCTAATATTCCGTCTATGTTTTCTATCTTGCCATAATGGGATTGCCTCCCTTTGATTACAGCATGACGTTCGGCATAAAGCTACTGGCCAGCAGAACCAGACACAACAGGTATGTACAATTGTTTCCATTCGAACGGACCATATAATATTACCTAATAACATCACGTTAATATATGATCTGACCCTATGATATATATATTATATATATTAACGCCCTGTAGCATCAATAAAACCACAGCGCGGGGCGAGTTGTCACGTACAGGTGTGTGTCGACTCGTCTCTATTTTTAGCATGACGGTACGGATGTCTAGCGTGGCTACGGGTCGGTCACTTGTTTCCATTAGTACAGAGTTATTTATATGTAGGGTTCGAGCCGCAGGCACTCATTTAAACCAATATCATGGGCCAGATTATCCCTACTATATTTCAAAACGGATATATATTCTGACCTGTGGTACGTACGTACCTAGGCGGAGACAGTTCGTAAGGGATATCGCAGTGTTTACGAGCCGTTGTCAAACTTGTTGCACGTCTAGGAAAATACAATAGTTAATCGGATTACGTTGATTGTGTCCTCAGGTACTGACTGGAACCGATCCAATATCACTACCGACCTACTATTTATAGTGAATACTTCTCAGTTTCTGTTTTTGTAGTTTTATTATCATTTTTTTCAGCGATAATAATTTTCAGCCGAAAACATTGCTTTTATTTTTTCCAAACATTTTTCAACTCTCTTTGCTAAATATGTTTACATTTCTTTTTTTGTATTGTTTGGTGATTTTTTATAAGAGATTTCAAAAACATGCTTCCAAAAACAACATAACAGATTAAGGATATATTTATTTGAAAAGTTATTCCCTCATCGACAGCTCGGTAGTGTAGTGATAACACTCGCTTACCGAGTAGGAGTATTTGGGTTCGAATCCCATTGATGCAGTTTCTTTTTAGCTCACCTGGCCAAAGGCCATGTGAGCTTTTGCCATCACTTGGCGTCCGTCCGTAATTTTTTCACATTTTGACTATCTCCTCTGACACCACTAGAGCAATTTTAACCAAACTTTACAGGAATGATGTATGGAAGGTCCTTTACTTAGATTGCCGAATTTTTTTTTGATCTGCCACAAAACATGGCTGCCAGCGCAGAAGATAGTTTAACATTGGACCCTATGGGAAAAATGCATTTTTGACTATTTCCTCAGAAATGACTGAAGCAAATTTAACCAAACTTTACAGGAATGGTGTAAGGAAGGTCAATTACTTAGATTGCCAAAATTTTTCTGATCCGTCAAAAAACATGGCAGCCAGCACAGAAGATAGTTTAACATTGGACCCTATGGGAAAAGCATATATTTGCTATCTTTTTTGAAACCGCTGAGTCAATTTGAACCAAACTTTACAGGAATAATGTATGTAAGGTCATTTACTAAAATTGTCCAAATTTTTCTGATCCGCCGAAAAAAATGGCTGCCAGGGCCAAACAAAGTTTAACATTGGGCCCTATGGGAAAATACACATTTTGGCTATCTCCTCTGAAACGACTGAAGTGAATTCAATTAAACTTTACAGGAATGATGTATGGAAGGTCTTTTGCAAAGATTGCCGAAATTTTTCTGATCCGCCTAAAAACATGGATGCCAGCGGGGAACATAGTTTAACATTGGACCCTATGGGAAAAAACACATTTTGGCTATCTCCTCTGAAACTACTGAAGCAAACTTAACCAAACTTTAGAGGAATGATGTATTGGAGGTCCTTCACAAAGATTGACGAAATCTTTCTGATTCGTCAAAAAAAAAAAAAACATGGATGTTAGGGCCAAACATAGTTTAACATTGGACCCTATGGGAAAATGCACATTTTGGCTATCTCCTCTGAAACGACTGAACCGAATTCAACCAAACTTTACAGGAATGATGTATGGAAGGTCCTTTACAAAGATTGCCAAAATTTTTCTGATTCGTCAAAAAAAAAAACATGGCCTACAGGGCGAAACAAAGTTTAACATTGGACCCTATGTGAAAAGCATATGTATATGCTATCTCCTCTGAAGCTAGTGATGCAAATTGAACCAAACTTTACAGGAATGATGTATAAAAGGTCCTTTACATATATTGCCAAAATTTTTCTAATTGGCCAAAAAACATGGCTGCCAGCGCAAAAGATAGTTTAACATTGGACCCTATGGGAAAAACGCATATTTGACTATGTCCTCAGAAATGACTAAAGCAAATTTAACAAAACTTCACAGGAATGATGTATAGAAGGTCCTTTACTTAGATTGCCAAAATTTTTCTGATCTGCCTAAAAACATGGCCACCAGGGCAGAAGATAGTTTAACATTGGACCCTATGGGAAAAACGCATTTTTGACTATGTCCTCAGAAATGACTGAAGCAAATTGAACCAAACTTTACAGGAATGATGTATAGAAGGTCCTTTACATAGATTGCCAAAATTTTTCTGATCCGCCGAAAAACATGGCCGCCAGGGCAAAAGATAGTTGTACATTGGACCCTATGGGAAAAACTCATTTTTGACTATGTCCTCAGAAATGACTGAAGCAAATTGAACCAAACTTTACAGGAATGATGTAAAGAAGGTCCTTTACATAGATTGCCAAAAATTTTCTGATCTGCCAAAAAACATGGCTGCCAGCGGAGAACATAGTTTCACATTGGACCCTATGGGAAAAGCATATATATATGATATTTCCCCTGAAGCTAGTGGAATCTGCAATCTGATTAAAATCAGATCTCTCACTTGCTGCCCTTTCCTGATATAGTTACATCGTTGGAGATCTGAGGAAACCCCGTTGAGGGTCATATGTGAATGACCTTATGGTAATTAACTAAAACTGACCATTCAAATTGCGCGTTTCATTTACAATAAAGGCATAACACTTTCAAAATCTCGGAAGCTGAAATTTCATTGGACAATAAATGTTACGACAATGGGTCATTCACATTATGCCCCTAAACGGTGTTTCCTCAGATTTCCCACTCCGGGCCTATATCAAAAATGGGGAAGCAAGTGAGAGATGTGATTTTAATCAGATTGAAAAAACTGTGAACGGTACATATAGTTCTACAGTGATTTCCTTAGCCATTCTGTCTGATATAAACAGTGCATTTGTTCATCACTGGAATACAAATTTGCTTTAAAAGCATTTTAGTCAGGTGAGCGATACATGCTCAGCCACACTCTTTACAAATTAAAGGGGGAATAACTATTTGGTTAATTAAAACAAGTGACACACATTCAGATTTAGGTGAACTTTCAGCATTGATTACAAAACAGAGGAAAATTGCCGTGCAATATCAGAAATATCTCGGGGTCTAGAAAAGACTTAATCCTGGGATCGTGCAGCGAGATCCGTTAACGAGGCCTCGTAACTTGAATAGTATTAGGTGCTGCATGCTACTTTTGAACAGTTGAATGCATTAATTTATCATGAAAATGACATTTAGTCACTATTTTATAATAATAACAACTATATTTGCGTCAAACTGCATAAAGCTTATAGATAGTTCCCATGTGATGTCACACTGTCCACTTCACAGGTAAAGTAGCGGCCATTTTGTAGGCATTTAGAAATTGAATCTTATTAATTCTTTCTAAAATAGGGTGTATAAAATTTATTGTCACATCGTTGTTATGAGGGCAAAAATCTTATAAAATATACCAAATCAAAGTAAAAACATTGGCAATTTCATAAATTTAAAAACTTTATTGATATCCCGATTACTTTTTGAAAAACAATAATTTAAAAATTAACAAATTTGGTTAAAATAGATAATTTAATTATAAATTATATAGATTGCCCGACAAAATGGCGACCACTCTACTGAAAAATTCGTCTGCTAGAGGTCCATGGGAACTATCTGGCACAAGCCATACTGAATACACTGAGTGATAAAGGTAGCATAGCTGTCAAGGGTGATGGGAAGCAAAGAGTGGAAACAATGTGCACCGCGTGCCATACGGGGGCCGATGACATTTCCTCCGAAAAAAATAAACTATATGCAACTGGACATTTAAAACCCCAGGAATTTCTAATAAAATATGTGCTCACAACATGATCAAACTTTTTGGGATTTAGATTTTGTTGTACATATAAGTGATAAGCCATGATAGCACATTGTTGTAGGAGTTGAGTTGAGTAATGGTGTTTGACGTCCAAGTCAAAAATATTTCACTTATATCGAGACGTTGCCGGCTATAGATATTATACAGTAGAGTTATCTATAGTGCCATGTCTACCCTGATACTGGACCTAGTTTATTCAGTTTAAGTTTTTAAGAACTATGACTTGCACTTCTTAATACCGAGTGCTTGGTAAAAGAACAGTCACTACCTACGTATACTGTCAAGTCGATCGTGGGTCAGACTCCCACTGACGGAGCGAGCACTCTACCAACTGAGCTATACATTGTTTAGGTATAAGGATCTTATGCAAACATTTTAGCAATAGAGTAGATCTTTTTTTACAAATATGCGTAAGAAAGTGAGCGTGATTTAATATCAAAATGCGTGAGGCTTGACAAACTTAAGAACGAGATTGCGGCAGAATAAATAACATATAAAATCATTTTAAAATATGATGTAGAATTACCAAAAATTTGGTTTCTTAAATTACATGCCTGAAAAACATATTTGGCTAATTTTAGCAACAATGATGGTGAGCCAGCGGCTTAGTGCAGGGCTCCTACCTTTCCTATATTTTCCTATAATTTTTACCGTTTCCTATTTTCCTATATAATTTGAAAAACCTCCTATATGTCCTATATATTCTAACATTTTCGTTACTAGTAGCCTTAGGAATTCGGAATGATTACATTTTTCCACATTTAGTACATATCTGAAGCAAGATTAGCATTTATGTGTTTTTAAAGCAGTAACTGTACATTGCAGTTGCCAACATTTTATGTTTGTTAATAAAAGGAGGAAAGGAAATAGTTGGAGAGGAGGAAAGGAGACGATGGATATATAATTTATGTGTAAACTACATGTATTTAAAAATATTCCTAAATTTTTAGTGAAAACTCCTATAATTTTCTATAAAACTCCTGTAATTTTGACCCCCTTATTCCTATTTTTCCCATATTCTAGGACCCTAAAATGAAGTTTTAATGCACATAATATATATATATATATATATATATATATATATATATATATAGGCTAGTATTTACATGTATATGGTAAATATTGTAATCTAATATATACCTGTCATGTGCTACATTTGAATTTTTGTGATAAAAATGTATTCAAAGGTATCATGTGATATTTTTAATGTATTTAACATTTAAAATTAGCACATGACACTCCTATAAGCAAGACAAACAAAATGTTTTAAGTATTGCATGAGGTGATGTTTGTTTTGGCCTCTACTGTCATACCACGTGATTTGATAATTATTGATGTTACCTTCGATTGCGAAATATTAAAACACCTAACGGCATACGTAAACTTTAGTCAAGGATTTTTAAAATCAATATTTACATTATAGCTATTTTTCTTCAACAAATTTAGAATTTTAAAATACTAAAAAATCTGTTAATAAGCCATCATCATCACAACCAGCATATATCATTACCATCATCATCATCATCTTTATCATCATCATCATCGGCGGCGCGGCTTTTACCATAACCAGCATATATCATCATCATCATCATCATCATCATTACCAGCATATATCATTATCATCATCATCATTACCATAACCAGCATATATCATCATCATCATCATCATCATAACTAGCATATATCATCATCATCATCAAAATCATCGAAAACAAACAGCAAAGGGTTAAGCCTAATTAGGTATACACTCAAACCTTGTCTTAAACTTGGACCACCTCTATATAGAAGCCATTTACCCATAAAGGCCACCTTAACAAGTTCCCTTTGGTGGCCTTAATTGACATATTTTACTGAATATAAAATAAATTATTCAATCTTGAATATGCAATTGGTATAATGACAGTGAATTGCATATGAACCCCTAATGGTCCACCAATTAATAATGTTATACCCAGTGGTCAAAGTTCTTACTCTAAGCAGTCGGGTCCGGGTTGCCGAGTGGCCTAAAGCACCGGCTAACTGATCATTTAGCAGTCATCGAATCCCATTTGGGGTACCAAAGCCGAGAATTTTGCTGCAGTTCGCTTACCAAAGATCGGCGTTTTTTCTTCGGAAACCCTTTTTTCCTCCATCCTCATTGAATTAACCGCCTCGATATAAGTGAAACAATCTTAACTTGGGCGTAGAACACCATTACCCCACTCCACTTTTTACTGCGTTATAAAAATAATAGCATGGTTCTATGACCATGGATTAACTATGTTTTCTAACTGCTCCATCTTACTTTTCTGAGTCACGGAAATATTCCAAAAATTATAATGTCATATTTTAATAAAATTTTGAAGATTTTATTCAGAAATTCAAAAAATAAAAATAAATAAGATGACACCGTCACCGATTTTGAACTTTAAAATTATACAGGGGTATATTGAATTTCACATTGTATATGCATACATAATGTCACATACAGTACAGAACTGTTGGAGATTTTACACTGAGCAAACTAAACGTAGTTGAAACTCGAATGCCAAGTGGCTGAGACATGGATAGTAGTTATAACTCGACTGCCAAGTGACTGAGACATGGATAGTAGTTGAAACTCGAGTGCCAAGTGGCTGAGACATGGCTAGTAGTTGAAACTCGACTGCCAAGTGACTGAGACATGGATAGTAGTTGAAACTCGAGTGCCAAGTGGCTGAGACATGGATAGTAGTTGAAACTCGACTGCCAAGTGGCTGAGACATGGATAGTAGTTGAAACTCGACTGCCAAGTGACTGAGACATGGATAGTAGTTATAACTCGACTGCCAAGTGACTGAGACATGGATAGTAGTTGAAACTCGACTGCTAAGTGACTGAGACATGGATAGTAGTTGAAACTCGACTGCCAAGTGACTGAGACATGGATAGTAGTTATAACTCGACTGCCAAGTGGCTGAGACATGGATAGTAGTTATAACTCGACTGCCAAGTGACTGAGACATGGATAGTAGTTGAAACTCGAGTGCCAAGTGGCTGAGACATGGATAGTAGTTGAAACTCGACTGCCAAGTGGCTGAGACATGGATAGTAGTTGAAACTCGACTGCCAAGTGACTGAGACATGGATAGTAGTTATAACTCGACTGCCAAGTGACTGAGACATGGATAGTAGTTGAAACTCGACTGCCAAGTGACTGAGACATGGATAGTAGTTATAACTCGACTGCCAAGTGACTGAGACATGGATAGTAGTTGAAACTCGACTGCTAAGTGACTGAGACATGGATAGTAGTTGAAACTCGACTGCCAAGTGACTGAGACATGGATAGTAGTTATAACTCGACTGCCAAGTGGCTGAGACATGGATAGTAGTTATAACTCGACTGCCAAGTGACTGAGACATGGATAGTAGTTGAAACTCGACTGCCAAGTGGCTGAGACATGGATAGTAGTTGAAACTCGACTGCCAAGTGGCTGAGACATGGATAGTAGTTGAAACTCGACTGCCAAGTGACTGAGACATGGATAGTAGTTATAACTCGACTGCCAAGTGACTGAGACATGGATAGTAGTTGAAACTCGACTGCTAAGTGACTGAGACATGGATAGTAGTTGAAACTCGACTGCCAAGTGGCTGAGACATGGATAGTAGTTGAAACTGGACTGCCAAGTGGCTGAGACATGGATAGTAGTTATAACTCGACTGCCAAGTGACTAAGACATAGATAGTAGTTGAAACTCGACTTCAAAGTGGCTGAGACATGGATAGTAGTTGAAACTCGACTGCCAAGTGGCTGAGACATGGATAGTAGTTGAAACTCGACTTCAAAGTGGCTGAGACATGGATAGTAGTTGAAACTCGACTGCCAAGTGACTGAGACATGGATAGTAGTTGAAACTCGACTTCAAAGTGGCTGAGACATGGATAGTAGTTGAAACTCGACTGCCAAGTGACTGAGACATAGATAGTAGTTGAAACTCGACTTCAAAGTGGCTGAGACATGGATAGTAGTTGAAACTCGACTTCAAAGTGGCTGAGACATGGATAGTAGTTGAAACTCGACTTCAAAGTGGCTGAGACATGGATAGTAGTTGAAACTCGACTTCAAAGTGGCTGAGACATGGATAGTAGTTGAAACTCGACTTCAAAGTGGCTGAGACATGGATAGTAGTTGAAACTCGACTTCAAAGTGGCTGAGACATGGATAGTAGTTGAAACTCGACTTCAAAGTGGCTGAGACATGGATAGTAGTTGAAACTTGACTGCCAAGTGACTGAGACATAGATAGTAGTTGAAACTCGACTTCAAAGTGGCTGAGACATGGATAGTAGTTGAAACTCGACTTCAAAGTGGCTGAGACATGGATAGTAGTTGAAACTCGACTTCAAAGTGGCTGAGACATGGATAGTAGTTGAAACTCGACTTCAAAGTGGCTGAGACATGGATAGTAGTTGAAACTCGACTGCCAAGTGGCTGAGACATGGATAGTAGTTGAAACTCGACTTCAAAGTGGCTGAGACATGGATAGTAGTTGAAACTCGACTGCCAAGTGACTGAGACATGGATAGTAGTTGAAACTCGACTTCAAAGTGGCTGAGACATGGATAGTAGTTGAAACTCGACTTCAAAGTGGCTGAGACATGGATAGTAGTTGAAACTCGACTTCAAAGTGGCTGAGACATGGATAGTAGTTGAAACTCGACTGCCAAGTGGCTGAGACATGGATAGTAGTTGAAACTCGACTTCAAAGTGGCTGAGACATGGATAGTAGTTGAAACTCGACTTCAAAGTGGCTGAGACATGGATAGTAGTTGAAACTCGACTTCAAAGTGGCTGAGACATGGATAGTAGTTGAAACTCGACTTCAAAGTGGCTGAGACATGGATAGTAGTTGAAACTCGACTTCAAAGTGGCTGAGACATGGATAGTAGTTGAAACTCGACTGCCAAGTGACTGAGATATGGATAGTAGTTGAAACTCGACTGACAAGTGGCTGAGACATGGATAGTAGTTGAAACTCGACTGCCAAGTGGCTGAGACATGGATAGTAGTTGAAACTCGACTGCCAAGTGGCTGAGACATGGATAGTAGTTGAAACTCGACTGCCAAGTGGCTGAGACTTGGATAGTAGTTGAAACTCGACTGCCAAGTGGCTGAGACATGGATAGTAATTAAAACTCGACTGCCAAGTGGCTGAGATATGGATAGTAGTTGAAACTCGACTGCCAAGTGGCTGAGATATGCATAGTAGTTGAAACTCGACTGCCAAGTGACTGAGACATGGATAGTAGTTGAAACTCGACTTCAAAGTGGCTGAGACATGGATAGTAGTTGAAACTCGACTTCAAAGTGGCTGAGACATGGATAGTAGTTGAAACTCGACTGCCAAGTGACTGAGACATGGATAGTAGTTGAAACTCGACTTCAAAGTGGCTGAGATATGCATAGTAGTTGAAACTCGACTTCAAAGTGGCTGAGACATGGATAGTAGTTGAAACTCGACTGCCAAGTAGCTGAGATATGGATAGTAGTTGAAACTCGACTGCCAAGTAGCTGAGATATGGATAGTAGTTGAAACTCGACTGCCAAGTGGCTGAGATATGGATAGTAGTTAAAACTCGACTTCAAAGTGGCTGAGATATGGATAGTAGTTAAAACTCGACTGCCAAGTGGCTGAGATATGGATAGTAGTTGAAACTTGACTACCAAGTGGCTGAGATATGGATAGTAGTTGAAACTCGACTGCCAAGTGGCTGAGATATAATTAGTAGTTGAAACTCGATTGCCAAGTGGCTGAGATATGGATAGTAGTTGAAACTCGACTGCCAAGTAGCTGAGATATGGATAGTAGTTGAAACTCGACTGCCAAGTGGCTGAGACATGGATAGTAGTTGAAACTCGACTGCCAAGTGGCTGAGACATGGATAGTAGTTGAAACTCGACTGCCAAGTGGCTGAGACATGGATAGTAATTAAAACTCGACTGCCAAGTGGCTGAGATATGGATAGTAGTTATAACTCGACTGCCAAGTGACTGAGACATGGATAGTAGTTGAAACTCGACTGCCAAGTGACTGAGACATGGATAGTAGTTGAAACTCGACTGCCAAGTGACTGAGACATGGATAGTAATTGAAACTCGACTGCCAAGTGACTGAGACATGGATAGTAGTTGAAACTCGACTGCCAAGTGGCTGAGATATGGATAATAGTTGAAACTCGACTGCCAAGTGACTGAGATATGGATAGTAGTTGAAACTCGACTGCCAAGTGACTGAGATATGGATAATAGTTGAAACTCGACTGCCAAGTGACTGAGATATTGATAGTAGTTGATACTCGACTGCCAAGTGGCTGAGACATGGATAGTAGTTGAAACTCGACTGCCAAGTGGCTGAGACATGGATAGTAATTAAAACTCGACTGCCAAGTGGCTGAGATATGGAATGTAGTTGAAACTCGACTGCGAAGTAGCTGAGATATGGATAGTAGTTGAAACTCGACTGCCAAGTGGCTGAGATATGGATAGTAGTTGAAACTCGACTGCCAAGTGGCTGAGACATGGATAGTAGTTGAAACTCGACTGCCAAGTGACTGAGATATGGATAGTAGTTATAACTCGACTGCCAAGTGACTGAGACATGGATAGTAATTAAAACTCGACTGCCAAGTGGATGAGATATGTATAGTAGTTGAAACTCGACTGCCAAGTGGCTGAGACATGGATAGTAGTTGAATTTCGACTGCCAAGTGGCTGAGAGATGGATAACTTGTGGAAAAAAAGCTGTCAAGAGATACATGTAGATAACAGTTACCGGGAAGCTGTCGAGAGAAAAGGGGACACGGGGATTCGTCACTAATTCGTTAACTTAGTGTTAAACTTTCGACAGGTCGATACTGTACACCAAAAACTAACCATCATTATAGTAACTGCGTGACAGTTAATTTTATCTTTTTTAAATTGATCATTTTTTTTATTATTATTTTATTTTATTTTATTTTAGACCAGGATATTGCATTTCTTTTGAAATTTGAATCACCTATAAATTGAGCTACCGCAAGTGGTGGTATCCTCCAAAGAGAGTAATTTCGATTTAATTATAAAAATAGCAATTACTATCTAGAAAATTACTGTAAAGAAATGCAAAATCGTGGTATAAAATACATGTGTAATAAAAATTTACATAATTGCAGTTCTTAATCCGATATTTCTCTCCCTCTTTGGACGTAGCTCAGTTGGTAGTGCTCGCTCCGTAAGTGGGAAGTCGCGGGTTTGATCCCCGACCGGGTCTTACCCAAGGCTTGAAAGTGGGTAGTGACTGTTATTTCGCCAAGCACTCGACATTACGAAATGAAAGTCACGGTTCTTTCGGATGGGAACTTAAAATAAACGAGGTCCCGTGTCACGGTAGGCTTGGCACGATAAAGAACCCTGCTGTATAATGCCATCAGCGCAACGCACAGGCAAAATTTCTGTACCTTCGCCTATAGTTGGCGACGTCTCAATATATAAATGAAATATTCTTGACTAGGACGTTAAACACAATTACTCAACTCAACTATTTGGACGTATTCTTTTGTGACATTCAATTTGCACCTTCGCCTTCAAATGATACGAGGGGTGGTCCTTATTTCGGCAAACCTTGTTAGTCCACTCCTGGTGAGACCGGAAGGGGATATTTATAGAGTTTCCATCTGTCCCCCAAAAGAAAACCCTACCACGGATTAAGCTTTGAATATTGAGAAATCTCGAGTGTCAGGGATTATTGGATAGCCGGGGGACCAAGTCCAAAAATTCTGACCAAGACCAAAATATAACATAAGGTCGGACTACCGAAAGACCACATGCAGTTTAATTTTAAGCAACAACGGTGTCTGAACTCGATTCGGGGTTCGACCCCTGGACCTGTTATCCAACAATTCTGAACGTGAACAGTTATCAAGATCGCCAGTCTTAGTTGTCTACTTTTTGAAATTGCATATTGTACTGGTTATAATTTTACAGCACCAGACGATGGCCGTTAGGTATAAAATTCCTCATCAGTAGTGCATGGGCCAAAATTGTGAAACCAATTTTTTTCCCAAAATGTTGAAAAGATACCCAAAGTAGTTGGTACCAAAATATATTTTGCTAAAATTTGTCTTAGGAAATACTTTGCATTAGGGAGTATACATGTACTTTAGTTTTTGAGGAATTTCAAATTTATCTAGCAGCAAATTTAGAAACATATATAGCCGATGTCTTAAAGCGCTGTGTTACGCCACATAGCGGTGTTTCCGCATAAACGTGTTCCAACACGTCTATGCGGGGAATTTTAGCGCATAAAATTGACACTTTTATGCGGCAGAAAGGCTACATTCCGCCGCATAAAGAAAACACTTACTATCATCACCTACACTCCCATCATTATTACCACATTAACTTAAACACCACCACCATCACTATCATTGTGATGATCATCGTCACCATTATGTAATAAAAATAATGATAATTATGATTATTATTAAAAGCAAAAGTCGAAATTCTGCCAAAATCACAATTTAACGACAATTAACATTACAGTCACCATCGCCACCGCCGTTGGCACAACGACGGTTACATCTTCGTTGGGCTCATACCGTCCCCGTCCTTATCCTCCACCTCCTCCTTACAATTACTATTACCAGTATCAACAAAAACTTAAATTCTCAATTGTCACCGTCGTTATCATCGATATCATTAAAGTCTCCACCAACGTTCTTTTAAGCTTTTTTAAAATTCATACCGAGTCGTTAAAATTAGTCCTCTTTATGCGTCAAAAAGGCAGCCTTGCGCCGCATATAAGCAACACATCTTTATGCGTTGAACGCCCCCGCATAAACGTGGCCAACCTCTTTAACGTGGCCAACCTCTTTATGCGTTGACATTCCCCACATAGACGTGTCGGGCGCGTTTATGCGGCAACACCGCTATGTGGCGTAACAGCGCTGGCACATGACCCACGATCTCACTTACTGGCCAAGTGGTTTCAACTCGTTCAGTGACTTGCGGATGGCAGTGTCTGGATCCCTCACCCGCTGAAAAGTCGAATCTTACTGGGACAGGTTTTACTGTGAGAAAAGAACGACGGTTGGCTCTATATACACCGGTTTCATCCACCATTCATCGAAGGTTAAGGGACAGTGCGTTATAATAAACTCCTCACAGTATATACATAATATGTATGATACAAGTCTAATTCCCGGACTTTTTTTTACCCCTGGGGTGTACATGACGCAAATTTCTAGGAACGGTATTTATTTGACAGGAAGTGTGTCATACCTGGTAAATCCTAAAACGTGGGTGTTTAGCATATTGGACACTATTTTTGACATGTTTGATAAAATTAGATAAATTTGTCACATTCCTTTACAAAACTCTTACAAATTAATTGAATATTTTATTTTTGAAAGGAATCTGGCAATAAGAGAAGTGATAGTTATGTTGTCAACTTTCTAAAATGGTTACATTGTGATTCTCTTTGAAAGACAATTGGGGTCATGACCCTTTTAAAGCTTGATGCGTATGCATGTACACTGTTCGTCCTTCATCGAATTTGGCGTGCATTAAAACAGCATTTTACGACAAAAGAAACCTTATTCAATGTCAAAATTAATACACTTCGTTTGGCTGCTGATTAATATTTAAGAGTCGTGTTTTTTATATAAAGACTACTGTATTTTAGTACGTTTAACAGTCAAACCTGTCATTGCGACCACCTTTAAGCGACGTCTTGTCTTATGCGACACTTGTATAATAACGGGGAATTTAGCTCAATTTTCACTAATTAAATTTTAAAATATAACATACAAAGTAACTCTATTTGCACTGACTTTTAATCGGAATAGCGACCCGGACTATCCAGTGGTCACCTCCAGACTGACGCTAAACATAATACAAAAACAAACAACGCTATCAAAAATACCCGGTGGTCATAGAAACACCTTAAACACTATAAAAGGACCCTATGAAATATATTAACGGAAGTAATTAATGTCACCAGGATAAATCAAGTAAAGTCCGAAATAATGGAAATCCTTCAGGTATAATCGACAAATGAGCGTAACTAATCCGTTACCTGTGGCATTTATAGAAGCCTGTGAAAAGTGTAAATAAAATGAATAATTGTATAAAGTCTAAATTTCAGAAAATTGAATAAAATAAATCATATCAAACTTTGCACTGTCACACTTGCAAGTCGTTTCGGTGGGTTTTCCTATATTTTGAACCTCTATCGAGTTGATTTGAGTAATGGTATTTAACACCCCCACTTATATCTAGACGTCGCCAGCTATATAGGCGAATGTTCAGAAATTTTCCCTGTGCGTTGCGCTTATGACATTATACAGCAGGATTCTTTATCGTACCACCCATACCGGGACACTGGACCTTGTTTATTTTAAGTTTCCACCCGAAATAACCGTGACTTTCATTTCGTTATGCCAAGTGCTTGGCGAAAGACGACAGTCACTACCCTCTTTCAAGTCTTGGGTCAGACCCGGTCCGGGTTCGAACCAACGAGCTCATTCCCACTTGCGGAGCGAGCACTCTACTAACTGAGCTACCGCAGTGGTCCTCTATGAAGTGACCACCTGTGTAACATGACTATAACGACCACGATCTCGAGTCCATTTTAGTACATTACGATACGGCTATGATACCGTTTTATTGCAGTGTGCATGTCATTCGTTGTTAAAACCTGTCTATAAAGACCACCCGAGTGGACCCGAGGAAAAGTGGTCTTTATTGGCAAATGGTCCTTATATACAGATCCTCACCATTAATTTCTCATCCGGATACTCGACACTTATACATGTAAGCCTTGGGCTTGTATGAATGAATCTGAATACTTTTCATTCTTCCTTTTTACTTCGTCTTGTCCCGGATGTGCACTGTTCCTTGAAACACTTGGTTAAATTCACTGGGATAGTATTTCCAGGCTTTGTTTAAATTACTATTGAGAACATTTATGCTACCGGAATTAACATTTCCCGATCGTGATAATTCCAATAAACTATTACACGAAAACTGGACGAGTTTTTTTTCATTATTTGAATTGAAGTTTGTGTAATTTCCAAATAAGATTCAAATAATATGAATAAAGTGCACTTTGGATATAATCTAACCGACCTTCAATTTGAAAGCTTGTCCCAGTTTAAAATTTATTTCTTTTCTGCAAAATTTAAAATCTGCATAAAATAGTTTCATTAGTTTTCAAGATATTCGTGGATTTAAGGTGTCATTTTGAGGACTACCGTGCTAGTAGAAACTTTCTATTTTAAGTATAAAGGCGACCATTTTGGACAGGTTTTACTGTATAAAATATTGATTTTTACGTGTTTGATGGTTCAGTTGTTTGAATACGTGACGTCTCGGTTTTGATCTTGAGTCATACAACGGCTTTTAAAGACGACGACCTCATTTACGACCTCGATTTTGCCGGGAATCACGTGATCGCTTGTAAAGACGACGACCTCATTTACGACCTCGATTTTTGCCGGGAATCACGTGATCGCTTGTTTTCTAATTATACCAGTGACTCAAAAACGCATGTGTTGTGATGCGGAAGTGTTTACACAAGTGTAGGTTCAGCTAGTTAACTTTCAAATAAGCAGCGCGAGTGTCAGGAGCATTAAAAACGAAATGAAGGCATTTATTTTTCTAGCTTTGATAGTTGGCGCGGTTACCGCGGATAAATGCTGTTTTCCTATGCAGTATGAAGCAATTTCAGACAGTATGATAGGAACGGGAGCTTCACCAGGAGTGCCAGCATCTTTAAACAAGGTACAGATGTTATTTGTAATTTAACTTTTTTGTGACTGTGCATAATTTAATGTTCAGATGAATTTACTTTATTTTACACAGCCATTCTCCAGAAATTGTACCACTCCGAGATGAAAAAATGTTGAAAAATGCACAGGGGCCAGTTTCATAAAAAAATTTTAAAAAATACCGATAAGTATATAAAAAAGAGTATACTCATCGGTATTTTTTAAATTTTATTATGAAACTGGCTCCTGTGGAAAAATGAAAATCATTTAATACATTTAACACCATAAATAAAGAAAGCTTATGTATTTAGTCGTATAAATTTAAAAAATCATACGCGAGGACCGTCGCGTTATGCAGCAAATCTCATATCAAGTAAACCCTACTGAATCGTCGTTACGGATGTCAGGTTAGGGACTTACCACAGTTAATGTACCATCCAATCGCAATCTTTTATTATTGTTTTGCAAAAGTCGTTTTGAACGTTTCTGTGAAAAACAGTTTTTAATAAATGTACAAAGAGTTTTGTTGTTTTTTTTTTTTTGTATGGGGGACATCGTTCTCTATCTTCCGAAGGACGATCGTGATTTTCATTTCAAAAATGCCAAGTGTCATTTCTTGGTCAGATCGCACCGGGGTTAGAACACCGACTTATCACAAGGTACGATGGCAACAAATTTTAATTTATTCAAATAGGGAAAATATTTGGGAAAACCCTATTGGTTTTGAACATTGGTAATAGGACCCGTTTTTTGGCCCCTAAATTATACCGATAGACGGACCTGACCTGATATATTTTACTACATGTATTTTAAATCTTATAATCCTCTTTACAGATGACAGGGAAAATATCTTGTGATTACAAATTGAAGATGGTAAACTACAATCTTACAGCTGAATATAATGGACATCCATATTCCGTCAGAAGTGTACAGGATTATAACAATGTTAGTCAGTCTCTCTCTCTCTCTCTCTCTCTCTCTCTCTCCTCTCTCTCTCTCACACACACACACACACACACACACACACACACTCTCTCTCTCTCTCTCGCACACACACTCCCTCTCACACTCTCCCTCCCCCTCTCTCTCTCACACACACACACACACAAACACACACACTCTCTCTCTCTCTCTCTCACACACACCACACACACACTCTCTCTCTCTCGCACACACACACCAGCGCTCTCTCTCACTCTGATGTGAATGGGGCCAGGGCCTTGCAATTGTGGAAAAAAACATCATAATGGCAAAAATTGGGAAAATGAAAACTCCAAGTATACTGGTTTTAAAGCTGAAATTTCCAAAATTGTGAAAGTTAGCAAAGTGATTGTGAAACAACCATAAGGTTTTGAATTGTGAATGGGGTAGAATATCGGGCCCCAAAAATGACCCAACGAGAGCCCTGCACACACACACACACACACACACACACACACACACACACACACACGTTTGTTTTGAATGAGAATATATTTCAAGAATATTAAGAATGTATTTCGACCAATTACGGTCTCTAAATTAATATGACATTACAATCAAAGGGAGATAATCCATTTTGTATTGGTGTAACTGTATTAAGTACATGTACCTACATAGTGTACGATTGAGACCCAAGACCCAAAAATTTGAGTGCGTTTATCGGTCTATTTATAAGCAGCCTTTGCATTGGGTTAAACGGGGATAAATCCATTGATATCCTTGGACATCCTATAAAACATATATGTAATCTTTCAGTTACTCAGGTTTCCTTCACCATCTTCGATTAACTCGGATATCATGTCTCAGTCGGGTTGTTTTTGAACATGTACTTGATACACCAATTTAGAGCCGAAACAATCATACGTTTAGTACGTTTTTCGGTCTTTTAAAGGACCCGGCTTGTGAATTTTTCTTAACAGACAGAAAAAAATCATTGATGTCCTTTATGTAATATACATGGTATTCTTCAGTTTCTTGTTTTTCTGGATAATCGTCATACATGCCATATTTTTATGGGAGCAAACTGTGAGATTGGTGGCAATTTTAAGGGAGTTTTGAAAAAAATAAGGGAGGTTTTACGTAAACCTGTAATGCAGACAATTTTCGCATATTCTTAGGTTTTTTGACAACAATAAATGCTTTTGTATTTTGCCACAGCTTGATGTCTTTTTCAGACTTTGATCTTTTGTCTGAATTTTCATGAAAAATAATTTAGTGTTCATTACATTATATACAATATTTAAAAGATGTGCATTTTGTCAAAACATTAAATGATAAAACACCAGAGTAGATTTTTATTACAAATAATTTTCTTTCTTTTTTCATTTTATCAATGAAAAAAATTATTCATTAGATACCCACAGTACATATTCAAGACTTTTTATTATTAAGCTACAAGTAAGACGAAATAGAAAATCCATGGGACACAATAAGATCTTATATTGTTTAGTACATTTTTTTTATTCAACTGTTCAATGAAAGAATGTGTTTTTTTTATCTGGAAAAATAAGTAAGTTACACAACAAAAACCTGCTTTAAGATGTTTCCTTTCCATAATCATTTTATTAATGAAAAGTTTTATTCATCCAAACAATCACCACACAGAAAGTACTGTCAAACATGTGCTTCCAGTTTAATTGTTTACTTTCTGTAGAAACATGATTATTCCCCTTGATATACTTTATACATGTTGGTTAACGACTATTTTATCGGGTTAAGAGTTATAACATGGATGCTACAGCATGACTTTTGGTGGTCACTTCATACAGCTTTTTCCATGAAATTTGGGTATATTTAGAAGAAAAATAAAGAGATCATGATTTTAATTGCGTTATACAGCCTTCATTTAAATAAGGAATACATCAAAAGGTAAATTATTTCCATCTGTCTTATGCTATTCACATCGTTTTCCATCCAAAAAATTCCCTGTTCAGAAAAGATAGTTTCTCTCTTCCTCTGGTGCCGGATATCTGAATGGAATTTTCACAAAGAAAGAACACTTTGCGTAATTGTTTATTTATCTATCACACATGGTAAATCCATACACGTGTATCTTAAATTAAATGACCAAGTACACCATGAAGGTGACAACGCGTGTCCACTTGCCGATTAGGGGATTATCTACGGTACATTGCACACGACTTTGGACACTTCAAACCATGTTTATTCAGTAATCATCCCTACTGACTGGCGTAGCTTCTTTGAAAAAAAATTAAAGGGAGGCATAGCAATTTTCCGTGAGAAATCGATCTAACGCCGGGAGTTTCAAAAATAAACAAAAATCCGTGAGGTTTTGCCTCACGGCGTGAGATATGGCATGTATGATAATCGTTTACATATTCTAAAAGAGAAAGATTAATTCTTTGCATACTACAAACACATTTGTTACAACTTCTAACTTTTATCAATTCGACAAATAGTTGCTCTAACGTCTGAATGTAAGTTTAACACCTATAATATTTATGATGAAGTCCCCCATTTCGACTTAAGACGTACGTGGTAATCTTGTGTTAACCCCCCTTTCATTTTGACTAATATATATATATATATGTATAGTTTCTAAATTTCAGAAAGTAAATTACGTAGTTAAACAGGACGGAACCTGCGACAAAATGCCTCTTGATAACCCAGATATGATGGATACTAACTGCTTAGGTATGTGGTAGATATGATTGATTGATTGATTGATGGATAGGGTGATTGATTGATTGATTGATTGATCGATTGATTGATTGATGGACTTGGTGATTGCAGGGGTTTTTCTGGTCTCTTTGGGAAAAGGACCTTGGGATGAAATTGGGAAAATGTTCAACAAAATGTAATTTTGGGAAAAATCACAACAACATATTAGAAATTCTAGACCACAAGAGTACTGGTAATTGAACAAATTATATCGGTGTTCACAGCAAAATAGCGCTGTCTCTTGTCTCTATATAAATCATCCAGCAAAATGTGGGTTACCGGTACTATAGATTGAAATCGTTATCAGACGAGATATCCTCCGAATATGATGTTGATGATCTTGTAAAAATTTTGTTCTCAAAAAATTGATAAACATAGCTAATTGGGAATTTTTCACTACAGAATTGGGAAAAATGTGTGTTTTTTGCATTGGGAATGGGTCCCATTACCGGACCCTGTGGATACCCAGAAAAATCCCTGCATTGATTGATGGACTGGTGATTGATTAATTGATTGCTGGATGATTGATTGATTGATGGATGGATGGATGGATTGTATGGGGTTTTACATCCAAGTCAAGAATGTTTCACTTATATCGAGAAGTTACTACCTGAACGTGGAGGCAGAAATTTTGACCTTTTCAATGCGCTCCGGAAAATGTGCAGGGAGGGTTCTTAGACGTACCAGGTCTACCGTGTCACGGAACATTGACTTTTAAAGTCGCTTCCGAAGTATCCTGTGACTTTCATTTTTAAATGCCAGTCACTACCTATTTTCGAGTCTGGGTCAGGCACGCCCAATGTTCAAAACCACGACCTCCCACAACCATAGTGGTACGGGATATGGGTACAGTACAGGCCTGTTGTAAGTTAAGCACTTAATTAAAGAATTGGAGTCGATATTGGCACCTCACTCCGGTCTGTTTACTATCTATCACCAGCTGTTATCTGTCTCTCGACAGCTTTTTGGGTCAATAACTCATATCTCGACCAATCGACAGCTGAGCTTCGAATTATTTTCGTTATCTCAATGTTGAGATTTTGTCAGGCCTTTCGAAGAAAAAGGCGGTATTAAATTCGAGTTTCCGTTCGTTTGAAATTCTTGCGTTAATTATCCAAAACTATGAAGCAATATTTCAATAAACTTGGTGCAAAGTATCAACATAGAAAGGATATGCGCTTAATGTTAACTTTAGTTGGTTGCTCATTTTCCTCATAGTTATGGCCCTTTGAACATAAGTGAAAATCACAAAAAGAACCTGCTGGCTGGGGTTTCTAATTCACTTAATCTGTTTGTTTGTTTATAGTTATTATAAACATTATTATAGTCTATTTGTCTGGTACACCAAACACTTTATTTAGGGCCATCTTCCATCGTTATTTATAACTTAGCTATTTTGTATTTTATAGATGCCAGTATGAAGGTTAGAGATGGATACATTGGCTCTGCTAAAAACAAGGTCCCGATCTCTATTTACGAAGTGAAAGGTCAAGGGTCAACCACGACATTAACAGTAGATAAAGACTGTATTGCAATTGACATTGTCAGAGTGACGGGTAGGTATAAAAGCACTGGTTAATCACTTTTTATCACCAGCTGAAGTTCGCTTGATTTTTATTTTGTACCGATCTACATAGCTCAGAAGTAAAGCTCTGGCCAATATAGTGAGAGGGGTCCCGGGTTCGATCCCCGGTACGACCCTGCATTATTTCTCCTGCTTGTTACAGTTTGGTGGCCAGTGTGGCCCTCGGAATTCGAAGTGATTGACTTGCAATGTGGTAGCCATTCGTGGGAATTTTGGTGAGATTTCCCACTTGGTACCGTGGGAAACTGAAAAATAACAGGGGAGGAATGTAGTCTCTGGGTAGCTCAGTGGAAAAGCACTCTCCTATAGTGCGAAAGGTCCCTGGTCGATCACGGATTTGATCCTGCATGTTTTCTCCTTCCTGTTACGATTTCATTTATAGCTCTGTATTCAAAATTGTTCTGGATTTATGGACGCCCCAAGGTTCCATGTTCCTTTATGGACGTCCCAAGGTTCCATATTCCTAAAATGGATGTCCCAAGGTTCCATGTTCCTTTATGGATGCCCCAAGGTTCCATGTACTTTATGGTCGCTCCAAGGTTGCATGTACTTTATGGACGTCCCAAGGTTCCATGTACTTTATGGATGTCCCAAGGCGACATGGTCCTTTATGGACTTCCCAAGGTTCGATGTACTTTATGGATGTCCCAAGGTTCCATGTACTTTATGGACGTCCCAAGGCGCCTTGTTCCTTTATGGAGGTCTTAAGGCGCCATGTCTTTTATGGATGTCTCGTGGTTCCTTGTACTTTATGGACGTTCCAAGGCGCCTTGTTCCTTTATGGATGTCCCAAGGTTTCATGTACTTTATGGACGTCCCAAGGTTACATGTACTTTATGGACGTCCCAAGGCGCCATGACCTTTATGGATGTCTCATGGTTCCATGTACTTTATGGACGTCCCAAGGCGCCTTGTTCCTTTATGGACGTCCCAAGGCGCCATGTTCCTTTATGGACGTCCCAAGGAGCCATGTCTTTTATCGACGTCCCAAGGCGCCATGGTCCTTTATGGACGTCCCAAGGTTCCATGTCTTTTATGGACGTCTCAAGGTTCCATGTCTTTTATGGACGTCTCAAGGCGCCATGGTCCTTTATGGACGTCCCAAGGCGCCATGTCTTTTATGGACGTCTCAAGGCGCCATAGTCCTTTATGGACGTCCCAAGGCGCCATGTCTTTTATGGACGTCTCAAGGCGCCATGTTCCTTTATGGACGTTCCAAGGCGTCTTGTTCCTTTATGGACGTTCCAAGGCGTCTTGTTCCTTTATGGACGTTCCAAGGCGCCTTGTTCCTTTCATTTTCGGTTTTGATTTCACTGGTATCTGGTGTAGCTTGCTAGACAGAAGTTGCTTGCACTTCTTCATCGCCTTTTGATTACCTCAGATCAAAATTATATATACATATATACAGTACAGACCTGTTGAAAGTTTAATACTGCGCTAATGAATAAGCTGATCTCGACCCATCGTTTCTTGACAACTTTATGGAATCTTTTTTGCATCTCATGACGACTTTTCATACACTACCTACCCATATCTAGGCCACTTTGCAGTCGACCTTTGACGCCTTTTCGTTAGCTTAGTATTTAACTTTCGACAGGTCTGTACTGTATGCCTCCTGTTTTTCTCCCGAGCCTTTGGCCGGGAAGGGCGGGGGGAGTTCAGAAGTTCACCAAATGAACTTACATGTAGGAATATTGGAGTCGTCTCCCTTCAACTGTTTTCTGAATCAAATCATTAAATTAAAACTCCTGCTATATGTTTTTTTTCTTTTATTTTAAACAAATGGTCTAGTTCTAATCAGACTCGGTCTGATTTTTGTGTGAGGAAGTTTGTAAAATCGCTTACCAAAAGGCCGCGTTTTCCTTCCGACACTCCGGTTTCCTTCAACATACCGGAACATAGACTGCTACGTTACACAATAAAAAATCGTTCATGTCTAAACACCAGTGATTTACCCTTAATTTTAAAGCAGTGGGTTAATAATTTCTTTGTTTGAACAGATTCATATTATATAAACTAAATTTATATTATCAATTTCTCTTAGAACATTTGATGGCCAAGTGGCCTACATGTAATAAGGTTGTACTTACCAAACACATTGCTTCTCTCCCCAAGGTTCGATCGCGAATCCTGACTGGGGTATAAATGTGATAAAGTGTAAGTTGGCTTCCGAATGTAAGTGGTTTTCTATATATACCCCTGTGTCATGTACCCTGTACTCTCATTGAACTGCACGCCTCGATTGATATGTGTGTGTGTGTGTGTGTGTGTGTGTGTGTGTGTGTGTACTAGACTAGTATGCGAAATAATCCATATATTGAGCAGGTGTAAAACACCATTACTTCGCCCTTTTAGCCGGTTACACGGAGTGCAAATCCGGTTTATAGTATGGTTAATGTCGGGCGGGCGGGGAAAATAGGGTACCAACTTTGTGAACTCAACTCTATCTACAGTTTTCAATCAAAAACCTTGAAACTTCACAGAATGTTTCTATAAATATTGAAGATATGCACCTGACTTTTTGGAAATATTTCAGGATTTTTTTCCCATTTTTCCAGACTTTTCCAAACTTAGTTACTTTGTACTGTATATGTCAAAAGATTATCAAAGGTGTGCACCTGACTTAATGGCATTGTTTTCCAGAGTTTAAAGTTTAAAAACAACTTGTGCGTCTTGCTTTGTGCAATTATTTAAAATTTCTTCCACACTTTTACACCCATTCAATAGAAATTTAAAAAAAAAAAACAACCCGGTCCGTTGAGTCTTTGACCTATTTTCCTCACTGTAAATCTTTTTATTTTCGTTATGATAGGTTTTATGATTTTATCATATATTTTAATTTCAGCTACTTCTATGCAGGCCAGCAGACTAACAGATTTAACGTTTGGAATCGTAGATCCATCCGTTTTTAATATACCAAGCAGTTGTAAAAAAGCTCCGAAAGTCTGAGGAATTAAAGAACTTTGTCCAGCTGCACAATTTTTCGTATTTGAATTAAAATTTTATTTGTTGAATATTATCCAGTTACATGTACAATTTTTTGTGTTTGAAATAAAATTATATTTTTATTTGTTGATCATATTTTTATTTGTTGATCATTTGTTTTGAAAGACCTTTATTTTTTAAATTAAAATGTTGCAAGTGAAATGGGACCTATTTAATTTAGGCATAGGCTGATCCTTTGTTGTTTTGAACATCAGGACGGGAAAGATGACTTGTGTTATAACGTTATTTACAGTTTAAGATCTTAGAAAACTGTCTTATTCCATTTTAGCTCACTTGAGCCAAAGGCTCAGATGAACTATTGCGACATCACCGTCCGTCGTCCATCGTGCGTCGTCCGTCGTGTGTAAACTTTACATTTTAATCTTCTCCTCTTAAACTACTGGGCCAAATTTGATGAAACTTGGTGATTATCATGCCTTGGTAACAGCCTTTCAAAATTGTGTTCGGGGTTTGGCCACGCCCAACAAGATGGCTGCCGTTACTAAAAATAGGAAAAAGACAAAAAAATCTTCTTCTCTGAAACCAAAAGGTGCAGGCAAATTTTGATTGGATATTTTGATTTAGCGTACCTGGGAACATTAAAAAACAATTTTCAAAATGTTTTTCATGAAAATTGAACGAAAAATAGGTTACGCGTTTTTTGCGTAAAATTATGTAATTTTGAAAATGAGACATTTATTGTTATAACTCTATAACGGCTGGAGATAATTGTATGGAGTTTTCACTGTTGATCTTGTCTTAAAATTTAATTTATTTATAAAATACATTTAAATTGGCATATGACAATAAATTTAAAAATAAAAGTACATGTACATCAACAAAAAGTTGTAATTTATAGAAGTCACTACGGACATATATATATAACGAATTGTGTAAAAAATTAATGCATCGTTTATAAAACATATATATAAATAAACAATTAAAAATAAATTGTGACATTTTGTCTTGTTGATTATTTACAGATATTTCCGATATAAGTATAGGTAAACAACATTGACCTGTCCGTTTGACCTTTCATTAGGAATATTCATATAGGAGGGCCCACTAAATACATGGGTAGTAGTGTTAAGATTTGCAGTCAATACATATACGCATTGCCCATGATGAGTGTTCACATCATATAGACGGAGTTTACACGCGTGATCCCTATTCTTAATGAATAGTGAATATTTAGATCAAACGTCAAGCGGACAGGTCAATGTTGTTTACCTATATCGCTCTCTGTTATTATGAATCTGTAGATCCAATGTCAAGGTATTGGACTGGCAAGGTGTAACTTGTCAACTTCGGAGACTGCTCTTTTCTACGAGTTTGTAGAGTGCTCGCTCCGTCAGTGGGATGTCATGGGTTCGAACCCCGACCCGACCACTGCGGTAGCTCAGTCGGTAGAGTGCTCGCTCCGTAAGTAGGAGGTCGTGGGTTCGAATCCCCGCCGGGTCTGACCCAAGACTTAGGTGACGTCTCGCTATAAGTGAAATATTCTTGACTGGGACGGTAGACACCTTTGCTCAACTCAACTCCTGCAACACCACTGAACAGAACAGACTGGTAAATTGATAAGATCGAACCATTTGTTCATTTTACTTTGCCATCATTGGAATTTTTTTAATGGCAAATTTTAAAATAGACCTTCTTGCTCCGCCTAGCGACGTTCCCGTTCTAAATCAAAGTGATTTTTAAAAATTAGCAAATGTACCGTATCACAAAAGTGACATAGAAATAATTTATAGTGATTCTTACGTGTGTACGTAATTTAGAAATATATTTTATGTCACTTCTGTGCCACATTTGGTAGAGTGCTCGCTCCGTATGTGGGGGGTGGGGTTGTGGGTTTGATCCCCGGCCGGGTCTGACCCAAAATTTGAAAAAGTAGGTAGTGACGGCATCAAATAACATACCACACATCTATGAAGTTGCATATACTTGAAAATATCCATGTTTAATTTTGGCTTTTACATAAAAAGTTGAACACTATTAATAATAAATTGGTGTCGAATCGGCACCTCATTTCGGACCATTAAACCCTACTGTACATGTATACCTTGACTGGTGCTCGATAAATTAAACACAAACATGCCCTCCTTGATGCCATTAGAATAGTTATAACTTTGAAAACTGGTTAAGCACATAAACTTCCACCAGGGAGGTGAGTGAGGCCGAGTACTTCCGAAAGGATAAGCAACTAATGTTTAGCGATCTACACCGGTACCCGCCACGTGTTTAATCAAAATTTAGAATTAAGGAAGCATGGAACTTTGGGACGTCAAATGTATTAAAGATAATTTTGGATACAGAGACATCATACTTAGTGACAATATTGAGATTGCGACCATAAAACACTTTAAAGGCATGGATAAGCCTAGGTTTGTAATATCCTTGAGCTACCAATTTCAAGCCATGTATGTGTACAAGCAACTAGCTTTATTGTATAAAGTCCCCTTAATAGGAACAAGCTAATGATATTTATTTACAACCAGCTAAATAGATAATGCTTCTTCTTTCCAAACACCCAGTCTCACTTCCCTGGTGGATGTTTATACATATTTCACTGAATGTGCCCAGGGGTGAGATAACCGAGGCAAAAATAGAAGCGCTAAAGGCGCTTCAGATGTAGTGGTTCGGTGTCATGCTTTCTGGGAGAATTAGAAAAAAAGGCGTTAAATGGTGCATCCCGGGGAGTCTGAACCTGATATTTGCTGCTATATAATACTAGAAAATATATAATAAAACTTAATAATTTAAATACAAACATATCATTCTATGTTCATAAACATTGTCAAAAAAGCCAAAGTTTTGAAACTGAATTTTGAATATACAACAACATACAGTCCAAACTGCCTTAAAGGCCACCTCTATATAAGAGTCACCTGCTTATAAACTTGCCGGGCCAGTAGAATTGTATCCCAATTGTTCTTCATTCATACTATTTGAACCTGTATATAAAGCCCACCTGCCAATAAAGACCACTTTTTCCAGTTCCCTTTGGTGATCTTTATAGACAGATTTGACTGTAGTTACTCAAGTTTTACTGGAGGTTTTCATTTAGTCAGTCGTCGGATTGTAATTAATTCAATAGTGACTAACTTGCGTTCTGTAATGGTACCTTAAATACAAGTCTAAGCTAATAAAAATATTTGCTTACTATTTTCTTCGTGTTTCTGTAAAAAAATACAAGCAAATACGAATTGATTTTTACCGAGGCAGTTGCCTCGATTGCCTCATAGTTAGTTACGCCCCTGGTGCCGGTTCCAAAGTTTTTACTTTGCTTTGGGATTGGGATTGTGGTTTTGGACGTAGATTGCTATGTTTGTTTTTAATTATTTTTTTTAATTATCACTAAATTCATAACGGTTGTTTTTATGTATTTAGGTGAAGAACAAAGAAAGATCTCGCAGCAACCAATCCATCATTCCGGTAATCCCCATCGCACTAATATAGAAGCAAGATGGCGAGAAGACATTCCCAAAACACTATACACGACTTATTCCAGTCTCTTTACCATGGTAACAACAAATTGTTGACGAAGTATAAAGCTGGTAATGGCGACTTAAATTTCCGCGGAGCAGAAGGTTATACATTGTTGATAAAAACTATTATTGACAAGAATTTGGATAAATTTCAGTTTTTATTAAACTTAGGGTGTGATGTGAACAAGCAGGATTCAAACGGAAATACGCCATTAATATGGAGCGTGCGCACTAAACAAAACGATATCACAAAATTATTGCTTGAAAATGGAGCGAGCGTTAATAAGAAAAATGCTCGGGATGAAATAGCCTTAACCGAGGCCGTACTTGCTAAAGACCTCGAAAATGTTTGTTTATTGTTAGAGAACGGCGCTGATTGTAACATACCAGACGAACATATGAAAACGCCATTTTTCTATTCTCTGCATAGCAATGTCGACTCGGATATTTCAAAGACTCTCATTGAAAGCAGAGGTGTTAATTTGAACAAACAGTTGATGTTGACGTCGTCGATGGGTGTCGATTCTATCGACGTTGAATGCATCGATAAGCTATTACAAATGGGCGCTGATCCATTCGAAACATTCCAGAAAGAGGAACAAGTGTTTGAAATGTTGATTTTCGGAGAATTAATAGAAACCGGTGCTTTTACTTTTAACAGTGCATTTCAGGTGAAAAAGGGGACCATTTTGGTCCCATTTATACGAGAGTATGGCTACGCGACGACAATAGCAAGAAAAAACAAACTTCTGTACTATTTAATTACATGTGAATTAATTTCCAAATTATATCGATTCGATGACCATCACGATGTGGTAATGTTCAGGCGGTATGTGAGGAGTGCTCTTAATGTGGTGTTTAAACTCGTGGAACTCGGTCTTCCCCTACCTTCCTTCCAGAATCTTTGGAAATGTGATTCAAAATGCAAGTGTAACAAAGCTGTAGCACAAATAAAAGTAAATGAATTATTCCTTCATAAGATAAAACTTTCATCCATACAGTTCAAACCAGTTAGGCTATTGGTTCAGTGCCGGACAGCCGTGCGATCTGCGTTGCGCATGAGCTGTTCTATCAAAATTAAACAGCTTCCTGTTCCGGATAAAATAAAGGATTTTCTTGCCTTTGAGGGCGAAATCTAATAATTGATAATTTTTACTAAATTGTTTTTTATACCGTTAATTACATTTATGATTGTAATCATCAAAAACAAACATATCAATGTATGTCCAGACCAGTGCGGTAGCTCAGTTGGTAGAGTGCTCGCTCTGTAAGTTGGAGGTCATAGGTTCGAACCCCGACCGGGTCTGACCCAAGACTTGAATGAAGGTTGGTAATGGTCGTTTTTTTGCCAAACATTCGGCATTATGATATTAAAGGCACGGTTCTTTCGGATTGGAACTTAAAATAAACAAGGCTCCGTTTCACGGTAGGTTACACGATATATATTGAACACTGTATAATGCAATCGACGCCACACAACAAAATTTATATACCTTGGCCTATAGCTGGCGGCGTCTCGATATAAGTGAAATATTCTTGACTTGGGCGTTGAACGCCATTACTCAACTCAAATCCATGAATGTCGAAAGCACAATTCAAAAGCATGTGTAATCAAAATTGATAATGAAAGGAACATGCAACTATTTAGGGATTTATCAAGGGCCTATTAAGGGCCGAAATTAAGCCCCAATCCCAATGGGAAAAACATTGAAGTCTGGTCATAAATGTGGCTGCTTTTCTCAATCTTCAATCAACTCAATACACTAAAAGCATTAGGTTTAATCATTAATGACATCAAAAATGACGTCAAAGATTTCCCAAAATGAGCAAAAAGTTGATAGTTTTTCCCAATTTTTAGTTTAGGGCCTTTACCTAAAAAACCCTGATTAATCCCTGCTATTTGGTGTCAAATATACCCGGAATAATTTTGTGTACAGAGACATTATAATAAATTATTTATCAACTCTGTTGTTAATAAAGTTTGCTTGTTTTATAAACGGTTGCTTTACAGTCTAAATCATATTTATTTCACTTGCACCAAGACGATCAACCTCGACCATTAGGATACAAAAGTCTAAATCAATCACTAACCCACCCCATCCCACCCCCATTTCTAAAGAAGTTGAATAATGGTGTTTTACACCTAGTCAAATTCCTTTCACTTCAAGTGGTCATTATTAAAATGATAGAGGGAATTGCAAACTCTATTTAATCGTTGGAAAGCGAACGATAGTTCTATCTCGCTAGGGTATGCCAGGATGAGATTTAAGACTACGTGGTGACATGTGACTTAAAAGATATACAAACTTTAATAACATCCTGTCATGAATTAAAATGAAGCATGGACCTCTATATTAAGCACCAGTTCTTTATGCTCTACCGGTGTTGCGAAGCCAGATGACCTTGTTCTTCATCCAAGGTCACAGTGACATGAAATATTAAAATACGTTATCAGTCATGAAGTGAAACGGCCAGAAACTTGGAACATAATAATATATTACATGAAATCATCAAACTCTACCACACATACCAACATTGTTGACCTAATTAGTTCCCATTACGGTTCACATTGACCTTCAGAAACAAATCTGTTTAAAAATATTGTTAGATTGCAAATTCATGTAAAGCAGTAACATGCAGACATTTGGAACTTAATATATTATATCAAATCATCAAACTCTACTAGAAATACCGAAATTGTTGAGCTAATGAATACCAATTGAAGTTTACAGTGACCTGAAGAAACCAAACTCATTAATCATGTTAAAAATGCCTAGATTGCAGATTGCAGTGATATGAAATACCTAAATATCTTAAATCGTTAAGACACTCGAAACTGTATATATTACATTAAATCATAAAGCTATACTAGAAATACAAAAAATGTTGAGCTTATTATTAATACCCATTGATGGTTAAAGTGACCTGGAAAAAACCAACAAAACTGTTTTAACATCTCATTATGCGTTTTTATATGGGAGTCGGTAAATATATACATGTACACCTAATCTAGCGGTACAGGGTGATATGGGCTGGAGGCCGCCATCTGTTAAACAATGGTCATTGGTCTAGATTGTGTAAAATGGTTAAGCTTACCCTTCTGGAGTACCCGACCTCACTTTTCCTTGTGGACGTGCACCTGTCTAACCTAACTTGTCAGTTTCAAAGTTTTTACTTTGCTTCTGGATTATGATTCGGACATGGATTAGTTGGTTTGTTTTTTCCGAAAGCCTATTAAGCTCATGAATAAAAAAAATAAAGGCGTTATAATGCGAAAAAAGGCGTAATAACGCGAATTGAAAGGCGTTATAACGCGAAATAAAGGCGTAATAACGCGAAATAAAGGTGTAATAACGCGAATTGAAAGGCGTTATAACGCGAATTAAAAGGCGTAATAACGCGAAATAAAGGCTTATTAACGCAAAGTTAAGATGTCTTCCATAATGATGTGGAGGTCCTGGGGTTTAATCTCTAATCCACCCCCCCCCCCCACTTTACATACATGCATATTAAAGGTGTGTGTGTGTGTGTGTGTGTGTCCTGCACAACTATATGTAATGTAATAAGCTGTTTTATATGTATTTATTCTATGAAAATTAAAAAAAACTGCACATCATCCGATCAGTAAAACAGAAAGAAAGGTTTCTTTTCAATGTTAAAGTGTTGTTTTTTCATAAAGAGTATCATTTTATATATTGGGATGGAAATCTTTTAAGTAATCTGAAATATAAACATTGATAAACATTGGCAATGTCCACATGGCTATTTATTAAACGGTTCCTGTCCAATTGTCAATCGCTAACTTCAAACAATGATTAAATGACATTTGCGACATCTTAGTATGAATAAATCTGCAGTTGCCTTAAGCTATTCAAACTAAAACCAATCTGTTTGTGGTGAGGGTTGTTAACATTCTTCAGGGAAGTGACTGCTCTATATATAGACAAAACGCGTACGCCTTTCACTTCGCGTTATTACGCCTTTTAATTCGCGTTATAATGCCTTTCAATTCGCATTATAACGCCTTTATAAAGGCATTATAACGCCTTTATTTCGCGTAATAACGCCTTTCAATTCGCGTTATTACGCCTTTCTAAAGGCGTTATGACGCCTTTTTTCGCATTATAACGCCTTTATTTCGCGTTATTACGCCTTTTATTTTTTTTTATTCATGAGCTTAATAGGCTTTCGTAGTTTTTTTATTAGAACTAGGCTGAAAAATAAAGTTTTTAGATGGTCAAATATGTATGGTCAAAAACGGATTAAAAACTGGTGTTAAAGAGTGCAATAAATTTGCTAGTTTTAGTGCATTTTAAAATACAGGCATATATCCCAGTAGAAGTAATATTAATGTGATTGAAGATGTGGGTTTTTAGTGGTTTTTTTTATGAAAATGTTTAAGCAAGATTGGTATGTTAAAGTTTTATCTGATAAACAGTCTAAGTTATTTAAGTTACGTTTTTATAAACTTTTTAAATTTGATTATGGTACTGAAAACGTTTTAAACTTTGAAATGCCTGGTAAATATAAATCAGCGTTGTCTAGGTTTAGATGTGGTATATCACCATTAAAAGTAAGTAATTGAGTTTAACGTCCCAGTCAAGAATATTTCACTTATATTGAGACGTCGCCAGCTATAGGCGCAGAATTTTTGCCTGTGCTGTGCGTTGATGGTGTTATACAACAGGGTTCTTTATCGTACAAAGCTCACTGTCAAACTGGACCTAGTTTGTTTTAAGTTACCATCCGAAAGAAACAGTTACTACCCACTTTCAAGTCTTAGGTCAGACCCCGTCTAGGTTCCAACCTACAACCTCCCATTTACTGAGCGAGCACTCTACCAACTTAACTCCGCAGTGGTACTTACATCCATAGATAAACATGTCTAAATTCTAAGTTATTGCAGCACCATACCACCCTAGAAAAACAATTTTTATGGCTGGCGACGTCTCGATATAAGTGAAATATTCTTGACTGGGACGTTACACCATAACTCAACTCTGGATTTGACTTGACTTATGATTAAAAATATAAACGTAAAGAGAAATGATTACAAATACTATCAAATAAGCAACTTATATTATTCAATAAATTAGAACTGTCTCTTGAGAGCCGAATCTCCCCAAAATTTAATGTCTTTCCGCGACCTTGACCTTTAAGATATGGCCTTGGTTCAAGGTCATGTCACATCTTTGGACCATGAAGATCATTCATGTGAAATTTTATGACAGTTGAGTTGAGTAATGGTGTTTAACGCCCCAGTCAAGAATATTTAACTTATATCGAGACGTCGCCAGCTATAGGCAAAATTGCAGAAATTTTGCCTGTGCGTTGCGCTGATGGCATTATACAGCAGGGTTCTTTAGCGTGCCAAGCCCACCGTGACACGGGACCTCGTTTATTTTAAGTTCCCATCCGAAAGAACCGTGACTTTCATTTCGTAATGCCGAGTGCTTGGCGAAAGAACAGTCACTACCCACTTTCAAGTCTTGGGTCAGACTCGGCCGGGGTTCGAACCCACGACCTTCCACTTACGGATCGAGCACTCTACCAACTGAGCTACCGCAGTGGTTTTAAATTTTATGACAGCCTTCTAAAGCAGTTGTGAGGTGATTCCTATATACCCCCTCAAACTAGTTTGCAGGGGTATAATTAAAAGACAATAAGCGAGGCAGAAGGAGGCTTTATGTTTTACGTATTAGTTAGCAGGCCTTATTAATTAATAATTAAAAAAAAACAATTCATACAAATTAAACTTGCTAGGCTGGAGTATAAATTGAAGAGGCGACACAATTTGCATGACATTACACTTTTATATCAAAATTTTAAAGTTCAATGCTCTTTCTAAAAAAATCTATTTTTCATCATTTATTTGAAAACGTAAGCTTAATAAAAATACTTCGTATAGGTTTTTTTTTCGAAAAAGCGTTAATTTTAGTACAAAAACTCGGTTTCTCTTAAATTTTAAATCATTTTTTATATAATTTTTCTTAAAACTTATCTTTGAATAATATAACTGGCTTGTTTGATAATGTTATTTACATCGTTTCTCTATACAGTCCATTCTGCCTTAAGGACCACCTCTAGAAAAGGGCCATTTGCTTATAAAGACCAGTATAATTGTATCCTAATTATATATATTGTTCTTTATTCATGTTATATGAACCTTATATATAAAGAACACTTTTATTGGTTCCCTTGGGAGGCCTTTATAGACAGGTTTGACTGTACTTAAAATTAGATGAAGATAGTTTTTAACATATATATGACTTTATATTCACCTTAATGACCTTCTAAAATTGAAATATTGATAAGATAGTTTAGCACCAGGCCCGGTTTCACAATCATTCCTTAGCTAAGATTTTCCTTAACTTAAATCTTGCAACATTTCAAATCTTTATAATTTTGTTAAATTTTCAAGATATTCAGGAAATTAATATGTCATTTTTAAGATCACGTCTTGATTAAAACATTTGGATTTAGTTTTGACAAAAATATTCACCAGTAGTTCCAAAAAGAGATTACAAAAATTTGCTAAATTTAAGTTATGGAAAATCTTAGCTAAGGAATGATTGTGAAACCGGGAACTGTCATGTCAGTCATGTCACTACAAACATTAGTGCATTGTAACAACTCCTAATGAAGTCCGACGCCTAATGAAGTCCGGACTAATGACGACGCCTAATGAAGTCCGGACTAATGACGACGCCTAATGAAGTCCGGACTTCATTAGGCGTCGACCTTTATTAGGAGTTGTTACAGTGCATCCCAGACATTATCAATTATTTCAAAAATGCCTGTCAAAGGACACCATTAATTCCTTATCTGAGAAGTAATCTTGAGTGTTAAAATTGGGCTTCAAAGTCCAAAATCCATGTCACTTATATTTTGATAAAATTGTTAAACGCGAGACACTTTAGTTTCAATACTCACTTTAAACCATCTGGAAAGAATTTAAAAATGTCCTTTAAAGGAAAGCGTGCTTTAGTAACAGGAGGAAGTAGGGGCATTGGACGAGGTATTGTTGAGGGGTTGTATAAAGAAGGGGCTGAGGTATTTGTGCTTGACAAGTTGAAGGTAGATATACCTGGTGTATGTTTAGTGCAGGTTGATCTGGCGAACTGGAAGGAAACCAAAAAGGCGGTTGAAGACATTAAAAACATCGATTTATTGGTTAATAACGCCGGTATAGGATTGCTTCCAACACCATTTGGCAATTTCCACAAGGATGACGTCGATCGTGTATTGGACATAAACTTGAAAGCGCCATTCAATATTGCCCAAATCGTGTCACGTGATATGATAAATCGCGGGAGCGGAGGCAGCATTGTGAATATATCCAGCATTTCGTCCATTACAACGACGAGGGACAATTCGATATATTGTATGTCAAAAGCTGGTCTAGACACGATGACCAAAAACTTGGCATTGGAACTGGGGCCGCATAAAATCCGAGTGAACTCTATTAATCCTACCATATGTATGACTCCCATGGGGAAGCAATTTTGGAACCCAGAACGACTAGCTCCGTGGAAAGCCCGGACTCCACTTGGACGATTTGATGAGGTAGAAGATTTGGTCCATCCTACATTGTTTCTCCTGAGTGACAAAGCTTCAATGATAACTGGTGTGATATTACCCGTTGATGGCGGATTCCTGGTCAGTTAAATTATATATAATTCATGGTTCCCACACGTCAGAGAAAATTCAGGTTTTTTTTAATTATTTTTTTTCATGGTCAGGAAATTTGAAAAAAAATACCAGGGAATTACAAAAAAAATACCGGGGAATTTTAAAAAAATAAGAAAATTTTAGATTTCTTTCTCAAGAGTTGTGTCCCTTTGAAATTTGAATCTATTTTAATTGTTGGGTCCAACTGAAATGTACATATTATGGACAAGTGTCAGTTTTCTTTCACATAATACTGTCATATACCACTTTTTGAATTTAATAACAAAATACATTAAAAAGTCGTATATGACAATACTTATTTGAGTGTATTTTAATGCTTGGATTCCAAAAACTGATATAACAGTACAATTAAATATTTAATGACTAATGTTCTTTGCCATCATTGCCATCTTCACTAACAGTATAATGGCAAAAATGTTAACTGGCGAATCGTGCTGTACTTTGCAACAGTTTTGCCTTAAATAGTATTTAGATTGGAAATCTGTCTGGGAGTTTAAATTGAAAACTAGTATGGGAACCATGTGTATAATAATATAGACGTGTGGTGCAAAGACGATTAACAATTTTTATTATGGGGTTTTCGGGTTTTTAATGTATTTTTATTTACATTACAAACTATATGGTTCATGTGTTTTATTTTTAGTAACCCCCTCCCCTTTTTTTCTTTTAACTGGCCATGGTAACATCATAGGCGGATTTCAGTTAATATACATTTAGACTTGTTTAGTGTTTAGTATTGGTATGTCATATGTTTAAAACCAACAGTATGTTTACGATCATCGGAGGCTGACTACCGTCTAAAAGCAAACTTTTTACAACAGATGTATTCTTACTTCAGTGTGTCATCAAAATGGTATTTATATAGGTTTCTAACAGATAATTTTTGCCTCCAATACTATTTAGTTAAACATTTATCTAAACAAGTTAGGGCTATCATTTGTAAGTTTAGATGCTCGAATCATACTTTGAACATTGAAAAAGGACGTTATAACAACATACCACGTGAAGATAGACTGTGAAAAGTGTGATAAAAGCGTAGTAGATGTAAATATTTATAATGTAACACCTACATGCTTACATCTTATGGTAATAAATTGAATTGAATTGAATTGAATTGAATTGAATTGAGTCGATTGATGTTTTATTGTGGTTTGGCTATGTGTTTGTATTATTCTTATTATTATTGTCAATTTTTACTTCATCGGGCAAATTTACAATGTTTTTTCTGTATTTTCTGTGAAAAAAATTACTAAAATTTAAAATTATAACTTCTAGTTGAATGACAGGTTATAGAATATTTATCTGGCAACAATACGACACTAAGATCACAATGATCGGACTGGAATTAAAACGGTAATTATTGAATTTTGTCGGATCACCAATGAGTGAATAATCCGAATTTTGTTCCCCTTTACTCTTTTTTATATATTTAATTAAGGAATGATTGTAATTTTTTTCTATCTATGGGGTCATAGATAAAATTATTTGGTGCACGCGGCATAAAACTGCGAAGCGGTTTATGCATACGCGTGTATCAAATAATTTTATCTATGATCCCATAGATAAAAAAAAATTACAATCATTCCTTATAATTAAATTCAAAAATAGGTTCAATGTTATATTCATGTAATCTTTTATTAAATTATACACATGAAACAAAAACCAGCGCATTAAAACAAAAAAACTGGTGCATAAATCTAAAAGCAACCACAGCTGCAAACTTTCTGAACAATATGACGTCATGTAAACACTACGCCAATGACGTCATCGAAGAAATAAAAAAAGTAGTTCCGGCATGCTTAAAAAATTCTGTCTATGGGATCATAGATATAAAAAAATACAGCACTGGATAGTATTGAAATTTAATTATTGGGTATTATAATAATAATAATAATAATGCTTTATTGTATATAAACTACATAGATAGTTTGTTACAATCATCTTACAAGAATTACATAAAATATGCAATATTGCATATTAATACCTTTGACAGCATATTCATTGCACAAAATAAAATAAATGATATATATGTATTTGTATGAAAACATTTAGTTTAATATCCTAAATATTCAATAAGCCTGTCCTCCTCAGTTCAAAAGACTTTTTAATGAAGGCACCTAATTTACGTATAAGACAAGGGGATGTTGATTTCAAAATTATTGAAATTTTATTATGAAACTGGCCCCTGCGAATGTGCTCATTAAATACAGTGTATAATTATACATGTATAAATTACCAATCATATCTTTTTGTTTACAGTTCAACAATATACAGGCGTGCTTTCCCCCTTTAGATTTGTTCTTTTTCAAGAAATGATTGATTGAAACTGAAGATCATGTGATACTTTTAGTTGTGAATCACAGGGTTCCCATTCACGCCAAAATTGACGTGAATCACGCTAATTATTGTTTATGCACGTCAAAAAATTATTATAATGCATGCATTCACGCTACATTGAGGAATTAAATTTTAATTCTCAACAATGAAAATGTTTAGTAAAATCTTGGTCCGGGCGTGTGAAAATTTTGATGACTAGCCCGACTGGTCTAGTCTTTAAAACATTGTGTTGAACCCTTGTCCCAGAAGTAAAAAGCAGTGTACCCCATTATTTCATGACTATACCCTAGTTTTTAAAAATCATTGGGTACAAAACTTTATTTCTTGAAAGGTGGTGGGAACCCTGACTTAATTTCATGATCAATGTATGTTTGCGAAATTTTGAATTCTGTTTTATTTCAACCTATGATAAAAAATAATTGTGCTTTATTTTAATAATGTTTTCCCTAATTTGAATTGTGTTTTATTTAAATACATTGTTAAATGAATTCTCATATTCCAAGCAATGGTTCAATTTAAATTTTAATTATGTTTATTTGTATTTTATGATTATATGCAAATTTAATTTTGTTTTATTTAAATACAATGTTAAATTTAAAAAAAAATGAATTGTTGTATTTCAATCTATGATTAAATACAGTTTTTAAACGAGTTTTAATTTAAAATATCTAGTATAGACCTGTCGAAAGTTTAACACTATGATAAGGACTTCTGTCAAGCGGCCGCAATATGGAAAGCTAGTAGTGCCATAACACTATGATAAGGACTTCTGTCAAGCGGCCGCAATATGGAAAGCTAGTAGTGCCGTAACACTATGATAAGGACTTCTGTCAAGCGGCCGCAATATGGAAAGCTAGTAGTGCCGTAACACTATGATAAGGACTTCTGCCAAGCGGCCGCAATATGGAAAGCTAGTAGTGCCGTAACACTATGCTAAGGACTTCTGCCAAGCGATCGCAATATGGAAAGCTAGTAGTGCTGTAACACTATGCTAAGGACTTCTGCCAAGCGGCCTCAATATGGAAAGCTAGTAGTGCCGTAACACTATGCTAAGGACTTCTGTCAAGCGGCCGCAATATGGAAAGCTAGTAGTGCCGTAACACTATGATAAGGACTTCTGCCAAGCGGCCGCAATATGGAAAGCTAGTAGTGCCGTAACACTATGCTAAGGATTTCTGCCAAGCGGTCGCAATATGGAAAGCTAGTAGTGCCGTAACACTATGATAAGGATTTCTGCCAAGCGGCCGCAATATGGAAAGCTAGTAGTGCCGGAACACTATGATAAGGACTTCTACCAAGCGGCCGCAATATGGAAAGCTAGTAGTGCCGTAACACTATGATAAGGATTTCTGCCAAGCGGTCGCAATATGGAAAGCTAGTAGTGCCGTATCACTATGATAAGGACTTCTACCAAGCGGTCGCAATATGGAAAGCTAGTAGTGCCGTAACACTATGATAAGGACTTCTACCAAGCGGTCGCAATATGGAAAGCTAGTAGTGCCGTAACACTATGCTAAGGACTTCTACCAAGCGGTCGCAATATGGAAAGCTAGTAGTGCCGGAACACTATGATAAGGACTTCTACCAAGCGGTCGCAATATGGAAAGCTAGTAGTGCCGTAACACTATGATAAGGACTTCTACCAAGCGGTCGCAATATGGAAAGCTAGTAGTGCCGGAACACTATGATAAGGACTTCTACCAAGCGGTCGCAATATGGAAAGCTAGTAGTGCCGTAACACTATGATAAGGATTTCTGCCAAGCGGCCGCAATATGGAAAGTTAGTAGTGCCGTAACACTATGATAAGGATTTCTGCCAAGCGGCCGCAATATGGAAAGCTAGTAGTGCCGGAACACTATGCTAAGGACTTCTACCAAGCGGCCGCAATATGGAAAGCTAGTAGTGCCGCAACACTATGCTAAGGACTTCTGCCAAGCGGCCGCAATATGGAAAGTTAGTAGTGCCGTAACACTATGATAAGGACTTCTGCCAAGCGGCCGCAATATGGAAAGCTAGTAGTGCCGTAACACTATGCTAAGGACTTCTGCCAAACGGCCGCAATATGGAAAGCTAGTAGTGCCGTAACACTATGCTTAGGACTTCTGCCAACCGGCCGCAATATGGAAAGCTAGTTGTGCCGTAACACTATGCTAAGGACTTCTGCCAAGCGGCCGCAATATGGAAAGCTAGTAGTGCCATAACACTATGATAAGGACTTCTGCCAAGCGGCCGCAATATGGAAAGCTAGTAGTGCCATAACACTATGATAAGGACTTCTGCCAAGCGGCCGCAATATGGAAAGCTGGTTGTGCCTAAACACTATGCTAAGGACTTCTGCCAAGCGGCCGCCGCAATATGGAAAGCTAGTAGTGCCATAACACTATGATAAGGACTTCTGCCAAGGTGCCGCAATATGGAAAGCTTGTTGTGCCGTAACACTATGCTAAGGACTTCTGCCAAGCGGCCGCAATATGGAAAGCTAGTAGTGCCATAACACTATGATAAGGACTTCTTTCAAGCGGCCGCAATATGGAAAGCTAGTAGTGCCGTAACACTATGATAAGAACTTCTGTCAAGCGGTCGCAATATGGAAAGCTAGTAGTGCCGTAACACTATGCTAAGGACTTCTGCCAAGCGGCCGCAATATGGAAAGCTAGTAGTGCCGTAACACTATGCTAAGGACTTCTGCCAAGCGGCCGCAATATGGAAAGCTAGTAGTGCCGTAACACTATGCTTAGGACTTCTGCCAAGGTGCCGCAATATGGAAAGCTAGTAGTGCCGTAACACTATGCTAAGGACTTCTGCCAAGCGGCCGCAATATGGAAAGCTTGTTGTGCCGTAACACTATGCTAAGGACTTCTGCCAAGCGGCCGCAATATGGAAAGCTAGTAGTGCCGTAACACTATGCTAAGGACGTCTGCCAAGCGGCCGCAATATGGAAAGCTAGTAGTGCCTAAACACTATGATAAGAACTTCTGCCAAGCGGCCGCAAGATGGAAAGCTAGTAGTGCCGTAACACTATGCTAAGGACTTCTGCCAAGCGGCCGCAATATGGAAAGCTAGTAGTGCCGTAACACTATGCTTAGGACTTCTGCCAAGCGGCGGCAATATGGAAAGCTAGTAGTGCCGTAACACTATGATAAGGACTTCTGCCAAGCGGCCGCAATATGGAAAGCTAGTAGTGCCGTAACACTATGATAAGGACTTCTGCCAAGGTGCCGCAATATGGAAAGTTAGTAGTGCCGTAACACTATGCTAAGGACTTCTGCCAAGCGGCCGCAATATGGAAAGCTAGTAGTGCTGTAACACTATGCTAAGGACTTCTGCCAAGCGGCCGCAATATGGAAAGCTAGTAGTGCCGTAACACTATGCTAAGGACTTCTGCCAAGCGGCCGCAATATGGAAAGCTAGTAGTGCTGTAACACTATGCTAAGGACTTCTGCCAAGCGGCCACAATATGGAAAGCTAGTAGTGCCGTAACACTATGATAAGGACTTCTGCCAAGCGGCCGCAATATGGAAAGCTAGTAGTGCCGTAACACTATGCTAAGGACTTCTGCCAAGCGGCCGCAATATGGAAAGCTAGTAGTGCCGTAACACTATGCTAAGGACTTCTGCCAAGCGGCCGCAATATGGAAAGCTAGTAGTGCCATAACACTATGATAAGGACTTCTGCCAAGCGGCCGCAATATGGAAAGCTAGTAGTGCCGTAACACTATGATAAGGACTTCTGCAAAGCGGCCGCAATATGGAAAGCTAATAGTGCCGTAACACTATGCTTAGGACTTCTGCCATGCGGCCGCAATATGGAAAGCTAATAGTGCCGTAACACTATGCTAAGGACTTCTGCCAAGCGGCCCAATATGGAAAGCTATTAGTGCCGTAACACTATGCTTAGGACTTCTGCCATGCGGCCGCAATATGGAAAGCTAGTAGTGCCGTAACACTATGATAAGGAATTCTGCCAAGCGGCCGCCGCGAATATGAATGTTAGTAGTGCCGTCATATACCACTTTTTGAATTTAACAATAAAATACATAAAAAAAAGTTGTATATGACAGTGCCGGAAAAGCTGCTCAGGTTTGGAGACAGATGACAGCTGTCGGAAAGCTGTCGAGATAAACCTAACGGGAGGCTGAGATGAACTGCCAATGGGGTTCGCCGCTGTACCACGTGATATCTTCTAACGTGTCTGCGAAACGCTTGTTTCCAATGGACATGGAATCGCAGAATATGACGTTTTTCCGTAAAAACGACGTTTTTTTAGGAATTTGTGACGTTGACGTTTTCCTAAATGATCCGCACAAACCTTAAGAGGTATTGGCCACGTGGTACAGCGGCGAACCCCACCGATTATTTTAGCATAGATTAAACTTTTGACAGGTGTGTATTATAATTATTCTCGATTTGAATTGTTATACCCCCGCCTAAAAAGTGTGTATATAGTGATAGGGGTGTCCGTCCGTGTGTCCGTCCGTCCTTCCGTTACACCTTAGGGTACCTAACTCTTATCCCCAACTCCTCCTAAACCTTTCAATGGAATTTTATGAAAATTTCACACAATCTTTTTGATATAATGTAGATGTGCACTTCCTATTTAAAATTTTGATCGGATGGATTTTTTTATGTGGGGGGAGCGGGAGGTATTTTTGTGAGCTTGTGGCTCACAGTTTTTCTAGTTTTTATTTATATACATGATGGAATAAAAATGAATTGTTGTATGTGTGCTAAAATAAAATTTGAATTGTGTCTGATTTCAAGCTACGATTTACTAAAAAATTGATTTATTTGTTTCATGCCACGGTTATAAATTATGTTGTGTTTTAGATCGTTTCCTGGTTAAATAAAATTCAAATGATGATTCATTTCAATCTATGACTAAGTTAATAATTGAAATTTATTTAATTTCAAGCTGTAGTTCAATGCAATTTTTTCAAGGTATGGTGAAATAAATATTCATATTGAGTTTAATTCGAATCAATCTTTGATTATTTGTGGATGTTAATTTTTTACTGATTGTTGACCACGTTCGGGGCTATTTTCGTGCGAAATTCAAATTTACTTTTCGTATTGTCATCTGTTGTAAATTCGGAAGAGTGTGACGCGGGTACATTATACGAACCGATACGCTGGCTAAATACAAAATACTGATAAAAGCAATACATTGCCAAACACAAACATGCCCCACCCCAACCCACCCAAATACCTGGCAAATTTAGGTAATCAAATTTCACTGGGGAAGTGAGGCCGGGTGCTCCGGTATCAACAATATTGTTATGACATACAGTACAGATCTGTCGAAAGTTTAGCTAACACATTAGTATTGAATCGGCAGTTCATCTCCGTAAGCTATGCATAGACAAATTTTCGGCAGCTATTTTTTTTTTATCATTCTACAGCTTTTTGGCCACAACTTATACATATCTCGGTCAATTAAAATTTGCATTAAGTTCCGAATCCTTTTTGTAAAGGACCAGTCACACAGCCGATCACGCATAAATCACGTATAAAGTTGGCTTGTACGCGTCAGAACTACGACAAAGGGCACATGAATTACGTTAAACGGCGCACAATCGCGCATACCTGTGCGTGATCCAAGATTTTTGAGCAGCTTAAAACCTGTTTTCGCGCACAAACCCGATTCGACAAACATCCACTGACAACTACTGGCCCCGGTTTCACAATCATTCCTTAGCTAAGATTTTCCTTAACTTAAATTTAGCAAATTTTGATTATCTCTTTTTGGAACTGCAGATGAATATTTTTGTCAAAACTAAATGCAATGTTTAATTCTAGCAACTATCTTAAAATTGACACCTTAAGTTCCTGAATATCTTCAAAATTAACAAAATTATAAAGATTTAAAATTTTGCCAGATTGAAGTTAAGGAAAATCTTAACTAAGGAATGATTGTGAAACCGGGGCCAGATGCTCGACGTCAGAAAAACTTAAGAATTACGCACAGCACTGATGAATCGCGCACGACTCAAAATTTATGCGCAATTCATGCGTAAATCGTAAGTTTTTGCTGTGTGACTGGGCCTTTAAGCTCAGTGCTAAAACTTCGTCATTTCTGTATTGTAAAACTGTTTGATGGGCTTGATTAAACACGATCGGTATGACTTATTTTATCTTAGGTCATAGAGCTCTAAAGCTTGGCCCACTTGACCCCAATTCGTGAACATATTTACCAAATTCCCTTTGAACTTCTAATTAAGTTTTAGTTTTTATACAGGTGATAATACAATCTTGTTCATATCGGCGTGACTTTATCGTGATTCGTCAGTCGATTTCAAATATTCGTGGGGATTAATTTTCGGTATTTTTGTGGGTAAATCAACCACAAAATTTTAAGGCAACGAAAGTATTTACTTTGCTTTTACTTGCCATAAAATCCCATGTAATGTGCGCACTTTACCGGGTCTGACCCAAAACTTGAAAGTGGATACTGACTGTTCTTTCGCTAAGATCTCTGCATTACGAAATGAATGTCACGGTTCTTTCGGGTGGGAACTTTAAATAAGCAAGGACCCAAGTCACAACAGACTTGTCAGTCAATACGATAAATCCTGCTGTATAATGTCATCAGCGCAATGTTCAACACCTTCACGTATAGCTGGCGACGTCTCGATTTAAGTGAAAAGTGTTTGACTGGGACGTTAAACACCATTACTCAACTCCTAAAGTGGGCGCTAACGAGTAACAATAACACCGTCAAATCGATTACTTTATGTCGGTGGTTATCTCCTGGTACCGTTCACCACCTTTTCTATACCATATCTGAACGGACAATCTCTATAGTTTAGTTCAGTTGAGTAATGGTGTTTTACGTCCCAGGCAAGGATATTTCACTTATATCGAGACGTCGCCAGCTATAGACAAAGGTGCACAGTTTTATGCATTTTCCGTTGCGCCTATGGCACTATACAGCAGAGTTAACGTTCTTTATCGTGCCAAGCCTACCAAGACACAAGACCTCTTTTATTTTAGGTTCCCGTCCCGAAAGAACCGTGATTCCGTTTTCTAATGTCGAGTACTTGGCGAAAGAACAGTCACTACCCACTTTTAAGTCTTGGATCAGACCCGGCCGGAGTTCGAACCAACGACCTCCCACTTACGGAGCGAGTACTCTACCAACTGAGCTACCGCAGTGGTCTTGACAGCATCTATAGAACAAGTGGATAAAAACAACATAACACTTTACGCATTTGTACTAGTTCGTCCCTATCAAACACTGCACACTTATTCGCATCGGCGAATCTGTATTGATGGGTAAACTTTATTTTGAATTTTGTTCAATCCTAAAACATGAACTGTTTGGACGCAAAGGACCTAAATGTCAATTGAAAATCATAATTGCAAATACTTCTAAATAAGATACTAATGTGCTCGGAAAAGGCTTAAGTTCAAGCCATATTTACAGCAAACAAGATTAACCTGTCCACTTGACCTTTAATTTACAGGTCCAACAAGAAAGTTTGGGCATCCCCTTCTATAACCTTTGTAAAAGAGCAGTTTTGATTGTCTTAGTACTTGCTGTTTTGTTAACTTATATTTGTTGAAAGACTATTTTTATATACTACCGAGAATGTTATTTAAATAGCACAATTGATAAAAGTTTCAATTTTAGTTTTTAGTGAACAGTGAGTGATAAAAAAAATGAAAATATTTGGGAAAATTCCATTTCTTCAAATATGGACTTAATAAACAGAAAATCCCGGAAACGACTTAAAACACTTAGTTCAAAGTGATTATTAAGCACTTTCTAAGTAAAATATGTCATTTTATCTGTTTAAATTCCTATTGTATTGAAAATACTAAAATATTTAGAAATACGGTAAAATTGGATTTTTGGTGAGTGTATTTAACAATTATTTATTTTTCGTATAACGTCCATTTCCTACTGCAAAAAGATGTTTTATAGTATTATTTGACTTAGAAAAAACATTTTTACTTATGTTGTGGAACAGATGCTTTGTTATCATTGTTTAAAATCATTTTTGCCAAAGGACAGTCGTTTTTGTGTCTGGAATATATAAAGGGAGATAACAGTGTCTTTTGCAATTTTATTATGACCAAGTTACATCGATTAAATCTAGTGGTATGTAACATGTAACCAACTATTAAACAAATCATTGATAAAGCATGTCAAAAATTGTTATAACAAACAAATTTGTGGCTAGCTATGAATCACTTTCATGGGGTGTCCAAACTTTCTTGTTGAACCTGTATATATTTATTTTGGACGGGTGGATTTATGTATAGGGATCACGGGTGCTAATTTTGTCTACACTAATCGTGTACATCGTGTAAGTATTTTAACTAATGGCGCACTAATTAACTAACACTTTGATCCCAATGTAATGACGGGATTTTTCGACATGAACATTTCTAATGAAAGGTCAAGTTGACAGGTCAATGTTGTTTGACTATACAACGAAAGGATCATACTAAACTGTTTTATCATACCAAAAACCCACCGGTTCATGTTTAAATCACAATCCAAAGGCCGAAGTAAAATCTTTGATAGGTGGCGATCTAATTTCAACACGTGATATTTCATCAAGAAAGTGCGTTCGGGTGCTCCGGAAGGGTGAACACGGCCTTTCTAGCTAAAGTGCAGGTCTGTCGAAAGTTTAACAGTGAGCTAACGATAAGGAGCGAGACTCGGCTGCCGAGGGGCCGAGCTGTAGACAGTTAGTGGCCGAAAAGCTGTCCATCTCTCGGCCCTTTGGCAATTAGAGCTGTCCATAGTTGGGAATTAATTTCGTCCCTTGGCATGTTGAGTTGTCCACAGTTCAACAGCTCATTTGGTAATGATCAGGACTTTAAGTGTAACGTATTTTTTTAGATGAAATAAATTAGACTGTTGGATAATTTCACGATTTTCTGTAAAATATGTCGATTTACGTTTGACTACAGGCATGTTTACTGAACCGATGATTTCTAGCTAACGAGTGGTCGAGTAACCTGAATTTTAACGAGGGGCCGAGTAGTCGAGTGCCGAAAAGTTGCCGAGCTGTGATCAGCAGCTGCCGAAAAAGTGCCCAGTTATAGATAACGAGAGGTCGAGATATAACTGCCGAGGGGCCGAGATGAGCTACCGAGGGGCCGAGATGAGCTACCGAGGGGGCGAGATATAACTGCCGAGGGGCCTAGATGAGCTACCGAGGGGGCGAGATATAACTGCCGAGGGGCCGAGATGAGCTGCCGAGGGGGCGAGATATAACTGCCGAGGGGCCGAGATGAGCTGCCGAGGGGCCGAGATGAGCTACCGAGAGGGCGAGATATAACTGCCGAGGGCCGAGATGAGAGCTACCGAGGGGTCGAGATATAACTGCCGAGGGGCCGAGATGAGCTACCGAGGGGGCGAGATATAACTGCCGAGGGGCCTAGATGAGCTACCGAGGGGGCGAGATATAACTGCCGAGGGGCCGAGATGAGCTGCCTATTCCGCACTTAAGTGTTAAACTTTTGACAGGCCTGTATTGTAGCTACATCCGCCATTTGTGAAATCGAAAGAAGAATGGAACTCTTAATAAAATCAAACCACTGCAGTAGTTCAGTTGGTAGAGTTCTCGCTCCTTAAGTGGGAGGCCGTGGGTTCGATCTTCGACTGGATCTTACTCAAAACTGTTCTTTAGCCAAGCACTCGGCATTTAAAAATGAAAGCCACGGTATTTTTCGGATGGGAAACTGAAACAAATCGAGGTATGGAACCCTGCTGTATAATGCCACCAGCGCATCGCACAGGCAAAATTTCTGCATTTTCGCCTATAACTGGCGACGTCTCGATATAAGTGAAATATTTTTTACTGGCCATGAGACGTTAAACACCATTACTTTCCTCAAATCTGATAAAATCGGAGGCGATAAGTTTTTTGTGCCAAGAAATCAAACGCTTTCCAGCGCTAGATCTACTTTAATTATAGCACCGATAATACTTTTCAGGATGTGCAAAATACAACATCTAAATAATAACAACCAAATTGAGTGCATTAGTATCCCCTGCTAGCAGATTTTTTTTTTCAGTCAAAGGACCATTACTTCCAGGAAAAAAATCAAACCGGCTCAGTATAACGATATGCGGCATCTTATCAATGTTGATTTGCACCGATTTTCGTGAAATAGTGCGACATAGTTTTTGAGAATTTGTGGTGACAAAAATTTCGGACGGGCTGGAGGAAGGGCGGAAACTCGAATTTAATATCTCAATCTGTCGTAAAAAGGTTGAAAATGAAAATGCGGTTCAAGGATGGTCTAATGGTCTAAAACGCGCTTCAGTACGGACCAGTGTCTCCCAACGACTAGGTTCGAATGTCACTCGGGTTAAATGCGAGCTAGTGCAAGAAAGTAAGTATCTTCGCTTACCACATGTCAGTGGTTTTCTGTAGACACCCCAATCTCTGGATTGAACGTCTCGATATAAGTGGAAAAGTCTTAACTTGGGCGTGAAATACAATTCACTCAAAGAAATAAAACGTTTTTTAAATTCTTTAATTCTTTGAAAAATAAAATGCAAATAACAGTAAATATTAAAGAAGTTATATTGTTTAAAATCAAAATTTGCGCAATTCGCCTAAAATAGTAAAAAAAATCTCTAAATTCTTTAATGCTTTAAATTACAAAAAAATTATTTTGTTTAAGATCCAGTACCTTATTATGTCACTTAATCAACTGAAGACATATGTGCATCGGTTGTTCAGAGTAAACATACGTATTTCACATACTAGACCTGTTTATTAAATAGTTTTAGCTTGCAAGATATCCACCATCCACAGGCAAACTAGTTCCGGTTATCATGGATGCTTTGTCACTAAGGAGAAAAAGTGTAGCGTTGACTACATCTTCCACCTCGTTAAACCTTCCAAGTGGAGTACGTGCGGTCCACGGAACGAGTCGTTCTGGGTCCCAGAATCCTTTTGCCAATTCCGTCATAACAATAGTAGGGTTGACTGAATTCACCCGTATTTTGTGTGGTCCTAATTCCAGCGCCATCACCTTTGTCAGCATGTCCAGTCCGGCTTTAGATATACAATATATAGCGTTGTCTTTAATGGTAGTGATCGCTGCTACGCTTGCAATATTAACAATGCTGCCTTGACACCCATGTTTTATCATATCGTTGGCGACAACTTGCGAGATATTGAATGGAGCTTTTAAGTTCACATCTAATGTACAATTCACACCATCTTTGTCAAAATTTCCAAAAGCTGTTGCCGGTAAACATATTCCAGCATTGTTTACCAGTAAATCAATTTTCCCTATGTCTTCAACCGCCATTTTGGTTTCCTCCCAGTTCGCCAGATCAACCTGCACTAAACATACACCAGGTATGTCTACCTTCAACTTGTCAAGCACAAATACCTCAGCCCCTTCTTTATACAACCCCTCAACAATACCTCGTCCAATGCCCCTGCTTCCGCCTGTCACTAAAGCACGCTTTCCTTTGAAAGACATTTGTAAATTCTTTCTTGGATGCTAGTAAGTAAGTGTTGAAAATAAAGTGTTTCGCGTTAATAATCTTCTAAAAATATAAATGACGTGGATTTTGGACTTTGGAACACAATTTTTTACACTCAAGGTTACTTGTGAGATAAGAAATAAAATATTATGTAATGTTGATGAAGCTACGGAGGCCCGTACAATGACATGCTTAAAGAGTAATGTTGCTTCGTATTTTGAAATTGCATTTAGAATATTTAAGCATTGAACTTTGTTTGTAATCGATCTATGATGGTTAAGATCGAATGGCTATCGTGTTTGTTTGTCATAAACCGCTTCGATCGAATGGGTCTCGCGCTAATTTGAATAAACCGCTTCGACAAATTAGATCTAAATCATGATGCTCGTAGATCAATTACAAACAAAGTTTAATGCTTATATTTACAATCGGTCGTTAACAACTTACAAATGTTTGAAATTTTATTAATTCGTTCGTTTTTTCGTGAAAATGCCTTGTGAATACCGAACGGATCAAACTGGGTTAACTCCGCCCATCCGTTTTAAAAAAAATGACAACACCAGATAAACATGTCAAGGTTTTATGTGAAACATCTGTGTTTTTGCGATTACACTACAATTATTAAATGCTGAATTGGTAAGAAATCCTGACTGGAGAGAACTGGATGACAGTGCATTAGTAATATCGAACAGAATTATCTGATTCTGCGGCTTGATTTACACGTGTCTTTCTAAAACAGTCCCGATACCATGTATTCATATATTGTCGGCAATACAAAACCATGACATCAGAAAACGAAAGGTCGCACGTGAAGCTTTCGGTCTATTCTGTGATATATATATATATATATATATATATATATATATATATATATATATATATATATATATATATATATCAATGGAATTTCATTTGGTAGACTGTTCGCTCCACAATAGGGAGGTCATAGGTTCGAACCCTGGTCGTATCCGATCAAGATTTGAAAATACAGTACAAACCTGTCGAAAGTTTGACACAGCCCTTAATAATTGGGGCCGAACTCGATTGTTGTCTGTTTCTTATATTAATATCTAGTGACTGAAAATCTATGAGTTGAGGTGAGTAATGATGTTTACCGTTACAGTCAAGAATATTTCACTTATATCGAGGCGTCGTCAGCTATAGGCAAAGGTGCAGAAATTTTACCTGTATGTTGCGCTGGTGATATTAAACAACAATGTTATTTATTGTGCCAAGCCCACCGTGACACAAGGCCTCATTTAATTTAGATTCCCATAAGAAAGAACCGTGACTTTCATTTCGTGCTTGGCGAAAGAACAGTCACTACCCACTTTGAAGTTTTGAATCAGACCCGGCCGTGATTCGAACCCACGACCTCCCAACTCTACCACCTGAGCTACCGCAGAGGATATAGATAACATCTTTAGAAAATAATTGACTTACGAGGGGCCGAGATGAGCTTTTGATTCGGTATAGTCCGTAGGCTAGGTGGACCCACCGTGCCCCAGGATCCATTTTTTGGGGAATCTTAAGGAGTCTAGTAATGTTTCTCAGATATAAATTGGGACGTTCTACATCTAAAACTTCAAATTTAAGAGTACTTGAAAGTTTTCTGTACATTTCTCTATTATGGGTAGGGGAATCATTTTTTATCTTTGTTTTCAATGATAAAGATCATATTTGGCATAATTGTAAAGGGAACATGTTCAGCTTTTATATAATACAAAGTTTATTGGCGTAGCTGCTACTATGACGTTACAATGACGTCATACACAAGATTTGAAAAAAAACGCTATAGAATCGCGTTAAATTATACTTTATAAAATTATAACTTACGAGGAGCCGAGATGAGCCTTTGATTCGGTACTTACGAAGAGCCGAGATGAGCTTTTGATTCGGTACTTACGAAGAGCCGAGATAAGCTTTTGATTCGGTACTTATGAGGAGTCGAAGTGAGCTTTTGATTCGGTACTTACGAGGAGTCGAGATGAACTTTTGATTCGGTACTTATTCGTAATCTTAGTGTTCAACTTCCGACAGGTCTGTACTGCAGGTAGTGACTGTTCTTTTGCCAATCACTTGGTATTTAGACATGAAAGTCCTTTAAGTGTAACGACAGGCGTGGCACGTTAAAGAATGCTCCCTGTACTTCGTCCTTGGCGCACTGCAAAGGTAAAAAAAATGGTCACTTAACCTACAGTTGGCGACTTCTCGATATAAAAAATACTTTTGATTGCGACATAAAACCCAATCAATCAATAAATCAATCAATTCACCCACCATGGCAGATCCTTGAGTGATTAAGTCAGTTCGCTTGCTGATGGTCCAGTCGCAATAATAAAAAAAAATCTTTAAAATGTTTTAATGAAAATGTATTTTATTACTGTGTAATATACAAATATTGTTTAATTTTAATGTTAACATTGTGATTCCGTTGCATAGGCAAACAACTTTGACCTGTCTGCTTGACCTTTAATGAGTAATATTCATTAAAATGTTTTAGCTGGCAAGATATCCACCATCGACAGGTAAACTGGTGCCGGTTATCATGGATGCTTTGTCACTTAGTAGAAAAAGTGTAGCGTTGACTACATCTGCCACCTCGTCAAACCTTCCAAGTGGAGTACGTGCGGTCCACGGAGCGAGTCGTTCTGGGTCCCAGAATCGTTTTCCCATTTCAGTCATGACAATAGTAGGGTTGACCGAATTCACCCGTATTTTGTGTGGTCCTAATTCCAGCGCCATCACCTTTGTCAGCATGTCCAGTCCGGCTTTAGTTATACAATATATGGCGTTGTCTTTAATGGTCGTGGTCGCTGCTACGCTTGAAATATTAACAATGCTGCCTTGGCACCCATGTTTTATCATATGGTTGGCGACAACTTGCGAGATATTGAATGGAGCTTTTAAGTTCACATCTAATGTCCGATCAACGCCGTCCTTGTCAAAATATCCGAAACTTGTTGGTGGTAAACCTATTCCTGCATTGTTCACAAGAAATCAATTTTCCCTATGTCTTCAACCGCCATTTTGGTTTCCTCCCAGTTCGCCAGATCAACCTGCACTACACATACACCGGGTAAATCTACCTTTAACTTGTCAAGCACAAATACCTCAGCCCCTTCTTTATATAACCCCTCAACAATACCTCGTCCAATGCCACTGCTTCCGCCTGTTACTAAAGCACGCTTTCCTTTGAAAGACATTTGTAAATTCTTTCCTGGATGGTAGTAAGTGAGTGTTGTAAATAAAGTCTCTGGCGTTAAATAATCTTATCAAAATATAAGTAACATAGATTTGGCACTTTGAAGCACAATTTTATACACTCAATTTTACTTGTAAGATAAGGAATAAAATATTGTTTTTGTATAAACTACGAAAGCACGCTCCGTACATAGCATCCTTGCAATTACATACTTAAAGAGTTATTTCGTATTTTAAATTGTAAACGAAACGTATATGGTAGTTCAATTGGTATAGTGTTGGCTTAGTAATACGAAGGCTCTGGGTTCGAACCCTAGTAGCATCCGGCATAGACTTAAAAATACAATAGAGACCTGTCTAAAGTTTAACAGCGCTTTGGAAATGGGCCGAGCTCGACTGCTGTGTGTTTGTTGATACCTAGCGGCCGATAAGATAAGGGGGTTGGGTTGGGTTGAGAAATGGAGTTTGTTTAACGTCCCAGTCAAGAATATTTCACTTAATTCGAGACGTCGTCAGCTATAGGCGAAGGTGCAGAAATTTTGCCTGTGCGTTGCGGTGATGACATTAAACAGCAGGGTTATGTATTATGCCACGCCTACCGTGACACGGGATCTCGTTTAAGTTCCCATCGGCAAAAATCGCAATATCATTTCGTATTGACAAGTGCTTGCCGAAAAAAACAGTCACTACCAAAGTCTTGGGTCTGACCCGATCGGGGCTAGAACCCACGACACCCTAGGCCACTTACAGTGCGAGCACTCTACCAACTGAGCTACCATAGTGATTCGAAAAACTAACGCGATATACGGATTGCAGCAGTAGAATAGATATAGCTTACGAGGGGCCGAGGTGAGCTTTTGATTCGGTACTTATTCGGTATCTTAGTGTTCAACTTTCGACAGGTCTGTACTGCAGGTAGTGACTGTTTTCCACCAAGAACTAGACATTTAGAAATGAAAGTTCTTGGGAAGAGACCTTTAAAGGAAATACCCCGTGTAACGGCAGGCGTGGCACGTTAAAGAACCCTCCCTGTACTTTGTCCCTGGCGCACTGCAAAGGTAAAAAATTTTGTCACTTAACCTACAGTTGGCGACTTCTCGATATAAAAAATACTTTTGATTGAGACATAAAACCCAATCAATCAATCAATCAATCAATCATATAACCAATCAATCGATCCATCCATCCATCCATCGACCATGGCAGATCCTTGAGTGATTAAGTCAGTTCGCTTGCTGATGGTCCAGTCGAATAAAAAAAAACTTTAAAATGTTTTAATGAAAATGTATTTTATTACTGTGTAATATACAAATATTGTTTAAATTTAATGTTAACATTGTGATTCCGTTGTATAGGCAAACATCTTTGACCTGTCTGCTTCACCTTTAATGGGTAATATTCATATTGCAGGATCCATCTCATGTACATAGGTTTTGATAGGATTCGCAGTTAATACTTACACAAAACTTCTGTTAACTCCTTCAAAGTAAAAATGTTTGCCATAACCGTTTGTCCCCATACATAAATCTGCTTCTCTATAGTAAAAATTTAAATTTTAGGTCAAGCGGACAGGTCAATGTTGTTTGCCTATATGACTAGATCACCTAAAAGCTGAAAATTCATCTATTAATTAAAGTTTTAGCTGGCAAGATATCCACCATCGACAGGTAAACTGGTGCCGGTTATCATGGATGCTTTGTCACTTAGGAGAAAAGTGTAGCGTTGACTACATCCCACATCGTCAAACCTTCCAAGTGGAGTACGTGCGGTCCACGGAGCGAGTCGTTCTGGGTTCCAGAATCGTTTTCCCATTTCAGTCATGACAATAGTAGGGTTGACTGAATTCACCCGTATTTTGTGTGGTCCTAATTCCAGCGCCATCACCTTTGTCAGCATGTCCAGTCCGGCTTTAGATATACAATATATAGCGTTGTCTTTAATGGTCGTGGTCGCTGCTATGCTTGAAATATTAACAATGCTGCCTTGGCACCATGTTTTATCATATGTTGGCGACAACTTGCGAGATATTGAATGGAGCTTTTAAGTTCACATCTAATGTACGATCAACGCCTCCTTATCAAAATATCCGAAACTTGTTGGTGGTAAACCTATTCTGCATTGTTTACCAGTAAATTAATTTCCCTATGTCTTCAACCGCCTTTTAGTTTCTCCCAATTCGCCAGATCCACCTGAACTATTTGAACATCTGGTAAATCAGTTTTAATTTCTCCAAATTCTCTTTTTGTTTTCCGAGAGCAAACACTTCGGCGCCTTCCTTGCACAGCGCTTCCACGATACCTCTCCCGATGCCCCTGCTTCCCCCCGTTACTAAAACACGTTTTCCTTGAAAGACATGTCTCATCCACAGAAACTATCGGTATCTGAAACGTAGTCAGTTAGGCCGAAAAAACAGCACCAAGACTTTTAAGCTTTTTTAACTCTTGATGCAATATGGCTGTGTTTGACTTTAATTGAAGTAAATGTTATAAGCAATGAAAAAATCTCAGATCTGCCCTCAGCAGGTCAATATAGCATCGTGCGATAAAAGCACCACCAAATCTTGATACCGACTTAGAATTATTAGACGCAACCCGTTTCAGACTTAACTAGTACAGCAGGTTTTCGGTCTTTAGTATATCTATATAGGACGTTTTGATTATATAGGCAAACAACATTTACCTGTCCGTTTGACCTTTAATCTAATTATTTATTATGCACCGGTACATTAATGTATAAGGTAGGTAAACACATGTGATTATTTATTTACATCTGTGGAAAGATGAATTGTTTATGCATACCTGCGAATCCTGACTACCCATGTATTAGACGGATCATCGTTTATATATATATATATATATATATATATATATATATATATATATATATATATATACTTCTAAAGAAAGGTCAAGCAGACATGTTTGATTATACTTATTACTATCTCAACTTGCTAAAGTCAGATGAGCTATTGACATGATGTGTGTTTTCGTGTGTCCGATAACAGCAAAAACTCTGAAACTACCGGGCCTTTTGAAACCTAATTTGCTGTGCAAAGCCCCTGCCAGAGTCCAACTGTAGTTTGTACAAATCATGGCGATTGGATATCCAAGATGGCTGCGTTACTAAAAATAGAAAAAACCTAAAAAAATTTTCTTCTCCAGAATCATCATTGGAGGCAAAATTCGATTTGATATTTAGCTTCTAGATGGTTTAACCTCTAAGTTTGTACATGTCGTGGAATTCTGACAAAAATAGGTTACGCGTTTTCCGTTTAAAATTGCAAAAATCGTAAAATAGCTTCAAATTGTTATAACTTGACTATTCGATCAGATAATGACATGGGGTTTTCAGTTTTGACATATTCTTGTGATTACCCTCACAATGGGGTCGAGGTCAATTGTGGAGGTCATGACCTAATTTGTTACCTTTCTTATTTCATTTATTATTTGGAAAGCATAGGCATGTTTATTGGAATGCTGTTGGTATTGATGTAATATAGATTAAGGTCATTGGTTTAAAGGTCAATGTCACGTTAGCAAAACAATACCAAAATGGTTCATTATCTTGAAAACTATTAACTTTTTGTATAGGCATGTATATTAGAATATTGTTGGTATTATGCAACGATGATTTTGATATATAGATTGAGGTCTTGGTTCAATGGTCAAGGTCACAGATGCGAAAGAATACTGAAATGGTTCATTATCTTGTAAACTATTATCTTTTGTATAGGCATGTATATCAGAATGTTGTAGGTATTGATCTTATTATCATTTTGATGTATAAAAAAGGTCACGTTTCCAAAGGTCAAGGTCACGGTAGCAAAACAATACTAAAATGGTTAAGCATCTAGAAAACTATAAACCTTTTGTATAGGCATGTATATTAGACTATTGTTGGTATTGATGCAACAATCATTTTGATATATATATATATATATATATATATAAGGTAATGGGTTCAAAGGTCAAGGTCATTGATGCAAAAGAATATTCTTTATTCAGAAAAAAAAGGATTTGTTCATGCCCAGTTCAATTCTTCTACACCATATGTTTGATACTTGCGGTCGTCTGGTTTCATAGCAAATTTCCGTAAGATTTTTTTTTTAAATTGCACTTCATTTTCTGACTTATATGGTACATTTATTCCGACAAAATACTAGTACATACATCACAACGGTATATGACATGATACAAAATTTAACGATCTTGAAAAAAAAGGTGTTCCAACGCAGGTGAATTAAAAAACATGGGCTGTGTATTGGGTCTACCGAAGTTGTACCTTATTTCTGTGTATAGGTTTAACGCAGCTTGGATGTTTGGTATACCAGCAAACTTAAATATAATTTGATGGAGCACATTGCCTATTTGAAGCTGTTGGATTTCACTGACAACATTGCTGTCAACGATGTTCAACCTCAGGGTATTGTTGCTTTTTTTAACTTTTATCGTAAGACTGACTGTTACCTTTAGTTTGTATCCTTGCGTTCCTTGGCCGTGTTAATACACTGCTGGATGTGGTGGTACTGGCTTTGACACGCTTGTAGGAAATTAAGAAAGGTTATTGGGTAAGACTATTCCTGGGTCCTATTTCGAGAAGAACCAGTGGCCAGGTATCAAAAATATTCTGTTATAACCTGAAGCACTTGATGGAAAACGCCATCTTGACCGGGCATTTACAAGCGGTAAACTGTCATCCAATGGAACATTACAAGACGTTCTTGTTTTAATTTCAATAACTTCAGGGTGGAATTTCAAATTTAGTTAGGTATTGGGAAAGATTATGGTAAAATATGAAGCATTTGTTATCAATTCTATCTTAACCGGGCATTTACCAGCTGCAAACCGTAAACTGTACATTACAAGACGCTCTTTCCCTCCTTATTTGCTCATGTAGGATAGGGAAATCTCACCTGTGGGGTTAAACATTTGTCAGAGACAAGGATTGCCGAGTTTTTGACCAGAAATGTTCAACCCTGAGGCTGGGAATCTCAGATTTCCCTATCCTACATGGATACACATAATGGATTCTTATAGTCTTAATTGCAATAACTTTAGGATGTAATTTCAAATTGGCTAAGTGGTTGTATTTTGTGTTTCGATACCAATCCGTAACTGAAGAAAAGCTGGCGAGGTTAAGGGTCATCTAAGTAGGAAAATTCAAGTGAAAACCATTTCGTTGAAAAGCGTGAAATAGGGGTATAATTATGAAAATACCTACACAAGTGTGGAGATTTTTAAATAAAAATACAGAAGGAATTGATAATTTAAGAAATTTTAAAATATTTGTTGCATGTTTTTATAAAAATTGTACAAAAATACACGTGTTGGGGAAAATAGCTTACACCTTGTATAACGAATTGATTTTAAAAAATGAAAAGATATTAAGATAGTCAACGTCATAGAGCAGTGCAAAGGGGCCAGAGTTTGTTAAAGAAATACGAGGTTTTTGAAAACTCGACAATTTACGGTTGAGGTTATCTACGATTTATTTTCCTTTTAAAAATGCGTGTACCAGGCGTGATATTTATATTCTAAGGCCACTACTAATCCAAAATACAACAAGTCACTAAAAGTGCACGGTCACACAATACTGTTCTAATTAAATCGAGGTAAATATTGTTTGGTTTCAACAATGTTGAACTATATAAAGCCGAATATGCCTCAGCAATAATCAAGTAATATTCAAACTTAGTTTTTATAATCTTCCCTTGGATCGTTGGTAGCCTTAGAATATGAACTATCACGCCTGGTACACGCATTTTTAAAAGGAAAATAAATCGTAGATAACCTCAACCGTAAATTGTCGAGTTTTCAAAAACCTCGTATTTCTTTAACAAACTCTACCCCCTTTGCACTGCTCTATGACGTTGACTATCTTAATATCTTTTCATTTTTTAAAATCAATTCGTTATACAAGGTGTAAGCTATTTTGCCCAACACGTGTATTTTTGCATAATTTTTTCTAAAAAATGCAACAAATATTTTAAAATTTCTTAAATTATCAATTCCTACTTTATTTTTATTTATAAATCTTTACACTTTTGTAGGTAATTTCATAATTATAACCCTCTTTCACGCTTTTCAACGAAATGGTTTTCACTTGAATTTTCCTACTTAGATGACCCTTAAATGACCCTTAATATAACTATTTTGTATAGGTAAAATACACAAAGGTTGTATTACAACTACAATCATACCTGTCTTAAAGATCACCTCTATAAAAGTGTAACCTGCTTATAAAGGCCTGTAGAATTGTATTCCAATAATTATTCTTTATTCATATTATATGAACCTGTATATAAAGGTCACCTGTCCATAGAGGCCACTTTTATTAGTTCCCTCGGGTGGTTTTTATAGACATGTTTTACTGTATTTCAGAACTAATATTTTAGTTTAATTTTAATTTTTAAAGTTACGGATATCTTTTACATATATCGTTCAGTTGCTGACATCATTCGTAAGCCACCATTTATACTAACGTTACGGACATCTTTTAGCTTAGTAATGGCCATCTTTGTGACAATTTCAAACGCTTAGTAATATTGTGCAATTTGTGAAACTCATACGCTTCAAATTCCTTTTATATATGGATATCGAAACATTCGCCATGTTTAATTTACAAGGCAGCAAATAAACTAAGAGGATTTAAGGAAAATCGAAATGACCTGAATCTGCTGTCGCCATTTTAAATGTGCGATGATACGGTCATCAGCTTTCCCATGTGACTTCCGGTATTGACCGGTGAGACGCCTTGAGCTAGTGTAACGCCTTCAACACTCGGCTGCCGTGGACACAGAAACCGTAATTGACTGAATTCCGTTTTGATGGTTAAAAGAGAATTTTTTTCACTAATGAAAAACAATTTTTCGAGAAAAAACTTCTCAAAATATTAACCGCGAAAAAAAATCGTTATTTGACACAGTGCCATGGACATATATTTCAGGTACAGTACAGTACGGACCTGTCAAAAAATTAATTAACTCTTTACTTAATTAGATAACGAAAAGGAGATGTAGTTCAGTTGCAGAGTGGCTGAGATATAAATAAATGTATAGCTAGTGGCAAAATATCTGCAGAATAATAAAGAACAGATGAGGGAAAGATTCCGAGATATATACTTAACGAGGGGGGGGGGGGCTACATGTACACATGTACACATCCGCAACTCCTCCTAAATCCTTCAATGGATTTTCATGAAACTTTCACATTACCTTTGTGATATAATGTAGATGTACACCTCCTATTTAAAAATTTGATCCGATGGATTTTTTATCTGAGGGGAAGGGGGGGGGGTATTTTTGTGTGCTTGTGGCTCACAGTTTTTCTAGTTTTCTTTTGTAATTTGAAGAACATCATAAATCATTCTAGTATTTCGCCCAGCTATAACACTTCTTTGTTTTGCGTGAATTAAATAATCTAACGTAGACTTCAGTCTACACTAGAAGGGGGTTTTACCGGAATAATTGCGAAATTCCGGAATAGTAAGACACTTTCCGTAATCTTTGCGAAAATCTGGAATATTTAGATCAAATTCGGAATTTTTAGACCAAATCCGAAATAGTCAGACAAAATCCGGAATAATAAGAATATTTTTACGGTAAATTTTACGGATTCTAAAAATTCCGGTAAATCTAATTTTTTTTAAAAAGTATTTTTTTTAATTTCCCGTAATAATTGGACATTTGCCGGAATAATTAGACTTTTACTGTAATAATCAGTCATTTTCCGGAATAATCAGACACTTACCGTAATTTTTAGATTACGGAAAACTTACCGTAACGAAATAGTCCAATTATTCCGGATTTTGCCTGATGATTCCGGATTTTACCAGTTTATTTCGGATTAATTTGATTTACTTCGAATTTGGTCTGATCATTCCGGATTTTCGCAATTATTCCGGTAAAATCCCTTTCTAGTGGTAATTTAGAAGCCGATTCGTTTCCAATTCCGTAGCTTAGCATTAAACTTTTGACAGGTCTACAGGTACTGTAACAGTCGGTGTTCATAAAATTTATTTAAAACTATTGATTAAAAAACTAGCCCCAGTTTCTAAAATTAATAAATAAAAAAAAATTAAAAAGAACCTAAGTTTAAGTATTATATAAAATGTAAATAAAACGTTCCATTTATTTAATGAACAACTGTTAATTTTCACATGTTCCATTCCTGGTTAAAACGCATTTAAAATATTCACATATAAAATTTTTCTATTTAAAGATCTATTGTCTTATTTTAGGTTAAATAAAAATAAACATTTGTAACTAAAACTACATGTACATTTAACAGAATTATTAACTTAAAACGATGCTGTGCTTTTCTAGAACCGGGTGATTGATTGATTGATTAAATTGGGGTGTAACGTCCTACTCAAGAATATTTCACTTATATCGAGACGTAGCTTTTAGGTGAAGTGGCAGATATTTTTACCTAGGGTAATAAAATGTATAAGTACGTGCCATGCCTGCAGAATATTGCACTTATATCGTGAATATATATTAAAAAACACAATAAAAATAAATTTTTGCTTAGTTTCAAATTATTTTCAAAATAAGATTTTACTTAATTTCAAATTCGCCAATTTTGGCAATCTCTGTTGGAACTATGGATGCTCGAGTTTACGAAACTAAATGCTGATTTCAAGTGATATTCAAACTGACACCATAAATTCCCAAATACATGTATCATAAAAGCTAACATTTAAATTTTGTCCAATTTCGTTTAAGGAAAACCTTAGTTAACTGTGAAACTGGAACCTGCTTATTTTAATTTTAAAGCATTTTTTCATATTTCAAATATGTATAATTTTGTATCGTGGTGGGTTAAAAAATCGACATAAATTAACTCTCCTTACTACAGAGCAATGTTAACAATGGATAATTGATATTTCTCCATTTGCCTTGTACTCCATAAAAAAGTCTTTTCTAAATAACATTCTGTGCTAGTAGGGGAGGTGTGTTGGTTTTTGTCCGTTTATCGCCAGTTTATAAGTCAATAATTTCAGTTGTATCACATTAAGGGGGCTCTGAGGATGTTTCCATCTAAGTAGAGCTCGCTGTATCCAAATGTAACCTATATATATAGATATATTTGGTATCTGACAGTTCCATGTTTCTTTTGTTTTAATTTTTTATTTTACATATTGCGAGTGTTGTTAGTTATACATAGGAGATGTTTACCTTTCTGGAGCACCCGACCTAACTAGTTTTCTTTAGTTTTAAAATAATCATGCAGTATAACCTGTATATAATGACCACCCAAGGGTACTAATGAAAGAAGCCTTTAGCTAGTGGACCTTATATACTGGTTAAAAATTAATTAAGTGCAATTAGGATAAAATGTTATTGGTATTTAAAAGCAGATGACTCATACATCTATATATACAGAGATGATTTTAAGGCAGGTTTGACTGTAATTTTTCAAAGTTCGTTAATTTAAAATGTGTCATACCGCCTGCTAGTATGGTATTTAATATATATATAAAATATGGTAGTAATTTTAAAAACTCTGTACAGAATCAAGCTCGCGCTAACGAGCCACGGCGTCTATTACCGCCTAGTATTAAATACCACTCGATCATAGCGTTAGAAAGTTTATTATTTCGCTTGCTAGGGGCTGGTGTTTTTTCTCCAGGCACTCCGGTTTAATTTCATTGGTTTATTCATGAACTGACTGACACAATATAAGTAAAATAATCTTGACTGTGACGTAAAACACCATTACTCCACTCCACAGAAAACATGGTAGGTCACTTCGATAGGAAAACCACAATCCACTCCACTCCACAGAAAACATGGTAGTTCAGTTCAATAGGAAAACCACAATCCACTCCACTCCACAGAAAACATGGTAGTTCAGTTCGATAGGAAAACCACAATCCACTCCACTCTACAGAACACATGGTAGTTCAGTTCGATAGGAAAACCACAATCCACTCCACTCCACAGAAAACATGGTAGTTCAGTTCGACAGGAAAACCACAATCCACTCCACTCCACAGAAAACATGGTAGTTCAGTTCGACAGGAAAACCACAATCCACTCCACTCCACAGAAAACATGGTAGTTCAGTTCGACAGGAAAACCACAATCCACTCCACTCCACAGAAAACATGGTAGTTCAGTTCGACAGGAAAACCACAATCCACTCCACTCCACAGAAAACATGGTAGTTCAGTTCGACAGGAAAACCACAATCCACTCCACTCCACAGAAAACATGGTAGTTCACTTCGATAGGAAAACCACAATCCACTCCACTCCACAGAACACGTGGTAGTTCAGTTCGATAGGAAAACCACAATCCACTCCACTCCACAGAAAACATGGTAGTTCAGTTCGACAGGAAAACCACAATCCACTCCACTCCACAGAAAACATGGTAGTTCAGTTCGATAGGAAAACCACAATCCACTCCACTCCACAGAAAACATGGTAGTTCAGTTCGACAGGAAAACCACAATCCACTCCACTCCACAGAAAACATGGTAGTTCAGTTCGACAGGAAAACCACAATCCACTCCACTCCACAGAAAACATGGTAGTTCAGTTCGACAGGAAAACCACAATCCACTCCACTCCACAGAAAACATGGTAGTTCAGTTCGACAGGAAAACCACAATCCACTCCACTCCACAGAAAACATGGTAGTTCAGTTCGACAGGAAAACCACAATCCACTCCACTCCACAGAAAACATGGTAGTTCACTTCGATAGGAAAACCACAATCCACTCCACTCCACAGAACACGTGGTAGTTCAGTTCGATAGGAAAACCACAATCCACTCCACTCCACAGAAAACATGGTAGTTCAGTTCGACAGGAAAACCACAATCCACTCCACTCCACAGAAAACATGGTAGTTCAGTTCGATAGGAAAACCACAATCCACTCCACTCCACAGAAAACATGGTAGTTCAGTTCGACAGGAAAACCACAATCCACTCCACTCCACAGAAAACATGGTAGTTCAGTTCGACAGGAAAACCACAATCCACTCCAATCCACAGAAAACATGGTAGTTCAGTTCGACAGGAAAACCACAATCCACTCCACTCCACAGAAAACATGGTAGTTCAGTTCGACAGGAAAACCACAATCCACTCCACTCCACAGAACACGTGGTAGTTCAGTTCGATAGGAAAACTACAATCCACTCCACTCCACAGAAAACATGGTAGTTCAGTTCGATAGGAAAACCACAATCCACTCCACTCCACAGAAAACATGGTAGTTCAGTTCAATAGGAAAACCACAATCCACTCCACTCCACAGAAAACATGGTAGTTCAGTTCGATAGGAAAACTACAATCCACTCCACTCCACAGAAAACATGGTAGTTCAGTTCGACAGGAAAACCACAATCCACTCCACTCCACAGAAAACATGGTAGTTCAGTTCGACAGGAAAACCACAATCCACTACACTCCACAGAAAACATGGTAGTTCAGTTCGACAGGAAAACCACAATCCACTCCACTCCACAGAACACGTGGTAGTTCAGTTCGATAGGAAAACCACAATCCACTCCACTCCACAGAAAACATGGTAGTTCAGTTCGACAGGAAAACCACAATCCACTCCACTCCACAGAAAACATGGTAGTTCAGTTCGATAGGAAAACCACAATCCACTCCACTCCACAGAACACGTGGTAGTTCAGTTCGACAGGAAAACCACAATCCACTCCACTCCACAGAACACGTGGTAGTTCAGTTCGATAGGAAAACCACAATCCACTCCACTCCACAGAAAACATGGTAGTTCAGTTCGACAGGAAAACCACAATCCACTCCACTCCACAGAACACGTGGTAGTTCAGTTCGATAGGAAAACAACAATCCACTCCACTCCACAGAAAACATGGTAGTTCAGTTCGACAGGAAAACCACAATCCACTCCACTCCACAGAACACGTGGTAGTTCAGTTCGATAGGAAAACCACAATCCACTCCACTCCACAGAAAACATGGTAGTTCATTTCGACAGGAAAACCACAATCCACTACACTCCACAGAAAACATGGTAGTTCAGTTCGACAGGAAAACCACAATCCACTCCACTCCACAGAAAACATGGTAGTTCAGTTCGACAGGAAAACCACAATCCACTCCACTCCACAGAACACGTGGTAGTTCAGTTCGACAGGAAAACCACAATCCACTCCACTCCACAGAAAACATGGTAGTTCAGTTCGATAGGAAAACCACAATCCACTCCACTCCACAGAAAACATGGTAGTTCAGTTCAATAGGAAAACCACAATCCACTCCACTCCACAGAAAACATGGTAGTTCAGTTCAATAGGAAAACTACAATCCACTCCACTCCACAGAAAACATGGTAGTTCAGTTCGATAGGAAAACCACAATCCACTCCACTCCACAGAAAACATGGTAGTTCAGTTCGACAGGAAAACCACAATCCACTCCACTCCACAGAACACGTGGTAGTTCAGTTCAATAGGAAAACTACAATCCACTCCACTCCACAGAAAACATGGTAGTTCAGTTCGATAGGAAAACCACAATCCACTCCACTCCACAGAAAACATGGTAGTTCAGTTCGACAGGAAAACCACAATCCACTCCACTCCACAGAAAACATGGTAGTTCACTTCGATAGGAAAACCACAATCCACTCCACTCCACAGAAAACATGGTAGTTCAGTTCGACAGGAAAACCACAATCCACTCCACTCCACAGAACACGTGGTAGTTCAGTTCGACAGGAAAACCACAATCCACTCCACTCCACAGAAAACATGGTAGTTCAGTTCGATAGGAAAACCACAATCCACTCCACTCCACAGAACACGTGGTAGTTCAGTTCGATAGGAAAACCACAATCCACTCCACTCCACAGAAAACTTGGTAGTTCAGTTCGACAGGAAAACCACAATCCACTCCACTCCACAGAAAACATGGTAGTTCAGTTCGATAGGAAAACCACAATCCACTCCACTCCACAGAACACGTGGTAGGTCACTTCGATAGGAAAACCACAATCCACTCCACTCCACAGAAAACATGGTAGTTCAGTTCGACAGGAAAACCACAATCCACTCCACTCCACAGAAAACATGGTAGTTCAGTTCGATAGGAAAACCACAATCCACTCCACTCCACAGAAAACATGGTAGTTCAGTTCGACAGGAAAACCACAATCCACTCCACTCCACAGAAAACATGGTAGTTCAGTTCGACAGGAAAACTACAATCCACTCCACTCCACAGAAAACATGGTAGGTCAGTTCGATAGGAAAACCACTATCCACTCCACTCCACAGAAAACATGGTAGTTCACTTCGATAGGAAAACCACAATCCACTCCACTCCACAGAAAACATGGTAGGTCACTTCGATAGGAAAACCACAATCCACTCCACTCCACTGAAAATATGGTAGTTCAGTTCGACAGGAAAACCACAATCCACTCCACTCCACAGAAAACATGGTAGTTCAGTTCGATAGGAAAACCACAATCCACTCCACTCCACAGAACACGTGGCAGGTCACTTAGATAGGAAAACAAGAATTTTAAAATTACCATCGAGAATGAACCTCCTTACAGCATTCATACAGAAATAAGGTCAGGGTACACATAATAAAACACTATGTCCTAAAACATAGGAAGAAAAACGGCCAAGTATCGACCATGTTTCTTAGTTGATATAGTCTATACAATGTGTATTTTTCCAAAGACGTTAGAAATAAGTTTATCATGGCGCTTCTACGATTAAATAACGTTGCTGTGTTGTATATCGAGATTTTACTGTTTTGTGTTATAAATATTGGTAAGTTAGATTTTATTTTTATCTTTGATTAAAATTTAAAGTTTATTTTATCCATGGAATTTTAATTTTTAATTTTATTAAATATTTTGGTAATCTTTTCAACATCTTGAAAAATTTTTTGGTTTCATAATTTTGGTTCAAATACTACTGATGAGGAATTGAGGATATCACAAACCCAGTAGGCAATAATTTTGTATTATTGTCAGAAATATACTAATGTCTAAATTTGCTGCAAGTTAAAATGTGAAAATTCTTAAAACAACTAATGTATACTCCCTCATGCAAAGTATTCCATTAGCTAAATTTGGTAAAATATATTTTGGTCCTTTCGTAATCCTTTCAACCTCTTGAAAATAATTTTGATTTCATAATTTTGGTTTTGTATTCCGAAACTACCGTCTAGTGCTGTAAAATTAAAACTGGTATAGTATGTAAGTTAAATACGATTTTTGTAAAAATAATATCAAAATAAAATATTCGCGAAAATTCGAATTTAGAGTCCCGTGACTGTCGCGAGCGAACGCAGAAATTACTCCATTTACATTGTAAGTGAGAAATAGAACTTATCATAACATAACTATGAAAAATTATAATTGTTGTTTTTTTACAATATAAAATTCTCAGTAACTTTTAGGTAGATGTATACTGTATACATCGGTACAAATCAGTTGATTGTTTGCTATACACTATTGTTGTAATTTGCTGCTAGTTAAAATGTGAAAATTCTCAAAAACTCAGATAAATTCCTCATGCAAAGTTTTTCCCTAGTTTAATTTGGTTAAATACATTTTGATCCTTTGGATATTTTTCAATCCCTTTCAACCTAAATCTTTTCAACCAATTTTGGTCCAAGCATTAGAATGAGGAATTGTATTTTACCCCTGAGGGGTTCAATAAACGGTTCCGATCACTTAAGCTGTATTCATCTACTCCGTTATTATTTCGAAACGGCCGTCTAGTGCTGTAAAATTAACGCTGTTATAATATGTAATTTGTTATATTTTATTGTTGATCTATAGTGGATGGGTATCAGGACAGTTGTACTACTTTCCAAGTGACCCTAAAACATTTGACGAAGCCAGGACTCAATGTGAAAGTCTAGGACTATCAATGGTAAAAATCGAAGATCTGGCTGAGCTAAACAGAGTAGAGGCATTTGTAAGGAATAATTCTGGGCAAGTCTATATCAAAAGGAGGAGAGAGAGAGAGAGAGAGAGAGAGAGAGAGAGAGAGAGAGAGAGAGAGAGAGAGAGAGAGAGAGTTGAGTTTACAAATCCATATAGTGATCGAAAGTGGTAACAATTGGAGGGAGGTGTTTGTACGTGATTACACAATCATTTACTTACCTAGACGCTACCTGCTCTGAAGTGGAATTCTGAAATCAAAATTTATATTATTCAAGGGTTAAAAATTTTTCCAAAAGACTAAAATATAAGTTTAACAAGATTTAGCTAAGGAAATTCTTTGCATGAAAATTTATATTAATTTTAATTAATTCATTTAGTCGCTTGCTTTATTTATTTATTCGTTTGCTTTATTTATTTATTTATTTATTTAGTCCTGTAAATGACATGTGGATCGGAGCCTATTATGATGTAAATAACACTCAACACCGCTGGATTGATGGCGAAGTTTTGACGTGGGCCAAATGGTCTAGTGGAGAGCCAAATGGACTGACGACAACCATTGACCCAGAACACTGCGTGAGAATATCGACAGCGTTCTTCTTTAAATCCAGACAGTGTTACTACACTTTCGATGTAATCTGCGAAAGCGGTAAGTTGCTGGAATAACGTCATTTTACGTCTCTTAAGCATCTGTTTCAGCTGTCAGAGACGAGAAAAACCACTGCGGTAGCTCAGTTGGTAGAGTGCTCGCTCCGTAAGTGGGAGGTCGTGGATTCAATCCCCGGTCAGGTCTGACCCAAGACTTGAAAGTGGGTAGTGACTGTGCTTTCGCCAAGCACTTTGAAATTAAAGTCACGGTTCTTTCGGATGTGAACTTAAAATAAACCAGGTCCTTTGCCATGGTGGGCTTGGCACGCTAAAAAACCCTACTGTATAATGCCATCAGCGCAACGCATAGGCAAAATATCTACACCTTCGCTTAAAGCTGGCGACATCTCGATATCATTGAAATATTCCTGACTGGGAGGTTAAATACCATTGCTCAACTCAACTCGGAGACGTGAAAGTGTTTCTTATTTAGCTTAAAAATTAATTTGTAATCTCGTTCATGTGGTGTGATAATGACCTGTTTTGTGCTTATGTACGAATGAGAGTACTAAGATCGTAAATACACTGAAAGAAATATCACAGTTAACTCAGAAAATAAATCAAGCAGAGCAGCTGTAGACGTCTTTGGGACTGTGATTGTGACATGGATCGGTATGTTTGCTTTGAGAATTTTTTAGACAAGGATTGACATGTTTACTTTGAGATTGTGGTCTGGACATGGGTTGGTGATTTTGTTGTGGGATTGTGGTTTGGTTATTGATTGATATGTTTGATTGGAATTATGGTTTGGACATGGATTGATGCGTTTGCTTTGGTATTGTGGTTTGGACATGGATTGGTATGTTTTCTTTGGTATTGTGGTTTGGACATGGATTGGTATGTTTGCTTTGGTATTGTGGTTTGGACATGGATTGATATGTTTGCTTTCGTATTGTGGTTTTGACATGGATTGGTATGTTTGCTTTGGTATTGTGGTTTGGACATGGATTGGTATGTTTGCTTTGGTATTGTGGTTTGGACATGGATTGGTATGTTTGCTTTGGTATTGTGGTTTGGACATGGATTGGTATGTTTGCTTTGGTATTGTGGTTTGGACATAGATTGATATGTTTGCTTTGGTATTGTGGTTTGGACATGGATTGGTATGTTTGCTTTGGTATTGTGGTTTTGACATGGATTGGTATGTTTGCTTTGGTATTGTGGTTTGGACATGGATTGATATGTTTGCTTTGGTATTGTGGTTTGGACATGGATTGGTATGTTTTCTTTGGTATTGTGGTTTGGACATGGATTGGTATGTTTGCTTTGGTATTGTGGTTTGGACATGGGTTGGTATGTTTGATTTTAAATAATGATTTGGACATGGATTGGTATGTTTGCTTTGGTATTGTGGTTTGGACATGGGTTGGTATGTTTGACTTGGGATTACGGTTTTGACATGGACTGGTATCTTTGTTTTTGGTTTGTGGTTTGGACATGAATTGATGTGGATTTTTTACTTTGCTATTGGATTGTGGTTTGGACATGAATTGATGTGTTTGCTTTGGGATTACGGTTTGGACATGGGTTGGTATGTTTGATTTTAAATTATGATTTGGACATGGATTGGTATGTTTGACTTGGGATTACGGTTTGGACATGGACTGGTATCTTTGTTTTCGGTTTGTGGTTTGGATATGAATTGATGTGGATTTTTTACTTTGCTTTTGGATTGTGGTTTGAACATGGAACGATATGTTTGTTTTTACTTTGCTATTAGATTGTGGTTTGGACATGAATTATTGTGGATTTTTTTTACTTTGCTATTGGATTGTGGTTTGGACATGAATTGATGTGAATTTTTTACTTTGCTATTGGATTGTAATTTGGACATGGAACGATATGTTTGTTTTTACTTTGCTTTGGGATTACGGTTTGGACATGAATTGGTATGTTTGCTTTGGGATTACGATTTGGACATGAATTGGTATGTTTGCTTTGGGGTTACGGTTTGAAAATGAAATTGGTATGTTTGCTTTGGGATTTGTTTTTGACATGGATTGACGTGTTTGCTTTGGGATTAAGGTTTGGACATCAATTGGTATGTTTGGTTTGTAATTATTGTGGTTTAAACATGGATTGGTATGTTTGCTTTGGGATTGTGGTTTGGTAATGGATTGGTATGTTTGCGTTCGAATTGTGGTTTGGATATGGATTGGTATGTTTGCTTTGTAACTGTGATTTGGACATGGATTGGCATGTTTTCTTTCGAGTTGTGGTTTGGACATGGATTAGTATGTTTGCTTTAGGATTACGGTTTGGACACAGGTTGGTATATTTGCTTTGGTATTGGCGTTTAGATATGGATTGGTATGTTTGCTTTGTAACTGTGATTTGGACATGGATTGGCATGTTTTCTTTCGAGTTGTGGTTTGGACATGGATTAGTATTTTTGCTTTAGGATTACGGTTTGGACACAGGTTGGTATGTTTGCTTTGGTATTGGCGTTTAGATATGGATTGGTATGTTTGCTTTGGTATTGGCGTTTAGATATGGATTGGTGTGTTTACTTTGCTTCGACGTTGATGTACTTGCTTGTTTTAAATAATATTAGTGCACCAAATTACAACATAGATAATGAAGCTTAGGAAAATTTAAAGAAATATTACAGGGAGGATTAGTAAAATAACTTTTATTATTTAAGATAAGCTTTCTGATATCAACACACTATTATCATGATAAAATTGGAAATAGACACTCGATCATTCTAGCCAGCATAATATACCTTAAGGTGACCTGTTCTTACAGCAGTAAAAGTTTGTCGAAAGTTTACTACTAAGCTAACGATATGCATCGAACCTCGGCTACCGAGGGGCCGAGAAAAGGGCTGCTAGTATCTTCAGTGGTATAGATAGCAGCTGACAAAAAGCTGTGTCTAAATATACTATTTGTTATAGAGGGGTCGAGATAAGGGCTGCTAGTATCTTCAGTGGTATAGATAGCAGCTGACGGAAAGCTGTGTCTAAATATACTATTTGTTATAGAGGGGCCGAGATAAGGGTTGCTAGTATCTTCAGTGGTATAGATAGCAGCTGACGGAAAGCTGTGTCTAAATATACTATTTGTTATAGAGGGGCCGAGATAAGGGTTGCTAGTATCTTCAGTGGTATAGATAGCAGCTGACGGAAAGCTGTGTCTAAATATACTATTTGTTATAGAGGGGTCGAAATAAGGGCTGCTAGTATCTTCAGTGGTATAGATAGCAGCTGGCGGAAAGCTGTGTCTAAATATACTATTTGTTATAGAGGGGTCGAAATAAGGGCTGCTAGTATCTTCAGTGGTATAGATAGCAGCTGACGGAAAGCTGTGTCTAAATATACTATTTGTTATAGAGGGGCCGAGATAAGGGTTGCTAGTATCTTCAGTGGTATAGATAGCAGCTGCGGAAAGCTGTGTCTAAATATACTATTTGTTATAGAGGGGTCGAAATAAGGGCTGCTAGTATCTTCAGTGGTATAGATAGCAGCTGACGGAAAGCTGTGTCTCAATATACTATTTGTTATAGAGGGGTCGAGATAAGGGCTGCTAGTATCTTCAGTGGTATAGATAGCAGCTGACGGAAAGCTGTGGTTAAATATACTATTTGTTATAGAGGGGCCGAGATAAGGGCTGCTAGTATCTTCAGTGGTATAGATAGCAGCTGACGGAAAGCTGTGTCTAAATATACTATTTGTTATAGAGGGGTCGAGATAAGGGCTGCTAGTATCTTCAGTGGTATAGATAGCAGCTGACGGAAAGCTGTGTCTAAATATACTATTTGTTATAGAGGGGCCGAGATAAGGGCTGCTAGTATCTTCAGTGGTATAGATAGCAGCTGACGGAAAGCTGTGTCTAAATATACTATTTGTTATAGAGGGGTCGAGATAAGGGCTGCTAGTATCTTCAGTGGTATAGATAGCAGCTGACGGAAAGCTGTGTCTAAATATACTATTTGTTATAGAGGGGCCGAGATAAGGGCTGCTAGTATCTTTAGTGGTATAGATAGCAGCTGACGGAAAGCTGTGTCTCAATATACTATTTGTTATAGAGGGGTCGAGATAAGGGCTGCTAGTATCTTCAGTGGTATAGATAGCAGCTGACGGAAAGCTGTGTCTAAATATACTATTTGTTATAGAGGGGCCGAGATAAGGGTTGCTAGTACCTTCAGTGGTATAGATAGCAGCTGACGGAAAGCTGTGTCTAAATATACTAGTTGTTATAGAGGGGTCGAGATAAGGGTTGCTAGTATCTTCAGTGGTATAGATAGCAGCTGACGGAAAGCTGTGTCTAAATATACTATTTGTTATAGAGGGGCCGAGATAAGGGTTGCTAGTACCTTCAGTGGTATAGATAGCAGCTGACGGAAAGCTGTGTCTAAATATACTATTTGTTATAGAGGGGTCGAGATAAGGGTTGCTAGTATCTTCAGTGGTATAGATAGCAGCTGACGGAAAGCTGTGTCTCACTATACTATTTGTTATAGAGGGGCCGAGATAAGGGTTGCTAGTATCTTCAGTGGTATAGATAGCAGCTGACGGAAAGCTGTGTCTAAATATACTATTTGTTATAGAGGGGCCGAGATAAGGGCTGCTAGTATCTTCAGTGGTATAGATAGCAGCTGACGGAAAGCTGTGTCTAAATATACTATTTGTTATAGAGGGGCCGAGAGTAAGGGTTGCTAGTATCTTCAGTGGTATAGATAGCAGCTGACGGAAAGCTGTGTCTAAATATACTATTTGTTATAGAGGGGCCGAGATAAGGGTTGCTAGTATCTTCAGTGGTATAGATAGCAGCTGACGGAAAGCTGTGGTTAAATATACTATTTGTTAAGAGGGGTCGAGATAAGGGTTGCTAGTATCTTCAGTGGTATAGATAGCAGCTGACGGAAAGCTGTGTCTAAATATACTATTTGTTATAGAGGGGCCGAGATGAGGGTTGCTAGTACCTTCAGTGGTATAGATAGCAGCTGACGGAAAGCTGTGTCTAAATATACTATTTGTTATAGAGGGGCCGAGATAAGGGTTGCTAGTATCTTCAGTGGTATAGATAGCAGCTGACGGAAAGCTGTGTCTAAATATACTATTTGTTATAGAGGGGCCGAGATAAGGGTTGCTAGTATCTTCAGTGGTATAGATAGCAGCTGACGGAAAGCTGTGTCTAAATATACTATTTGTTATAGAGGGGTCGAGATAAGGGTTGCTAGTATCTTCAGTGGTATAGATAGCAGCTGACGGAAAGCTGTGTCTAAATATACTATTTGTTATAGAGGGGCCGAGATAAGGGTTGCTAGTATCTTCAGTGGTATAGATAGCAGCTGACGGAAAGCTGTGTCTAAATATACTATTTGTTATAGAGGGGCCGAGATAAGGGTTGCTAGTATCTTAGTGGTATAGATAGCAGCTGACGGAAAGCTGTGTCTAAATATACTAGTTGTTATAGAGGGGCGAGATAAGGGTTGCTAGTATCTTCAGTGGTATAGATAGCAGCTGACGGAAAGCTGTGTCTCAATATACTATTTGTTATAGAGGGGTCGAGATAAGGGTTGCTAGTATCTTCAGTGGTATAGATAGCAGCTGACGGAAAGCTGTGTCTAAATATACTATTTGTTATAGAGGGGTCGAGATAAGGGTTGCTAGTATCTTCAGTGGTATAGATAGCAGCTGACGGAAAGCTGTGTCTAAATATATTATTTGTTATAGAGGGGTCGAGATAAGGGCTGCTAGTACCTTCAGTGGTATAGATAGCAGCTGACGGAAAGCTGTGTCTAAATATACTAGTTGTTATAGAGGGGCGAGATAAGGGTTGCTAGTATCTTCAGTGGTATAGATAGCAGCTGACGGAAAGCTGTGTCTCAATATACTATTTGTTATAGAGGGGCCGAGATAAGGGCTGCTAGTACCTTCAGTGGTATAGATAGCAGCTGGCGGAAAGCTGTGTCTAAATATACTATTTGTTATAGAGGGGTCGAGATAAGGGTTGCTAGTATCTTCAGTGGTATAGATAGCAGCTGACGGAAAGCTGTGTCTAAATATATTATTTGTTATAGAGGGGTCGAGATAAGGGCTGCTAGTATCTTCAGTGGTATAGATAGCAGCTGACGGAAAGCTGTGTCTAAATATACTATTTGTTATAGAGGGGCCGAGATAAGGGCTGCTAGTACCTTCAGTGGTATAGATAGCAGCTGGCGGAAAGCTGTGTCTAAATATACTATTTGTTATAGAGGGGTCGAGATAAGGGTTGCTAGTATCTTCAGTGGTATAGATAGCAGCTGACGGAAAGCTGTGTCTCAATATACTATTTTTTATAGAGGGGTCGAGATAAGGGTTGCTAGTATCTTCAGTAGTATAGATAGCAGCTGACGGAAAGCTGTGTCTAAATATACTATTTGTTATAGAGGGGCCGAGATAAGGGTTGCTAGTATCTTCAGTGGTATAGATAGCAGCTGACGGAAAGCTGTGTCTAAATATACTATTTGTTATAGAGGGGCCGAGATAAGGGTTGCTAGTATCTTCAGTGGTATAGATGGCAGCTGACGGAAAGCTGTGTCTAAATATACTATTTGTTATAGAGGGGCCGAGATAAAGGTTGCTAGTATCTTCAGTGGTATAGATTGCAGCTGACGGAAAGCTGTGTCTAAATATACTATTTGTTATAGAGGGGTCGAGATAAGGGTTGCTAGTATCTTCAGTGGTATAGATAGCAGCTGACGGAAAGTTGTGTCTAAATATACTATTTGTTATAGAGGGGCCGAGATAAGGGTTGCTAGTATCTTCAGTGGTATAGATAGCAGCTGACGGAAAGCTGTGTCTAAATATACTATTTGTTATAGAGGGGCCGAGATAAGGGTTGCTAGTATCTTCAGTGGTATAGATAGCAGCTGACGGAAAGCTGTGTCTCAATATACTATTTGTTATAGAGGGGCCGAGATAAGGGTTGCTAGTATCTTCAGTGGTATAGATAGCAGCTGACGGAAAGCTGTGTCTAAATATACTATTTGTTATAGAGGGGCCGAGATAAAGGTTGCTAGTATCTTCAGTGGTATACATAGCATCTGACGGAAAGCTGTGTCTCAATATACTATTTGTTATAGAGGGGTCGAGATAAGGGCTGCTAGTATCTTCAGTGGTATAGATAGCAGCTGACGGAAAGCTGCGTCTAAATATACTATTTGTTATAGAGGGGTCGAGATAAGGGTTGCTAGTATCTTCAGTGGTATAGATAGCAGCTGACGGAAAGCTGTGTCTAAATATACTATTTGTTATAGAGGGGCCGAGATAAGGGTTGCTAGTATCTTCAGTGGTATAGATAGCAGCTGACGGAAAGCTGTCTAAATATACTATTTGTTATAGAGGAGTCGAGATAAGGGCTGCTAGTATCTTCAGTGGTATAGATAGCAGCTGACGGAAAGCTGTGTCTCAATATACTATTTGTTATAGAGGGGCCGAGATAAGGGTTGCTAGTATCTTCAGTGGTATAGATAGCAGCTGACGGAAAGCTGTGTCTCAATATACTATTTGTTATAGAGGGGCCGAGATAAGGGTTGCTAGTATCTTCAGTGGTATAGATAGCAGCTGACGGAAAGCTGCGTCTAAATATACTATTTGTTATAGAGGGGTCGAGATAAGGGTTGCTAGTATCTTCAGTGGTATAGATAGCAGCTGACGGAAAGCTGTGTCTAAATATACTATTTGTTATAGAGGGGCCGAGATAAGGGTTGCTAGTATCTTCAGTGGTATAGATAGCAGCTGACGGAAAGCTGTGTCTAAATATACTATTTGTTATAGAGGGGTCGAGATGAGGGTTGCTAGTATCTTCAGTGGTATAGATAGCAGCTGACGGAAAGCTGTGTCTCAATATACTATTTGTTATAGAGGGGCCGAGATAAGGGTTGCTAGTATCTTCAGTGGTATAGATAGCAGCTGACGGAAAGCTGTGTCTAAATATACTATTTGTTATAGAGGGGCCGAGATAAGGGTTGCTAGTATCTTCAGTGGTATAGATAGCAGCTGACGGAAAGCTGTGTCTAAATATACTATTTGTTATAGAGGGGCCGAGATAAGGGCTGCTAGTATCTTCAGTGGTATAGATAGCAGCTGACGGAAAGCTGTGTCTAAATATACTATTTGTTATAGAGGGGCCGAGATAAGGGTTGCTAGTATCTTCAGTGGTATAGATAGCAGCTGACGGAAAGCTGTGTCTCAATATACTATTTGTTATAGAGGGGCCGAGATAAGGGCTGCTAGTATCTTCAGTGGTATAGATAGCAGCTGACGGAAAGCTGCGTCTCAATATACTATTTGTTATAGAGGGGCCGAGATAAGGGCTGCTAGTATCTTCAGTGGTATAGATAGCAGCTGACGGATAGCTGTGTCTCAATATACTATTTGTTATAGAGGGGCCGAGATAAGGGCTGCTAGTATCTTCAGTGGTATAGATAGCAGCTGACGGAAAGCTGTGTCTCAATATACTATTTGTTATAGAGGGGCCGAGATAAGGGTTGCTAGTATCTTCAGTGGTATAGATAGCAGCTGACGGAAAGCTGTGTCTAAATATACTATTTGTTATAGAGGGGCCGAGATAAGGGTTGCTAGTATCTTCAGTGGTATAGATAGCAGCTGGCGGAAAGCTGTGTCTAAACTATACTATTTGTTATAGAGGGGCCGAGATAAGGGTTGCTAGTATCTTCAGTGGTATAGATAGCAGCTGACGGAAAGCTGTGTCTCAATATACTATTTGTTATAGAGGGGCCGAGATGAGGGTTGCTAGTATCTTCAGTGGTATAGATAGCAGCTGACGGAAAGCTGTGTCTCAATATACTATTTGTTATAGAGGGGCCGAGATAAGGGTTGCTAGTATCTTCAGTGGTATAGATAGCAGCTGACGGAAAGCTGTGTCTCAATATACTATTTGTTATAGAGGGGCCGAGATGAGGGTTGCTAGTATCTTCAGTGGTATAGATAGCAGCTGACGGAAAGCTGTGTCTCAATATACTATTTGTTATAGAGGGGCCGAGATAAGGGTTGCTAGTATCTTCAGTGGTATAGATAGCAGCTGACGGAAAGCTGTGTCTCAATATACTATTTGTTATAGAGGGGCCGAGATAAGGGTTGCTAGTATCTTCAGTGGTATAGATAGCAGCTGATGGAAAGCTGTGTCTAAATATACTATTTGTTATAGAGGGGCCGAGATAAGGGTTGCTAGTATCTTCAGTGGTATAGATAGCAGCTGACGGAAAGCTGCGTCTAAATATACTATTTGTTATAGAGGGGCCGAGATAAGGGTTGCTAGTATCTTCAGTGGTATAGATAGCAGCTGACGGAAAGTTGTGTCTCAATATACTATTTGTTATAGAGGGGCCGAATAAGGGTTGCTAGTATCTTCAGTGGTATAGATAGCAGCTGGCGGAAAGCTGTGTCTAAATATACTATTTGTTATAGAGGGGTCGAGATAAGGGTTGCTAGTATCTTCAGTGGTATAGATAGCAGCTGACGGAAAGCTGTGTCTAAATATACTATTTGTTATAGAGGGGCCGAGATGAGGGTTGCTAGTATCTTCAGTGGTATAGATAGCAGCTGACGGAAAGCTGTGTCTAAATATACTATTTGTTATAGAGGGGCCGAGATAAGGGTTGCTAGTATCTTCAGTGGTATAGATAGCAGCTGGCGGAAAGCTGTGTCTAAATATACTATTTGTTATAGAGGGGTCGAGATAAGGGTTGCTAGTATCTTCAGTGGTATAGATAGCAGCTGACGGAAAGCTGTGTCTAAATATACTATTTGTTATAGAGGGGTCGAGATAAGGGTTGCTAGTATCTTCAGTGGTATAGATAGCAGCTGACGGAAAGCTGTGTCTAAATATACTATTTGTTATAGAGGGGTCGAGATAAGGGTTGCTAGTATCTTCAGTGGTATAGATAGCAGCTGACGGAAAGCTGTGTCTAAATATACTATTTGTTATAGAGGGGTCGAGATAAGGGTTGCTAGTATCTTCAGTGGTATAGATAGCAGCTGACGGAAAGCTGTGTCTAAATATACTATTTGTTATAGAGGGGTCGAGATGAGGGTTGCTAGTATCTTCAGTGGTGACGGAAAGCTGTGTCTAAATATACTATTTGTTATAGAGGGGCCGAGATAAGGGTTGCTAGTATCTTCAGTGGTATAGATAGCAGCTGACGGAAAGCTGTGTCTCAATATACTATTTGTTATAGAGGGGCCGAGATAAGGGTTGCTAGTATCTTCAGTGGTATAGATAGCAGCTGACGGAAAGCTGTGTCTCAATATACTATTTGTTATAGAGGGGTCGAGATAAGGGTTGCTAGTATCTTCAGTGGTATAGATAGCAGCTGACGGAAAGCTGTGTCTAAATATACTATTTGTTATAGAGGGGCCGAGATAAGGGTTGCTAGTATCTTCAGTGGTATAGATAGAGGCTGACGGAAAGCTGTGTCTCAATATACTATTTGTTATAGAGGGGCCGAGATAAGGGTTGCTAGTATCTTCAGTGGTATAGATAGCAGCTGACGGAAAGCTGTGTCTAAATATACTATTTGTTATAGAGGGGCCGAGATAAGGGCTGCTAGTACCTTCAGTGGTATACATAGCAGCTGACGGAAAGCTGTGTCTAAATATACTATTTGTTATAGAGGGGCCGAGATAAGGGCTGCTAGTACCTTCAGTGGTATAGATAGCAGCTGACGGAAAGCTGTGTCTAAATATACTATTTGTTATAGAGGGGTCGAGATGAGCTTTTAATTTGGTAGATTTCATTAGTTTCCACATGTCTGTAATGTACATACAACCTTTTTTCGATGGTTTTATTTTTTTTTATTTCTTCGTTTAAAATTATAAAAAATAGTCCTTTTATATGCATTTTATATATAACACCGTAGTATCTTTTTTTTTCTATTCACAGTTGAACCAACGGAAACAACAACAGGTTAGTTCTTTTTATTGGTGTGTTTGTTTTACAATTAATACCCTGTGGTAGAGCTTGTTCCCGTTTTGGGAACCTTATAGGAGGGGGAGTCAATAAGTTACCAGCCTAACTTATTAAGGTTGAGATCCCCCTCCTTTTCGATATAATTGTCCTTTAGTGTGATGCACCTAGACCAACTATCCAAGTGTCACTAGTCAACAGCTGAAATGGCAGGACCCTTTCAATTGGCCCACCCCTCAACTATCTTCACGACTTCTTCGTCAAACCTGAAATAACGTGGATAAATAACATTTTTTCAATTTTGGAATAGGACGAAGTAGGTAGGAGCTATATCAGGCCAATAGGCAGAATGCTGAATTATTTCATACCGGTTTTGCTTTACAGCATCTATTGTAACTTTGCAAATGTGAACTTTCGCTTTGTACTGTTGCTGCAAAACACCTTGAGAGAGTTTACCTCGGCCTTTTTTAGCGGATGGCGGTTCCCAGCGGTTCCCAGCGGGTCTAGAAGAATGCATAGTACACTAGAGTTATTGTACTTATCTATAGTAAAAAGTCCAACATAATAACATATTTTTGCGTCCCCAAAAAAAAAAACGGAAATGAAATACATAAAGGTTGGCTGCTTATTGACTCGCCTTCGTTCAACGAATCAACTAATGATTATCCGTGGCAATATACTCGCTTCTCTGGTTGATGACACATTTGGTTTCACAATTATTACGCTATACATGCTATAGTAGAGCTCAACTTTATGCAATGAAGCAAGCTGCTTACAGATAATTTGCAAGTTGAGACTTATCTAGGCTCTTAAAAAGTTTTATTGACGTCATCACAATATTGGTGATAAGTATGATGTCTCTGTATCCAAAATTACCCTGGATATATTTAACTTCCCATAGTTCCATGTTCCTTTCATTTTTTTTTATTACACAAGTGGTGGATGTAGCCAACTAAAAGGAAGGAGCTTAAACTTCCAGACCACATGACGTCACCTCCGAGGTAGAAGGTGGAAGGTCACGTGTTTAACAAAATCTCTCCGTTTCAAGGGTATGATAAGCGCCTATATATTGCCCCCCAGAATTTTTAAATTTAAAAATCTCATGATTTAGGATTGCCATTTCGAAATGCTTTGCATTGATATTTCTATCTTCATTGCAGTTCCAAAACGGTTCCAGTTATGGCCTGGTTTTGCTTCTAAAGAAGTTGTAACCGGTTTAGCGGCTGGATTTGGTTCGTTTTTTGGGTTTGCACTCTGCTTATCAATTTGTTGGCGATGCGGATGCTGTGGTAGACGGAAAGATGATGATGATGACGTCAACAAACTTGCTGATGACGAGTTTGACACGCCCACACCATGGGCGACATCTGTATCGATACCTGAACCAGGGGACACGAAATATCAGTATTACAATGATTAGGACATATATTGATAAGGACTGTCGAAAGTTTAACACTGAGCTAAAGAGAAAGTTGACGAAAGAGTGACCGAGATATTGATAGTTTGTTTTCGAAAAGCGACCTGAGAGACAGAGATATATAAGCTATCAAGATATGAAATATCGAGTTAAGGAATATCAAAATATCAATATATGAGATATTGAGATATGATATCAGGATATGAGATATCGAGATATGAGATATAGGGATTTGAGATATAGGGATTTGAGATATCGAGATATGAGATATCGAGATATGAGATATCAGGATATGAGATATCAAGATTTAAGATATCGGGATTTGAGATATCAAGATATGGGATATCAAGATATTAGATATCGAGATATGGGATATGAAGATATGAGATATCGAGATGACTGTCGATTTGACATTAATTCGTTAGCTTAGTGTTACACTTTCGACAGGTCTGTACTGTATTTATATTTTTTATAATTGTAAATATTATATTAATTACTTGATTTAAAGAAATCGACATTTACTGGTCATGATCATTACTAACAAGTGCAAGTGATATGCCGATCAATCAATTATAAGCGACAATCGATTTAGGGTATTGAACAATAGATAATAGTTTCCATTTTTAATAGGAAAAAAACTTTAGACAGAAGACATGCAGTTTCCTCGGCTAGTTTGAACTTTAACCATACAATGGAGACAAAAGTCTTAATTTCTTTTTTTAAGTATTTTTTCAAGGAATATGTTTCAAATGCATACAACTACCTATATGCAAAAAGAGACATTACTTAAATTTTTTGAGATTTTCACTTTTTGTTATATTTTTGAAGCACCAACACTTGGCTATATAAAAATGTTAATAAAAATGAAATAATCCAAATAGTTGTGGAGAATTTGTCAAAATAAACAAAGCAATATTTTCATAAAATACTATATTTATTGCATTCAAAATCTGTTTTCTGTGTTACAATTTGATTTTTCGAAGGGCCGGTTTCGTTTACGGAATGTCAGTCTTTTATTAATGCATTATGTTGATGTTAAAAATAAATTTATGCCATGACGGGCTAAGAAAGCGACTTAAATAAAAAAGTATTTTCAACAGGTGACGTTTAATTATTAATAATAAACTTCTTAGTTATTTCATAACGATTGGTTCGATTCCCGACCGGGTCTGACCCAAGACTTGAATGTGGGTAGTGATTGTTCTTTCGCCAAGCACTCAGCATCACGGAATGAAAGTCACGGTTCTTTCGGATAGGAACTTAAAATTAACCAGGTCCCGTGTCACGGCGGGCTTGGCAAGCTTAACAACCCTGCTGTATTATGGCATCAGCGCAACGCACAGGGAAAATTTCTGCACCTACGTCTATAGCTGGCGACGTCTTGATATAAGTGATCTGAAATATTCTTGACTGGGACATTCAACATCATTACTTAATTCAACTCTTCTCAGTTAATACATATGCATTATATCCTCAAGGAAACACTTTGACTATGTTTTTTAGTGTTTCTAGTGAAGGTGAGATGATGTCCCACTTGGTTATATGCAAACTGCGTTCAGTTGAGTAATGGTGTTTAACGTCCCAGTCAATAATATTTCACTTATAACGAGACGTCGCCAGCTATAGGCAAAGGTGCAGAAATTTTGACAGTGCGTTGCACTGATGGCATTATTATTTTCGTGCCAAGCCTACCTTGATACGGGACCTCGTTTATTTTTAGTTTCCCATCGGAAAGAACCGCAACTTTCAATCCGTAATGCCGAGTGCTTGGCGAATGAATATTCACTACCTACTTTCAAGTCTTGGGTCAGACCCAGTCGGGGTTCGAATCCACAACCCCCCACTTACGGAGCGAGCACTCTACCAACTGAGCTACCGTAGTGGCAAGCGCTACCGTAGTGGCAAGCAACAATGACGTGCACGCTTAACATTAAATTTTAATATTTATTTTGGATCAAGGCATTTATGTATACGGAATACATGACATTATTTCGTCTCCATCATTTGGAACATTATTTATGTATTAACTGCAAATCTTATCATTACCCATGTAATGGATGGATTATTGCTTATCATCGGAATATTTCTAATGAAAGGCCAGGTATGCATGTCAAAAATTGCGTTTGTATAAAAAACAGGCAGACATACCAATCTGTGTCCAAATCGCGATCCAAATGCAAAATAAACACTTTAAAAATGGCAAGTTAAATTAAACACGTGACTCACCAGGAAAGCAGGGGTATGGTGTTTAAGAATGGCAAGCACCTCCCGTTTAGCTAGCTACACCTGCAATCATCAGCATCTAAATGAAACATACCACATTATGTCCAAATCACAATCCCAAAGCAAATTAAACACTTTGAAGCTGGCAAATCGGGTTAAACACTTGAACTTCCACCAGGGAAGTGAGACCGGGTGCTCTGGAAGGGTAAGCACCCCCTGTTTAGCTAGCTACATCAGTCAATTAAGAATGAATTGAAATAAATATGTAATTATACCCAAAGTAATTTAGGATACAGAGACATCATACTTATTAACAATATTGTTATGACAGCCATATAAAGTTTTAATTTGAAGAACCTTAATAAGCCTGGGCTTGCAATTTCCATTTGTCAACGTGAGGCCGCGGCGGCCCGATGGATTAGACGATAGTCTATAAATCCAGGGTCTCTCACCGCTGTGGGTGCGAGCCCCGTTCAAACCACATGTTCTTTGCCAGTTGGCCTTTACTAGTTCGCCTGGTATCAGTGTAATGTGACTGGTGGAGTGGTACGCTTGCCTGCGGTGTATTGATTCAGTAAGCTAGCACGTTAAAGTCGCCCTGCGTGCGTGCTAGTACAAGGCAGACCATAAAAATACGCTCGCACTTCACACGCATACACGAACTTGTTCAAAGAATAATCCATAGAGAATAATAAAATACTGTATTTCCATAAATTCTGTTCACATGGAAAATGCCAGAAAAAAATGACAAAACTTAATACAAAAAATACTGACCTAGTAGGTAAAAATAATTTTCATTCATCCAAAAGTGAACTTAATTCTGTACATAGAGCAATGTTGTAGTTTTTTAACAAAATAACAAATATGACCATGTCAAAATCATCCCTTCTGTACCTTCTTACTTGGAGCAACTATAAACGTTATGTCATAATTGGAATATTCATGATGATCACACCTGGAACAAAACCCGAACAACAATGACCTACCTGACCCTAAATGCCCTAATGTAACTTTGAATAAGACCCAATTGGTGTATAAACTTGATCAAATTTCCAAAATTTTCGCAAAATTTCTCTATGTACAGGAGAACTGAAAAATAATGTTTTTCCTTAAAATATAATTTGGTTAGATCAGTGCATTTTAAATGCATTTTATTGATAGTTTAACATTTTCAATTAAAAAAAATAATAATAAAAACCATGTGCACTCAATTTATGGAAATACAGTAGTTTTCGTCGCGAATAGCTGAGAAATTACTGATGCGACGTTAACCAACATTCAACAAGCCAACCCAATGATATTTTAAGGGTTCTATGAAAGTGCAATCCTCGATAAGCATGTTTCTTTTATTGATTATGTACAGTGTAAAAAGTCAGCGTGCAAAGACGGAGCTGGGGTGGTAATTTAAAATCATGTATTCTAGATTAACGCACTCGCACATAAATAAGCTGTTTATTCACTTAGAATGTAAATGCAAAATCTATAGTACCGCGTGTGGCCGAATATTCATCACATTATTCAACTACATGGAAGAACAGATTTCCTTATCTCTTTAAATTATGTGTTGTCATACAAATGTAACCGGAAAGAGTCTCTATGAGACGCTTCCTTGACCCTGGATTCTTTGAGGGAGTATTTTCTGGTTTCAGTTCGAGTTTTAGGCGAACGAAGTCTCCATCCAGGGAAACTAATCGTCAAAAGCATGTAAAATTATGCTTGGAAAATGTTCTTATGTCACTGGATAGAGGGTTCACTTTCCTGTCTCAACAGATACTCAAGAAATACCCCCCCCCCCAAAAAAAATAGGTATAATAGCATTTATTGTAAAATATGATTATTCAAAGAATGGGAATAAGCTTTTCAGGGGAACGTGACGCACAGGTGAGCTTCTAAATAAGGACATTTCGGTTAAGAGGGAGAAGTAAAGACAGTCAAAATTAAAAGGAAAAATGGGACAGGGATTGGAAAACAGAAGAAATAATATCTTTTGTGAAGCATCTCAGTTAAACCAAACCCAGGAAAGTTGGTTCAAATACAGTAGAAAACTTCTAGAATAAAACCCACCCTTGAATATTCAATATATACCTTGTGGTGATAATAGCTTTATAACTGCAACCAGTGAGAGAGAGAGTGTGTGTCTATAAGTGACAAACCATTGATCTATATTTCTCACACCTGTGACTTGTAAATCCCGCGTTTTTACCCATGTGGGATTTCCTTGTCTCACCCTAGGGTTGAGACAGGCAACACGCTGAATTTCCCGTGTAGTTATACCTGCTCTGGATTTATCGTTGAAAGGACTTAATAAGCTGAGAAAAGTTCCGAAGCCCTTTTCATTTTAATGTAACAACCCCAAGTCTGCAAGTTTTGTTGGTATGTTACAAAGTACCATCTTTTGCTAAAACATGCATTTTAAAAAACACTTAGAAATTATATGCCAATAAATTTAAACAGTCGCCATTTTGTTTTCGGAATTATGGGTTCAAAATCTCAAAATTTTACTTGGTATCCGTCATTTTTGAAATAAAGCAAACTCGAAGTATGTCAAATTAAGCATGTTGCTAACTTTTACTAAAATTTGAAACCCCAAGTAACATTACTGCATTGGCACACTATATGTCGCCATTTTGTTTTTGGAATTATGGGTTCAAAAACTAAATATTGAGCTTGGTATCCGTCATTTGTAAATTCGGGATCCTCAAATCATGTTAAATAAATCATGTTACCAACATTTACTATAATTTTAAACCCCAACTTATATTTTTGCATTAGTACACTATTAATTTTAGCCGCCATTTTGTTTTTGGAATCATGGGTTAAAACATTCAAAATTGAGCTTGGTATCCGCCATTTTTAATTGAGCAAACTCGAATTATGTTAAGTGAATCGTGTTACCAACTTTTACTAAAATTTGTCAACCCAAGTAATATTTTTTGCATTGGTACATCATTAATTTTAGCCGCCATTTTGTTTTTAGAATTATGGGTTTAAAAACTCAAAATTGAGCCTGGTATCCGCCATTTTTGAATTCAGCACCCTCGAATTATGTTAGAAAAGTATGTTACCAACTTTTACTAAAAATGCCGCTTCAAGTCACATTTTCTGAATTTGTTCCTAGTCTATTATTTTATGATGATCTTTATCACAGGTTGGACTGTACTAAAGTATATGCATAATACACGTTTCGCAATGAATCTTATAATTTTGGTAAATTTAGAAAACCGGTTTCTTGTAGTTTTTTGTCGCCCAAATCACATTTTCCACGTACCCAACTAGTTATCTCCCTTTAACACGTAAGCCGAACGTTGTTAATTTAGCAATTTGACGTATTTAAGTGGATTTTTAAGTATTTTGGCTAAAATACCAAAATTAAAAGAATCTTTGCAAAAGGTATATTAATATGAAAATAGGCATTGCCTATCCCGGGAAATGTCCAAATTTATTATCAGGTTATTGTGTACACAAACACACACACAAAAAAAGAGATGGCACACATTGTTTTTGTCTTACCAAATACTAGTGGAACTGACTATAGTTAACTACCGCCAAGTTCTTGCGTCATCTTTCAATCATGTTCTGTCACACAGAACTGAGTTTTGGTATGATCTTTCCAGGGACACAAAAGGCTATTCAATTACCCAATATAGTGAATATACTAATCCATACCACAACATTCTCACGTTGTAATGTCTTCTCATCTTGAGTCACCTTTTAGCATACCATGTGAATAATTTAATCTACTGATTTATGGATTGCATAAATAACTACTCCTGTTTCTTAAAACAAGATGCGTATCATATCACCGTTCAAGATTGCCCCATTCAATTAATGAAGCAGTTATACCAATGAAAAACAAACATACTAATCCATGTCCAAATCACAATCCAGGAGTAAAGTCAAAAAAAACTTTGAAACTGACAAGTTAGGTTAAACACGCGAATTTCCACCAAGGAAGTTTTCTGGAAGGGTAAGCACCTTCTGTTAGCTAGCTTCATTGGCCACGTGTGTAATCAATATTAAGTACTAACATCCACAGGTCAATATTGGACACAGAGACATCAAACTTGTCAACAATACAGTGATGATGGTCATAAAACTTTTTTGCCGAAGGCACTGATAAGCCTAGGCTTGCAATATCCCTTGGTCAACAATCTATTCTGTTTTTGACCGCCTTGGTTGCTCAATGGTATAGCATCCTCCTGGAGAGTGGAAGGTTTTTGGTTCCAACCTGACTTGTGTTATACATGACAATACTTTAAAATTTGAGTTACTGCTTCCTCATTTTGCAAGCCACATTTGACTTAGAGGATAGACTATCGACTGGTTATAAAATATTAATTGGGAGTGGAATGCTTGTCTGTGGCGTGCTGACTCTGTGAGGCAGCACCTTTAACGCACAACCCGATATGAATACAGTGGTATGAGGGTAAGCTCCTCTTACACCTTCAACATTCACAGCCATATAGTACCATGATAAGAATTTTCTAAAGCAAAGACCATTGCAAGTAACAAATGATATGATTAAAACTTGACAGGCTTGTACCGAAATAATGTTAATTTTAGCCTAGCCCCTTTAAGTTTCACTGCATGAAGAGCCTCAGCCCCGGAGAGTTGAAAATGCTTTTAACTTATATCGAGACGGTTAATTCTAAGATGGTGGGTTGGAGCTTTTTTTACCCCAGTCAAGATTATTCATTATTCACCTAAATTAAAATGGAACATTCTGGGATGATATACTAGAAAGATGTTGCTTTAAGATTTATATTGAAATGGTCACTTCTGTGGATGGTGGAGTGGAAATTGGCATTTATTCACTTATACCAACTTTTTTTCGAGAACCAAGTCTGGGGTATTAAAGAAGGTAATGTTGATTTACCCTAGTTAAACTTTTTACATTTATTCCGAGAACTGTAAATTATTTGAATCCCCTGCCAGCATTAGTAGCCCAGTCGCCATCCCTGGAGGTTTTCAGCCTTACCTAAGTGGATCTCAACTACAGTCAGCTGCTAAACTCATTATGAATGTTTTGTTATTGTTATTTTCATCACAACATTTTCAGACAGCGGTCCATCTCATTGCACAACATGTACAGTTTCCTCATCAGTTATGTCCAAGTAGTTGAAGTCAGTTCTAGTCAGCACCTTAAAGTCAAACTGGTCCAGCCACAGGAGCTCGGGGAATATTATTTTAGTTTATATTGGTGTCAAGATCGTATTATTCTGTTGTTTTATGGAGAATAATACGATCTTGCCACCAATATAAACTAAAATAATATTCCCCGAGCCCCTGTTGTCCAGCTCGATCAGCTGATCATGATATCCACGTCACATGTAAACAAACAGAGGATTTATCAATATTTACATTAAATTCGGAATAAATGTCAATAAATTTTATCTTTATTTTCATAAAAATGATTATTGGGACGATCTGTTAATTAATTCTTTCGAAAGGCGCATTTTATTATTTTTCTTAAAAATCGATCATTTGTGACAACGTCTTTCCCGTCCTGGCGAACGCCATTTTTGTTTACACTGCATTCAGCGAGGGTCACATATGCACTCAAAATTTCCATTCAATTAAGTAATAATATGTGAAAAAGTGTTACCGTAGAAGTCATATACTGGTTATGCTAACCTCGTAATAGGTTTGTGTCAGGTAACTATGGTTATCAATTATCTAACTTGAAATCGGCAAACTTTGTATCTTCCCGCATTGTATACTGTGTGATCATGGTTGATGCACGTGAGAAGCCGGTCGCTGATTGGCTTACAGTGGTTATCGATCTGAATTGAACTTTGACCCAATCAAAAGAAATCACGTCATTGCGAATCTTGAAACGCTACACTTGGAGATCAGCCAGAATGGCGAAAGAAACGTAAATATTTTGTATTCGATCAACCTATTTAAATTATTACTTGTTTCAATGAATTATTTTCACGATAATCGATTTTTGGTTTCATTTCTGATGTACGAGACGAGACGGGCGAGATTTCACCCATATGGAGCTCACTTCCTGTCGATTTGACCCCTTCAATGGCCTTGAGAAAAGTGGTGCACGCGCGGCGTCAAATGATTTGGACGTACGGTCTATGGAATTTTTCCACAATTTTCTATGACGTCATAATACATACGTGTTACCTATAGACGGGAAATTCCGTATTATTTTTATGTGTTTTATCACGTAAAGTTAGTAATTGAAAATGTTGTATTACCGGACACACCATTTCATTGTTTAAATAAAACACGAAAGAGTGAAAAGCGAGGCGCTTTAATTTCCTCGGTAGCTGTCCCCTGTAGTTATCTACTGTGATGACTGTGTTTAGAAATTTAGGATTGTAGGAAAATTAAGTGGGGAAAACGGGGAATTAAGGGATATTTTCAATTTGCATTTTGCTGACAAATGTGACTGTCGTTCACGTTCTGATGGTAAAACATACAACGATACTTTTTGTAGTGTAATTGTATGAAATAAAGCGTGAAAAGACGTGATATTTATTCGGCTGTATAATTTTGCTACCATTATAGGTTTAAATTGACCGTGTTAATAAACACCGCCCATCATTTCGGTGAACCAACTATATATATAGCATTGGATTTCTATGCTTTAGGGAAAATTTTGTTTATGTCAAAATTCAAAAGTAATGACCAGATAATATGTAGTTTTCATAATCATCTAAATAAACTATCTTCGATGGAATAGTTTGATTTGTTTTGTATGTATGAAAACCACAAGACTTTTTTGTACAAGTAACCGGTATACATCTTACAATTTCATGATGATGACAGTGAACAAAACTGGTATCAAAATGTAGGTTTTTTCACTGAAGATTTTCCATTTTCAAAATGAACCAGGGTCACGTCTGCCAACATGGTAAAATAAATAAAACGCTTTCAATCAAAATATAATGGAATAAAAACAAAACAAATTTCTGCATCTTTATGCAAAATGAAAATGTGTAATGACAAAACTTTAAATACTTTTTTTAATATTTTTATTATTTTTAATGACACATTACATGCTATAATCATACAACAAAAAGAGCATAGTATACAAATACTAACAGAAAGACAAAAAAGACATTTCTTAACACAGTACATGTTTTATATATAAAGGGAGATAATTCACATATTTTGGGTGTTCATCAGGTTATATTAATTAATTCCACATATGTATATGGTAGAAATAATGCCTTCTACATATCTAATGATAGTCTTGAATATTTATTTGTAAAAAATAAAATTGCATAAACAAATGGTTAATTGCTTATTTCCTTTTAGGGAAATCCTAAAGAATTTTAAAAGTCATTTGGGGAGGTAGAAGAACAGTTATATCTTAAAACAAATTCATCCAGTGCTTCCAATATTTATCGTATTCTTGCCATTTACATTTCTTAAACATAATACATGTATATTTTTCAATGAAAAAATATTCTTGCAAGTAGTTTTGTAAACTAAGTATGTGAACCTCTGATTTTTTTCAATTTCATTTTAAAAAATATAGTACTTAGTGTGTAAAATTATGAAGTTAATAACTTTATTTGCTTTCAATGACATGGTTTTTCCAAACAGGATTGATAGAAGATCAAGGTTAGGTCAATTTGTAATATACACGTTTAGTATCCAGGTTTGTAAATCATTCCATAGAGTCTGTACCTTTGGGTAATAATAGAACATATGCTCTATAGATTCCTCTATATTCTTATATTGATTACAGGGTTTATCTGAAAAAAATAGTTTTATATGTTTAATAGGAATTGGTTTCAATTATCTATGTAGAATCTTGAACTGAAACCACTGAATTGTAGTAATTGTGTTGTTTTGAATGGAAGTAAATATATGTTTTTGACCATTTCTGGTTAGCAATGTAAATAACTTTATCAGACCATTTAGATTGACTAGTTGGTGTTTCTATTTCACTTTTGGCAAGAATATGATAAATATCTCTGCATCCTTTTGGAGATTTTATTATAATTTTAAGATTTGGTGGTATATGGCAATCGAAATAGCTGTTATTTAAGCTATTGTAGTCAAAATTACATTTCTTTAGATATAACAGTGGTAATCAAACTGTTAAACTCCAAAAAATTTGTGTTTAAGTTGTAAACATTTAAAAAAGAATCATAACAATATAAAATACCTTTCTCGTCAAACAGATCTGAAATAATTCTAATGCCATTATTAAAGTAATGCTTATAGAAAATAGTGTGTTTATCAATCATAATATCTCTATTATACCAGATTTGAGCATTTAGAATATCACTATCACTAAGAGGGGTAGTTTTATGAGTAAAAAAGTTCCAGCTATTGAACACATCTAAATAAAATTTATTATTCAGATTATCTGTAAGTTCTGAGATATATTCTGGACCTAATTTGAAGATGTTATCTAGTTTACCATTACAAATAGTTTCTAATAATCTGTACCATTTTATATTTGTATATAAAAATCTTCTGATCCATGACACTTTTAGAGATTTCAAAAATAAATCTAAATTAATCATTTTTACACCCCCTTCTTCATAGTTTTGTATCATTACATTTCTCTTTATACTATCCACTTTTGACTGCCATATAAACTGAAACAATGTTGAGTTTAAATCATCTACAAATTTAGAGGAAGGGTTTGGCAGACATTAAAGTAATGTTAATTTAGATATGTCATATACCATTTTTTGAATGTATTTTATGATTAAATTAAAAAAATAGTATATGACAGATAAAATGAGAGATTTAAGGATTGCTAGTACTGTGAGATTTCTTCTATTCCAAGATTTGATTAGTTTGTTTATTTCTAAAAGCTTATTATCATAATTTAGTGATTCAATTTCACGTATGGTTACAGAAAAATTAATTCCAAGCAATGTGAATTCTTGTGAACCCAAATTTAATTTCCATTTTGAATGGTGGAAAACTTCCTTTGAAAATTTTTTGCTACCTATCCAGATAACTTGTGTTTTTGAAAAGTTAATTTTCAAGCCTGAAATTTTGGCATAATAATCAAGAACATATAGTGAAGAGTAAAGGGATTTGACAGAACCATCTAAATGAAGAGAAGTATCGTCAGCATATTGCGATATTTTGTAAATTTCTTTGTCAATACAAATACCTTTTATATCTTTGTTATTTCTAATATAGATACCTAATATTTCTGCACATAGAAGAAAAATGTATGGACTCAATGGGTTACCTTGTCTACACCCCCTGCCTATTGCAAAGAAGTTGGATAAAAAACCACGTTGGGTTACTGATGATGATATATTATTGTAGAAAGTATTTTAAATACTTATTATATTACATTATATCATATATTTATATTATATTATTTTAAAACATTATATTATATTATATTATATTATATTATATATATTATATTATATATATATTATATTATATTATATTATATTATATTATATTATTATATTATATTACATTATATTATATATATATATATTGCTTGTCTTTGATGTTCTCCTAATTTATATTTATTTACTTATTTATTTAATGAATTCAATAATTAATTATATATCCATTAGTTTATTTATTTAATATTGTAACTTCATGTTGATTTATATTTTGTAACATATTATATTGAAGGAGACTGGTTTATATAAGAGTTTCACTCTTGTTCCGGAATCCTCATTGCATCTATTTGTAATTATGTATCATGTATTTCATAAAAATAAAATATTGTTTAAACTAGATACTTATTATGTGATTTAAGTGGCAGCAAAAAAATTAGATAAAAACAATTAGGTGGAAAAAAATTAGATAAAACAATTAGATGGAAAATAGTGAATAAATAATTTTTTTTTTTAAAAATCCCAACACTTTTTAAGTAATTTCTTGCACAAATCTGCTGCACTAGTACAGTTCTTAATACGTTTTTCACGCAGATGTTGAATGAGTAATATTGAGCTACAACTATATTGGCAGAGTCCAACCATATACAATTAATTCCACGATGGATAAAATTCTAGGGATATTACTCCCTCTATGGACAAACTTAATGTAATTGACGACCTTGTAGTTGGAGCATATAAATGTTGCTGTAGTGTCGTTGGTAGGTCCATGAAAGGTGTCACACGCTTCCAGGTTATTCAGTGCAAGTCCAGCATACATAGTGACATTATAAAAACGTTCATCTAGAAAGATAGAAAAAAACTTAAATATTAGACAAACCAGCAACATGGCAAATAATGTAGATCCAATAGTTTAAAGAAACAGTCAAACCTGTCTATAATGGCCGCAAGAGAACCAGTAAAAGTAGTCTTTAAAGGCAGGTAGCCTTTACATACTGGTTCAAACTAATATGAATAAAGAACAATTGGGATACAATTCTACTGGCCTTTATAAGCAGGCGGCTTAAAATAGAGATGATTTATTTATCATTGTGTTTAGACTTGTACAGTTTCTTGAGAGACACATTTTGTGACTCGGTGGGTAGTCACTACTAGAAGCTTTGTTACGCTGTGTTATGTAATAAATGCCAAGTAATGTAATACCCGCCTTGTAGTGTAATAATCTCTTTCTTGACATAATAACACCTTGTTATGTAGTAAAAAACGACGTACAATGTAATAAAATAAGGTTTCGCGTTATGTAATAAAATTCCCGTGTAATGTTAAATTGATTTTGGTGGCAGCCATTTTGCCAGCCATATTGAAAACGTTATTAACGCCATATTGAAATCGGACTGTCTAATCGGCTGACGAATTTGTTCCAACAACTGATCTTGATCGCAGGTGGAAGTCATTGTCACTCAATATAACCTGTATTTCAATAGTATGGACTGAGAGGGCCCCAGACACAACAGACTTTATTTAGCACCAAAAAGAAAGGCATCACAGCATTATTGACCTAAAATTACCTTGACCTTAAATATCAAATTTGTACGTCGTGTTTCCATTTTTACCTTTACCCATATTCGTCCAATTTTATTTTAAGATTACACAAAATTTTATTACATAACACGAAACCTTTTTTATTACATTATGCGTCGTTTTTTGTTATTACATTATACGAAAAAAATTTATTCACTACATGGTAAGTATTACATTTCTTGGTAGTGATTTCATAACACGGCGTAACAAGCCTTCCATTCATCTGTACTAACAGGGGAAACGTTTAAAGAAAGGTAAATTACAGAAAAGGAATCGGATTACAAATGTCCGGAAATCATCTTATAATTTATGAAGTCGCTGCTGTATAATGCAATCAGCGCAACACACAGGCAAAATTTCTGCACCCTCGTCCATAGCTGGTTACGTCTCGATGTAAGTGAAATATTCTTGACTGGGACGATAAACATTATTTTCAGTTCCCATCCGAACAAACCATGACTCTCCTTTCGTAATGGCGAGTGTTTGGCGAAAGCAAATCACTGCCCACTTTCAAGTCTTGGATCAGACCCATTCGGGGTTCGAGCCCACGACCTCCAAATTACCGAGCGACCACTCTATCAAAATACCAGTATGACAAACATTTGTACAGAATATGGTAAAAAATGACTAAATTGTTCCAGACCTGTCGGATATCGATATTTGAGATACGGGTCTTCTGATCGGGGATATGGATCAAATGATTCTAACCGTATAGAAGAAGCATGCGATATGTACGTAGGATACAGACCTGTCGAAAGTTTAACCCAGGGGAGACAAAGTCCGGTTGTCGAATAGCCGAGATATGGACAGTTGGTGGCCGAAAACTGCCTACTAGAGATATATAACAGGTCCTGAAATTCTGTTGAAAAATAGCAAACAAGGGGCTGAGATGAGCTATTGATTCGACACAATTCCTGAGATAGGGCTGAGATGAGCTATTGATTCGGCACAATTCCTGAGATAGGGCTGAGATGAGCTATCGATTCGGCACTATTCCTGAGATATGGCTGAGATGAGCTATCGATTCGGCACTATTCCTGAGATAGGGCTGAGATGAGCTATCAATACGGCACCAGTCCTGAGATAGGGCTGAGATATAGATCGATTCAGCACATATCCTGAGATAGTGTAGTGTTAAACTTTCGGCAGGCCTGTACTTCTAAGTGCATGATTAAAAAAACTTACAAAAGCCATACTCCATTCGTTTGAAAACCGTAACCTTTTTTACGACAGTGTTATTAAGTTCAATCCACCAGTAAGGATATCCAATGTTGGAGTTCTCGGAATGATAAAATGTGGTTCTATTGCCATCAATAGCGTACGTAGTGGTTGTAAAACACATAACCATCAGTATGTACATATCCGGCTGTCGATCCTAAATTTGCACCCTGCAACTTCAGCTTAAAACCTGAAAATTCCAATCAAATTGATTTTAAATAACAAAAACATGCATTGTAAATTAAAGGGTAAGCTTTTGTTTGTTACACATACCAATACACATACCAATTGATTTATGATGATCCGTGCACTTAACAATGTGCTGCTTTTCAATCAAAAACAAACATTCAACGTAATAATCACAATCCCTCATGCAAATTAAGTTAAACACGTGAACTTCCATCAGAAAGTGAGGCCGAAACGGAAAGCACTTTTTGCATGGCTTGTATGTATTTTTTTGGCAAAATAAAAATCGTATTATTTGCTTTAGCGACTTGTTCTCTCTCGAACGAGTCTGTCGGACTTTAAAAGACGATACCCCTTATCATGACAGGCGTGGTATGTTAAAAATCCGCCCTTTACATTGCTCTGAGCATATTGCAAACAAAATCTCTGTCACTTCAACTATAGCTGGAGAAATATTCTTGACTGAGACGTAAACACAACTCAATCAATCAATCAATCAATCAATCAATCAATCAATCAATCAATCAATCAATCAATCAATCAATCAATCAATCAATCAATCAATCCCTTTCATGGAACGGGGGAATTAAAAATTATATAACCACATTTTTAATGGAACATTTTTCTTTACTTGTCTATAAATAGCATTGTTTTGTGTCGCAGCTTCATTTTAGTATGGTAACGGTTTTTAACATTATTTGTTCCTACGAGTCCAGTCAAAATTACTTTTACTTATCATAATAATAATAATATCAAATCATCGCCAGCTATAGGCGAAGGTGCAGAAATTTTGCCTGTGCGTTACGCTGAAAGTGTTATACAACAGTTTTTTATCTTTCCAAGCCCACCGTTACAATAGGTCTCGTTTTTTTAAGTTCCCGTTGAAAGAATTGGACTTTCATTTAAAAAATGTGAGTGCTTTGCAAATGAATAGTCACTACTAACTTTCAAGTCTTTGGTAGGTAGGGTAGAGGTTCGAACCTACGACCTCTAACTTACAGAACGAGCACACTACCAACTTGTGTTATTTTACGAGATGAGGGATTATATATGCTATTGGTTTGTTCTGGACTTACTCTTTGTGATACAAACTGCAGAACCGTCCTTCTTAATAATACACTTCTCCTCATTTGAGCACATTTTTGCGCCGCAAGGGTTAGAAACCTGAAATTTTTAAACCAATGTATTAGGTAAGTTTAATTGACATTTTGCCGACAACGCCCACAATGTTCCGACACTGGCCGCCATCACGGTACCAAAGCAGTGTCGCGGCAACTAATGACGTACTATAGCTACTTATAGAACTTTAATTTTTTTTATTCTGAATTTTATGTTAGTAGTTTTTATCTCATGCACAGAGGAGTGCCCTGGCACAATTTAGGTGTGGAATAGCACCACTTTGTATTGAGACAGGGAGGTATGAAGGTATCCCATTAGAAAACCGTACTTGTTTTGTGTGAAATCGGAATCCCATGTTATTTTATATTGTGTTTTATATGACGATTTAAGAGATGTTTTATTTGAAAAGCAAGAATTGTTGGTTTAACTTATGGTTTAAGCTTTGACCTTTTAAGCGATTCCGACAAATTATGTATGATTTTAGCCCACAGTGATATGTATTTAAGTGCTGCCAAGTTCTACAGAAGTTTTTTATTACGTCGCAATCATTTTTATATTCATAAGCAGTTGTGTATATGACAGGTTTTAATAAGCGTTTTTTGTTGTTCTATAGTTGTTTTTTAAATTTTAAAGTCTCATAACTCTTTTAAGAGTGGCATATTTATATATTTTTATGTGTGCTAATAATGTTTTATATGTTGTATATATTATGATGAGACTATAATAAAATTTATTATTATTATTATATTATACTACTACTACTACTAATAATAATCACTTTATTGGAAAACTGAATTGTAGTGTCATCCAATCATTTAATCATATAACAAATATGGATATTATAGTAACATGTAACTTTCTATAATATTGATCTTACATTATAGAGTACATCTGATACAACACGTACATGTAATCAATCAATCAGTGCAATATAAAATTAATTTAGAGTTGTGTCAGTGACGTCATTAATTAAAAGTGGGACACGCGAAAAATAATAATTTTAAAGTACATTATTGAGAAATGTCGATTACAGTTCGATTTTTCAATCGATCTTATTTTGATAACGCATTACTGTATTTCTATAAATTCGGTGCACTTCGAAAATGCAAGAATAAAGTCGAATTTTCCAACAAACTCACAAAAAATTGTAAACAAAATACTGACCTAATAGGGAAAAATATTTTTTATTTATCCAAAAGTGAACTTAATTCTGCACATAAAGCAATTTTTTAACTTTTTAACAAAACAACAAATATGACTACGTCAAAATTATCCCTTCTGTACCTTCTTACTTGGAACAACTATAAACGGTATGTCATAATTGGAAATTCATGATGATCACACCTGGAAAAAACCCCGAGCAACAATGACCTACCTGACCCTAAATGCCCTGATGTAACTTTGAATAAGGGTCAATTGGTGTATAAACTTTATCAAATTTCCAAAATCTTTGCAAAATTTCTCTATGTACAGGTGAAATGAACAATAATGTTTTTAATTAAAAATATAATTTGGTTAGGTCAGTGCATATTAAATGCATTTTATTGATAGTTTAATGGAAACATTTTCAATTAAAAGAAATAAAGAATAAAAACCATGTGCACTGAATTTATGGAAACACAGTAGTTAATTACAGTCAATAACCTACAAGGAAGGAATATATAAAAAAAATTAAGCGGATTTATAATAAAATCATTTATTATATAATTAATATATTCCATGTTTATGATTGGCTAAAACGGTTACACGTGACCATTGGATCTCACATCATATAACCACGGATTTTCCGGTGAATATCAAATTCGGTGTACGTCATCGATTTTTGTTGACGTTCTCCGTAAAATGATTAGAACGTCATCAATTAAGTGTACGCAAGTGATTGTGTTTTGTTATTTTTTTTTTTCATAGAACGTTGACGTTATGGCATTATCAATTTACAATGTAGTGTGTAATTGATTGTGTCTCATCCAGAATGCCAAATATTTTTTCATAGAATCAGACTTAAAAAGTCAGATTGCTCTAACTAAAGCGGGATAATTTTAGTGTGATCAACCAGGGTGGGCAGGGAAATCTAACATCGGTAAAATAGTTAGATTGCCTGGTCACCGGTTTGAGAAAACATTGTCAACGGAAGTGCCACAGTGGCTAAATTATATGATAAAACAGTTAAGGACTTTTTAGTGGTTGTATATGTTGTGATATTCACCGGAAAAATAAATATTGATCGAGGCGACAAATTGTATAATACTAAAAGTTATCACTCAATAATTCTTTGAAGCAAAAATAAAATAGTTTTCATGAAAGAGTAGACCAGAGGTTTTTTTAAAATATCTGAGTTCTATTTTATTGGAGAAAAATATAAAATTGTTTCGATCAAAGAGTATGCGATTCTCTTGTGTATTTTAATACACAATGTATTTTGTAATTATGATATATGTTTATATATAAACTGGTACATTTATAAATGTCTTATGATATATAATTCCCAGTAAGTTATGGTTACTAATATATGTGTTAATTTTGAACTTCCTCTAGTCTACATTACCACATGACAAAATACCATACTATTTTATAATAATGTTTAAACCCACCCACTCACCCCCGTCCTATTAAAAAAAGAAAACATGTTATCAGTTTAGTGAATTAGAGTTGATCATAATAGAGTTATTTAACGTCCCAGTCAAAACACTTATATCGAGACGTCGCAAATAATAGGCGAATGTGCAGGAATTCTGCCTGTACGTTGCGCTGATGGCATACAGCAGTGTCCTTTATCGTGCCAAGCCTACCGTGACGCGAACCTCGTTTTTTTTAATTTCCAATCCGAAACAGCCGAGTGCTTGACGAATGAACAGTCACTACCCACTTTCAAGTCTTGGATCAGACCCAGGACCTTACAATTACGGAGCAAGAACTCTACCAACTGAACTACCGCAGTGGTTTTAAGCAGATATATCGCATGAACCTTCCTAATAATAAGATACAGGATAAGTTCGAGTTTCATTTTAATTGGTCCACTTTTTTTAAAAGTTATGGCCCTTGAAAATCTGTTTTTTTATTTATGATTTTTAATATACCTTAACTATAAGAGGAGACAAGTACCAGAGTTCGGCCTACTGGGCTCACTTTCCAAATAACAGTCCAACCTGCCTTAAAGGCCACCTCTATATAAGGGCCATCTGCTTATAAAGGCCAGTAGAATTACAGTCCAACCTGCCTTAAAGGCCACCTCTATATAAGGGCCATCTGCTTTTAAAGGCCAGTAAAATTGTATCCTAATTGTTCTTCATTCATATTATTTGAACCTGTATATAAAGGTCATCTGCCCAAAAAGGTCACTTTTTCTGGTTCCCTTGGATGGCCTTTATAGACAGGTTTGACTGTACAATAAATATCAGTTTTACAATGCAATATTTCAGCCTCGAGAAATTGTAAGACTTATTTTACTGTGCATAAAGGCCATTTTGAACATGGAATATTGTAAATTACGTTTTAATAAAGAATTGCTTGAAAAAATTAACAGTGCATATTTATTCATTATTAAGAGACCTAACAAAAATGTATATCCTTGTCAATGTTGCACGTTTTAGTTTACGTCTGTATGTAGAAAAAAAATCACATTTGTGACAGAAATATATTCTAGATAACCATTTGGACGCCAAATTATATATGAATGTTGGGTAAAATTTTACCTTTCACCTGCTAAATCAAGAAAATTCACACCTGGACGACCTACATATACAACCAATAGATAATGAGGTACATAATAGGACTATTTATACTTAACTATTTTGATTTTCTTGACAAAAAAAGTTACAAAAATGACGGGATGTAGACATTAACATAGACTGAATTAAAAAAACGTTTTTTTTTCACTAAGGTCTCCCTTTTTTGTGCTGATTTAACAAAAATCAAAATTAAAAATTGAATCACCATATATAGAGGATCTTGGACGAGTGAGGATTTAATAAGAAATTTATTAAACGAGTTTAAGAATTACATATGCCACGAGCCTTGGCGAGTGGCATATTTAATTAATGAACGAGTTTAATAAATTTCATCTTAAACCCTCACGAGTCTAAGATTCTATAAGCACCTAACCATTTTTATTTTAAAACATAAAAACACTGAATAGAAAACTTTTTTGTAATAAAATGAAAGGTGTCTTCCACCTACTCCCACTTTTTTAAATTAAGGTAAGAAAACCTTAAATTGTAAGTGGGAGTAGGTGGAATTTTATGTAAAAATAGAGGTTTTAAAAAATTAAATATAACATATTTTAATATTTTTTAAATTTTTTTTTAATTTAACAAATACTATCATTTTTAGCTCACCTGACCGAAGGTCATGTGAGCTTATGGTATAGCGCAGCGTGTGTATGTGCGTGCGTGTGTGCGTGTGTGCGTGCGTCGTTAACACCTATTTTCGACTTCTCCTCTGAAACTACTGGACAGTTTTTAATGAAACTTTGTCAGAAGTATATATGGGCCGGTGCAATTCAGATTTGTTCGTAGCGTTGCTATGGCTACCATAACTAGGTCAAGGTGACCTAGGGGTACAAAATTCTTAAAAAATCTCCAAAAGTACTGATCGGAGAAAAAATCTGATGTAATATTTGGCTTCTCTAGGGTCTTAAGCCTATAGTTTGTTCATTTTGTGAAATTCGGATAAAAAATAGGTTACGCGTTTTTGCGTTTAATTTTGAAAAAATCGTAAAATAGCTTCAAATTATTATAACATGACTATTTGACCAGATAATGACATGGGGTTTTCAGTTTTGACATCTTCTTGTTGGTATCTTCAAAATGAGGTCAAGGTCAATTGTGAAGGTCGTGACCTAATTTTTTTTACCTCTGATTATAATTATAATCTCAAAAACTATAAACTTTTGTATAGGCATGTATATTAGAATGTTGTAGGTATCGATACAACAATCATTTTGATGTATGGAAAAAGGTAATGGGTTCAAAGGACAAGGTCACATATGTGAAACAATACCGAAATGGTTAATTATCTCGAAAACTATAAACATTTTGTATAGGCATGTATATTAGAATGTTGTAGGTATTGATACAACAATCATTTTGATGTATAAAAAAGGTCATGGGTTCAAAGGTCAAGGTCACATATGTGAAACAATACTGAAATGGTTAATTATCTCGAAAACTTTAAACTTTTTGCATAGGCATGTATATTAGAATGTTGTAGGTATTGATACAACGATCATTTTGATGTATAGAAAAAGATCATGGGTTCAAAGGTCAAGGTTACAGATGCGAAACAATACCGAAATGGTTAATTATCTCCAAAACTATAAATTTTTTGTATAGGCATATATATTAGAATGTTGTAGGTATTGATACAACGATAATTTTGATGTATAAAAAAGGTCATGGGTTCAAAGATCAAGGTCACAGATGTGAAACAATACCAAAATGTTTAATTAACTCGAAATCTATAAACTTTTTGTATAGGCATGTATATTAGAATGTTGTAGGTATTGATACAACAATCATTATGATATATAGAAAATGGCTATGGGTTCAAAGGTCAAGGTCACAGATGTGAAACAATACGAAATGGTTAATTATCTCGAAAACTATAAACTTTTTGTATAAGCTTGTATATTAGAATGTTGTAGATATTGATACAACAATCATTTTGATGTATAGAAAAAGATCATGGGTTCAAAGGTCAAGGTCACAGATGCAAAACAATACCGAAATGGTTAATTATCTCCAAAACTATAAACATTTTGTATAGGCATGTATTTTAGAATGTTGTAGGTATTGATACAACAATCATTTTGATGTATAGAAAAAGGTTATTTGTTTTAAAGGTCAAGGTCACAGATGCGAAACAATACTGAAATGTTTTATTATCTCAAAAACTATAAACTTTTTGTATAGGCATGTATATTAGAATGTTTTAGGTATCGATACAACGATCATTTTGATGTGTAGAAAAAGGTCATGGGTTCAAAGGTCAAGGTCACAGATGTGAAACAATACTGAAATGGTTAGTTATCTCGAAAACTATTAACTTTTTTGTATAGGCATGTATACTAGAATGTTGTAGGTATTGATACAATGGTTATCATGATGTAAAGAAAAAAGTCATTGGGGTTTAGTATTTATGTTTTCTTTAAATCTATCAGCTAGCCATTAGTTATCAGGTGAGCGTATCAGGCCCATGGGCCTCTTGTTATAATTAAGGTAAATTTACCTGTGTGGCTAATAAATATAAAAACAAGATTAGTTGAAATAACATCTTGAAGTGGGAGTAGGTGGAATGAACCAAAATGAAATTCTTACTAATACTAAACTGATAAAAATCTACCAAAATTTCCACAAGTAATATAAATAATACATTTCATTGAGTATCGTATCATAAACTATATTTCCAAAAATAACAACATACTAGGCACAAAATGTTAGATATTGAATGAAGCATATTTCAATTTAGATTTTTCAAAATCTTTTAAGCTCTTTTAATAAACAATAAATATAATTGTTTTAATAAACACAGAATATAAAATAAAATGGATAACGAATAAAATATGCCAGGGCATATAATGTTACCAATTACAAATTATACCAGCATTAGACGGCCGTTTCGGAATACAATTCCTCATCAGTAGTGCTTGGACCAAAATTATGAAACCAAAATTATTTTGAAGATGTTGAAAAGATACCCAAAGGACCAAAATATATTTTACCAAATTAGGCTAAGAAAAAACTTTCATTCTGACAAAGTTTCTTTTCTTAGTTTTCCACACTTTTTCGTTTATTATTCGGCATCTTAAATTATTTTTAGTAATGTACAGAATGGTGCCATATATATTCGGACACTTTGTATAATTCTTCTTTATTTCATATGAAACGGTATATTTTTAAAAAATTCTCAAAAATTTATTTCTTGGTCAATTTCGATGATTTTTTCACCGTTAAATGTAAAAATTGTTGAAGTTTTTCTTAAAAATATTAAAAAAACAAATTTCTTTGTTTTTAATAGATAATCATTTAAAATTCAAAGGAAAATTTCTAAAATTGAAATCTACTATATAATCATGCTTCACATGGCTGTTTAAAAATTACAATGCTGTTCAGCTTATGTTTTCTTGACTGTTATAAGACGGACAATATTTTGAACATTATTGGAAGAAAGTACAACTAATTTTTCATTAAAGGATGAAAAAATCATGGAAATTGACCAAGAAATAAATTTTTGAGAATTTTTATAAAAATATATGGTTTTATATGAAATAAAGAAGTTTACAAAGTGTCCGAATATATATGGCACCACTCTGTATATATGCCTTTCTATTTTAAATGATGAGACAGACGGTGAGTAAACGTTTCGTTTAAATTGCAATACTTTCTTAAAGGTAATGGTTCCTAAATACAGTATTTGAAATTCATTTTTATTAAGTTATAAAATACTTACCAAACTGTAAACGGCGTCATTTACTTCAATATATGTGCAATCATCATTTGGAACTAATCTTACATTCTGGGATGTGGTATTTCCTGAATTAAGCTCACATGAAAAAGAACTCCGTTTGTGATTAATAGATTTACATATGGTCCAAGCTCTGCATTCTTTAATGCACTGCTTCACTCCAATGTTCTTTATTACATAGAAAACAGCCCCTTCCAGACAACCCTTTTGTTGCTGGACAAGGCATCTTACTGATACAAGTTCAATATTAAAAACACATACTAACACAACTCGAGTTAAAAGTTTGCAAAATGCTTGATATATTTTCATAGTTTTACTTATGGTATGAACAATAATTTTGTTGCTTTAGAGGATCTGGACGTGCGTCGCGAAATATATATCCTAGCAACCAGTCAACGCAATGAATGGCGTATACATGTGAATACAGTACAGGCCTGTCGAAAGTTTAACGCAAAGGTAAAAATTAAGTGCCGAATCGACAGTTAGTCTCGACTCCTCGTTCCCTACATGTCTTTTGTCAGCTGTTGTCAATTCATCGGCAGCTCTATGGTCACAAATTATGCAGATAGCGGCCACGAAGTAGCCGAGTTTCGTCGCCTTTTCGTTAGCTTAGTGTTAATCATTTAACAGGTCTGTAGTGAACGTGTGTATAAAAAAATCACTGCAATGTGTAATGATAATGCATTTTTATGAAATGTGTAAATGGTAATGTATTGTATATGGACAATTAATAATTCATATATCCGTTATACGGAACAGTAATATTATGTCTCTAGGGTTTAGCACTAAAAATACCCCGGCTCTAACTAATTATATATAATTTATATGACAGATTTCATTACGGAAGTACATGTGATTCGATGCATTACTTTTTTGTTCATTAAACTTTACATGCGTTCATACGGAAGCGTATTTCTACCAAAAAAAACCCAATAAATTCTAGGTCGTACGAACGAGATATTAGGATGTACGCATGGACGACTACAAAAGAGTACGCATAAAATATTAAGGTATACACTTAGTCAACCCTCTCTATAAAGGCTATCGAGATGAATCATTAAAGGTGACTTTTATAGGCAGGTAGCCCTTTTTTACGGGTACAAATAACATATTAACTTAAAACCAATTGGGATTAATTGCTACTGACCTTTATAAACAGGTCATCCTTGTATAGAGGTAGCCCTTAAGACAGGACCAACTGCACTTAAGACTACGCACAGAATACTAAAGAATACTCATGAAATATTAGGGACAGCGCACTAGATACTAAGGCGTGCGCACAGAATACTAGAAAGTACGCACAAAGTACTAACGACTACACACAGAATATGATGTGCTAGGAATGCACAGCATGCTAAGGACTAGTCTAAGGATACTAAGAAGTACGCACAGACTCCTAAGAACTACGCACAACATAGAAACTAAGGAGTGCGCAACGGATATGAAGACGCAAGTGCGGTATACAAAAGAATACGCACGAATTACTAGGAAGTATGTGCAGAATACTATAATAATAATAATAATATAATAATAATAATAATAATAATAATAATAATAATCATTATGATTGTATGTTTTTCAAAGATGTTATTTGGACTGAGACAATCATAGATATGACCCTTAATACTAAGGAGTGCGCATAAAATACATAAAAATTTCGCACAGACTATCTAAGAAGTGCGCATGAGATACTACAAGGTACGTATCCTGTACTAGAAAGTATGTACGAAATACTAATGTATATATACACTAAATATAAAGACTACACACATAATACTAAGGACTTAGCATCAAAAACTCTGCACGAGATGATACTGCCTGCGTACAAGTAATAAGAAATACGCACGAAGTACCAACGTATACACACTATAAACACTACGCACAAAATATAAAGGAGACGCACATCATACTAGAGAGTGCGCACGTCATACTAGAGAGTACACACGTAATACAAGAGAGTACACGCTGACTACTAGAGAGTACGTACGCAATACTAGAAAGTACGCACAGAATACTAGAGTACGCACTGAATACTAGAGAGTACACACGTACTACTAGAGAGTACAGACTGATTACTAGAGAGTACTCACAGAAAATAGAAATTACGCACGAAATACTAGAGAATACGCATGCCATACTAGAGAGTACGCACGTAATGCAAGAGAATACACTATCATACTAGATAGTACGTACGCAATACTAGAGAGTACGTATGCAATACTATAAAGTACGCACACAATACTAGAGTACGCACTGAAAACTAGAAAATACGCACATATTTCTAGAGAGTACGTACAGAATACTAGAGAGTACGCACGGAATACTAGAGAGTAAGCATAGAATACTAGAGAGTACGTACATATTACTAGGAGTATACACGTACTACTAGAGAGTACACACTGATTACTAGAGAGTACGCACTGATTACTAGAGAGTACGCGAGCAATACTAGAGACTACGCACAGAATACTAGAGTACGCACTATATACTAGAAAGTACGCACATATTACTAGAGAGTACACACGTACTACTACAGAGTACACACTGATTACTAGAGAGTACGCGAGCAATACTAGAGAGTACGCACAGAAAATAGAAAGTACGCACGAAATACTAGAGCGTACGCACAGAAACTATCTAGAGAGTACGCACATAATACTAGAGAGTACGCAAAGAATACTAGAGAGTAAGGACATAATACTAGAGTACGCAACGAAATACGAAGGCGGGTTTTTTCATGCCCTGTGTGCATATACTCACGATCTGTTGAATGCTGTTGAATGTACTCAAGTACATTAGAAATAACATAGTGACTAATTATATGATTACTCTATAATTAAATACTAAACTTGTTCTATAAACCGACCTGCCATGGGATATCGGTTTGTGTATAATTTATATCAATATCTAACCTGAGCTGGTGGTAACTGACTGGTCTACACATTCGCGGATCACAATGTATCTCGGCGACTAACACTAGAAGGGGGGGGATAAACCAAATAAATCCGGAATAAACCGGTAAAACCCGGAATAAACCAGTAAAATCCGAAATAATCAGGCAAAATCCGGAATTTTTTTACGACAAGTTTTCCGTAATCTAAAAATTACGACAAGTGTCTGATTAATTATTCCGGAAAAGGTCTGATTATCACGGTAAAAGTCTAAAGATTCCGGCAAATGTCCCAATTATTACGGGAAAAATTCTAAAAAAAAATATTTTTTAATCAATTTTTACCGTATTAATTGGACATTTGCCGGAATAATCAGATTTTTACCGTAATAATCACTTATTTACCGGAATAATCAGACAAGTTTCCGGAATAATCACTGTCCGACACTTACCGGAATTTTTAAAATCCGTAGAATTTACCGTAAAATATTTTAATTATTCCAGATTTTGACCAATTATTCCGGATTTTGTCTGATTATTTCGAATTTTTTGTTATAAAAATTTCGGATTTTCGCAAAGATTACGGAAAGTGTCTAACTATTCCGGAATTTCACAATTATTCCGGTAAAACCCCCTTCTAGTGTAAGTTTGAACCCCGTCAGATCCCAGTGTGAGAATGTATGTCAGTTTTCATGTCAAAGGTCGGTAGTTTCTCCCGGCACTCCGGTTTTCCCGAGGTTTTCCAAATTCAGTAATTGGAGAGTGTCACTTATTCGACATTGCAGCGTTAAGCATTTATTTTTTTTTACTATCTGTTGGATATATTTTAATTGTATTTGTACTATTTCAAACCGAACTGTCATATACCATTTTTTGAATCATTTTATGATTAAATTAAAAAAAATGGTATACGACAGAACTATGTTGCCACTACAGTAGCTTAGTTTGAGTACTCGTTATAGCTGGAAGGTCGTGGGTTCGTATCTCAGTCAGTTCTGAAGAAGACTTGAAAAAAGGGGGAGAAAGTGACTGTTTCACTAAGCACTATAAAAGTCACGGGGTCCTTTGGAAAAGACATGAAAAGATGAGCCCCATGTCACAGCAGACGTGACGCGTTAAAAAACCCTCCCTGTAAAGTGCCCTAGGTGTACTGCTAAGATAAAACTTTCTGTCACTTCACCTATAGCCGGTGGCGTTTCGATGTCAGTGAAATGTTTTTGACTGGGACGGAAAACTCCAATCAATCAATCAATCAATCAATCAATCAATCAATCAATCAATCAATCAATCAATCAATCAATCAATCAATCAATCACAATCATTTATGTTCAATATTTAATAATATGGATGATAATGTAATTTCAACATTGGTGAAACACTCTAAATTTGATCGTTTTTTTCAGTATTTTTCCAAAGAATACATAAACCATCTAAATAATTAGATTTTTATAAATTAATATAATCCCGTTTCTCAGTTACCTCTTTTCTCTTTAAAATCCACAAAATCAATTTATTGTAAAATTAAAAAATAACTTAAGTGTTTGTGAAAACCACTAAAATAAAAGTATACAATTACATTTTTTAACTAAAGAAAATATTTTTTGGGGGTTTTCAAAAAAAAAAAAAAAAAAAAATGCTTTTGTTCGTTTTCAAACTTGAATTATATTTTTGAAATATCTATATATATATAAAAATGTTGTCAAGCAACTTCCTGTGACGTAAGATACAGGTCTATCGAAAGTTTAATACGAAGCTGACGAATACGTACGGAATTGTCAACTCATCTCGATTCCTCGTTAGTCGTATTTCGACAATTTTTCGACAGCTGTTATAGATATCTCGGTCGCTAGCTATCCATGTCTCGAACAATCGACAACCGAGCTTGGGCTACTTGTCTTTAGTTTAGTGTTAAACTTTCGCCCGCTACGTATTGTACTTATCACGGTAAACTTAAACATAGGATCAATGTTTAATTTCGATATGAAGTTTATTTTTAGTAAGACATATTTTACTTCGGTAAATAAAATTATCAATATTCTTTTAATTATAAGATACTAATATTAGCATAGAATGTATATAAAATTAATAACAGTACAGGGATGTCTAAAGTTTAATTTAAGAAATGGAATTTTGTTTTTGTTCTACCATGATGTTATATTTACAATAATAATATACCTGTCTTCGATGAAACCAACAGAAGCAATTATGAAAGACAATTTGGGTCATGACCCTTGATTTGTATCAATTTTCCCGCAATATTGTGCCATGTCCTATACAGGGGGGCACGTGGTCATGTGAGATTAATAGAATCTGTCACCTGTTTGTGACCGATACCGGTTGATCTCAGTCGAGGGTGATATGATGTAACATATATCCCAATCGAGGCTTTGCCGAGATTGTGATATGTTACATCACATCACCAGAGACTGAGATCAACCGGTATCGGTCACAAACAAGTGATAGATTCTATTTCTCGTATTATTTAAGTGTTTATAACTGCGGTACATACAAAACAAAACACGTACCCTCATGGGGCCTCTTGCATTCCTTTGGGTACTTAATGCATTGTACAAATCCGCCCTTTGAAAATAATCCCATCGAAAACTCTTCAAAATTTTAAAATATCAACGATTTGTATTCAATGCGAATATAAAAAAAAACTCTGACAATGAAATATTTTGAATAAAAAGTAAAATAAAACACATATGTGAAAAATAAATAAAGAAACGCTTTGTTTTGATGACGTCAAGCGCAATGGTCGGATACGTCATCCTGATTGTTCAATTGTCGCGTGAGGCAGTACCAGACAAACTGGACAAGGCAGAAAAATCTAGCACTGGTGTGCGCGTGAGATTTATCTGTCCGAGGTACGAGAAACGCCGATCTCGCATGACTTAATATCCTATCTCACAAGAGCATGTATTGAAGAAATATCACCAAGGGTTAAAACAAAACAAAATATTTATTAAAAGAAAGAATTGTAAATATAAGAAATGACAGTTCTGCTCATGGTATTTCAAAGGGTAATGCAGGATAGTGTGGCGCGTGCCAAATTCAAAATGAAAGGGTATTTCAAGGCGCCAAACTATCTTGCATTACCCCTTGAAATACCATGATCAGAATGTCATTTCTTAACTGGGGAGACTGAAAACGGAAGTGCGAAGCACGTGACGTGAGGCTGAGCATTCTTAACCAATCAGCTTCGATGTGGTAGACGTGACAAAGATAAAGATTAAATTTGTGACGCCAAACTCGGCCAAATCACGTGAAGCTCCGCCCACATACGTTGACACGACGAAAAAACTTGTGTTTGTGACGTAAAACTCGACTACGTCGCGTGAGCATCTCCATGAGGTTATGGGGATTGTTTTGATAATGTGTTTCATATAAGGAAAAATAAAAGAATTATAAATATATAAAAATGAAGAAAATGCGTCAAAACGCCGCTGCCGAGTGAACAGATATACCGGGTGGTAAGTGGACTAAAATATGGCCGGGAGATAGATGACTTTCCACTGTCTTTAAGCCTCCAATTTGAATTTAATTTAAATTTTAAAAACAGAATAACAATACAAATGTATAAAAATGTTGTCATACAAATGGGGTTCGCCGCTGTACCACGTAATACACTCTAACGTTTTTTTGCGAAATGTTTATTTCCAATGGATATGGAATAGCACGAGATGACGTTTTCCCGCAAAAACGACGTCATTCGGGGAATATGTGACGTTGACGTGTTCCAAAACGTTCCACACAAACGTTAAGAGGTATTGATCACGTGGTACAGCAGCAAACCCCATTACTTCCTGTGACGAACAAAACGGGCCTGTCGTAAATTTATTAACATGCTTATGAATCAGTGCCAAATCTACAGCTTATTGGGGCCCCTAGTCAACCATATCAATATTTAGCAGCTGCTCTTTATCTCTGGGCTTGTTTTCAATAATATAGCTATCCACATCTTTGCAACTAAGGAGCCCAGTTTCAGTCTCGTTTTCGTTAGCCCAATGTTAAACTTTAGACAGTTCTGTATATATATTTTTGTTACACAGTAAAGACCTGTCAAAATTTTAACACTTGGCAAACGAATAAAGGTAAAAAGAACGGCAACAGAGTGGGTGAGACATAGAATACCGTAGCTAGTGATCGAGAGATCAATATCCATATAGAATGTACATTTAGCTGCTGACAAGCTAATGAAGGGTGGTATTTAATGGTCAATTTGGCACTTATTCGTTGGCTTAGTGTTAAACTTTCAACAGGACTGTATTATAGTTTTATCAGCAGCTTAAGTCACAAGAAACATAATCTTATGTGATCTGATGCTGGATATCAGCGACCTGATACAGGCGCACTATTACTATGCTGCTACGATACGTGCTGTACCTCTTTGTTGTATCTACATGTACATCTGTGTATATTGCTCTGTCAGCTAAATGCAGATCAAAGTCTTTTAAGAACTTTTCGCCAGATTTGATATTGGAATACGCTCCAGGTTCTGATGTTCAAACTTCCTCTGATATACATTCATCTATACAATGTGCCACGCTATGTCTGGCTTCTCTGAACTGTAATATGTTCACGTTTACAAATGAAAAATGTTCAGTGTTCAGAAAGATTGGGATCGGCGCCAAAATAACGAACACCAGTTATCATCCTGTCATTGGTAAGTTTGCTTTAAATAATTCAAGATTGAATCTAATTTTCGACCAGTTCTTCAATAAATAGTTTTACTGGCAATGCCACGATACGTCCTGTATATATGTATGTCGTTGATGGTCGTTAAATTGTGATTTTGGCAGAGTTTCGGTTTTTGCTTTTCCATGTTCTAGTCTGTTCATAAATCCTGTGGTATTGGAGTCTCTAGAACCAAGTAATAGTGTATATATGCGGACTTGTGCGTCAATTTTAATGTATTGTTATTTTTAATAGCAGTTTTGTTTAGATGCCATAGTAAAAGGTTTAAAATAATATTAATAATAATATTAATAATAATAATATATGTTAAATAATAATAATAATAATAATGAGATGTTTAAGTGAAGTTGGTTGGTTGGTTGAATGTTGCTTAACGTCGCATCAGCAATTTTTCAGCTATTCGCGACGAGAACTATTTAATTAATCTCTATGGATTAATCTATGAACAATTTTTGTGCATGCATGTGAAGTGCGAGTGTGTTGTATGGTCTGCCTTGTACTAGCGCGCACTCAGGGCGACTTTACCGTGCTAGCTCACAGAGTCAGTACGCCGCAGACAAGCGTACCACTCCCCCAGTCCATTATACTGATACCAGGTGAATCAGTAAAGGCCAACGGTAAGACAAATTCACTTTCCCATTGGCCTTTAAGTGAAGGTGGTAATTATGATGGAGGTGTATGTAATTATAGTAAAGGATACTTTTTACTATGTATTAATACTTAATACTTTGTATTATGCTTTAAATGTTTTTATCATGGAAGATAGCTTTATACCGCACAAAAGAGTCCTCTTTATGCGTTGAAATTCCCCGCATAGACGTAGGTCGCGGTGGCCTAATGGATAAACGTCAGTCTACAAATCCAGGGTCTCTCCCCGCTGTAAGTTCGAGTCCCGCTCGGACTACATGTGGCAAAGTGAAATTTCCCTGTCGTTGCATTGGTCTTTACTGGTTCATCTGGTATCAGTACAATGTGACTGGGGGAGTGATACGCTTGTCTGCGGCGTACTGACTCTGTGAGCTAGCACGGTAAAGTCGCCCTGGGTGCGCGCTAGTACAAGGCAGACCATATACACACTCGCACTTCACATGCATACACGAAATTGTTTATAGATTATTCCATACAGATTAATAAAATAGTTCTATTCGCGGATAGCTGAAAAATTGCTGATGAGAAGTTTAGCAACATTCAACCAACCAACCGCATAGACGTGTTGGAACACGTGTATGCAGCAAAACAGCTTTGCGACCTTACAAGACACAACAACTACTCATGCTTTGGAGATATTTCATTTCGTTTTTTAAGATTGTGCGGACACGTCGGACTGAATAAAAAAAAGCATTAAATGAAACCCACCTTCAACCAACAGATTTGAAAAATTTACAATATTCACAACACTATTTAGCGTTATTTATATAAGGAAAGTAGAAAGTTCCAAATTGCGGAAATAATAAAAAAAAAAAAAAAAAAATGCGAAAAATCTTTTTTTTTCTTGCGGAAATGAAATATTTTTATGCGGAAAAGTCATATCGGAAACAAAATGCACCATTTGTGTAGCACTTGAAATGACATACGATTTCAGTTATGACTTGTTATGATATTATTATTCTATTTTTCCAGACTGCCCGAAAGGTTTCACTTACGATGCTGGCGTCAACTTGTGTTTTAAAGTGATAATTAAGAATGTCAACTACACCCAAGCCTTATCAGAATGTCGTGCCAGAAAAACCGAATTGCTGAGAGTTGATTCATCTCAAAAACAAACGTACATTCAGCGGATATTAGGTTGGTAATACATTGTATAACAGTTAAACCTGCCCTAAATATCACCTCTGATCAGGGTCTGTGGGACTCCTACTTATCTCCGTCCTCTGATCAGGGTCTGTGGGACTCCTACTCATCTCCGTTCCTCGTAAGCTATATTTTTGGCAGCTGCTATCTATCGTCCGGTAGTTTTGAGGACTATAGGTCAGTGGCGGATCAAGAATTCTAGGGGGGAGGGGGGCACACACTGACAAATTTTTAATTTGTGTTTGGGGACAAAAGCTATATAGAGTAGTCCTTACCCCATGTTATGGTATGGTGAAGAGGCTGAGACATCGTTCAGTGGGAAATTAGGGGACTTCAGATTTTATTTGTCATTCTCACTCAAAGGATTTAAAAAAGCATTCTTATAGGGTGCATTTATGGACTGGTAACATATTTCTTATTATGAATACTCGTAAATTTTAGGCCTGTGCCCCCGTCTAGAGTCGCCATATATCGGAAACTAAGTAGTAAAATCTCGGCTACATTGCGTTGGGGCAGAGTTCAGTTAAATTTCGACATGTACTTACATGTAGTACCGTAGTTTGACTAATCAGCCCTATAAACCCCCATTTTATTTTTTGTCGTGTTGGGGGCTTGTGGTCTGACAGCAACAAGTCAAAATTTAAAATGGGGTTTAGTGGGCTGATTAGTCGGACTAGTATTAACGAACCACAAATGTAAAATGTAGTAAATGTTGTTGTCAAATGAGGCCATTAAAATTGTAGCCCAATTGCTTTTTGTTTGACCAGTGGCGGACTTAAGGGGGGGGGGTTGCGGGGGTTGGAACCCCCCCTTTTAAAAGTTAAGAGAGAGAGCGAGAGAGAGATAGAGAGGGGGAAATATTGACTGATTAAAATTATTTTCTTGGTCCTCATCGGGACTCTGTCCTAGACCCCTCGTCTCTGAAAGCTCGCCCCCCCTTCAAAAAACTTTGGATAACTCTCAACCCCCATCCCCTTTCAAAAAATCCTGGATCCGCCCCCGAGACCACTTTAACATGTTCCTTTAGGTGGCATTTATAGACAGGTTTGATTGTAGCTTTAAATGTCATGAGATATATTGATTGATTGATTGAACACAGTTAAGCGTCTCAGTCAAAAATAGTTCACTTATATTAAGACGTCACCAGCTATATGTGAAGTGTATTTTTTTACCTTTTCATTGCGCTAAGGGTTATGTGCAGGAGAGATCTTGACCATTTTACATCGTTAATTTCTCTTCCGAAGACCCGGTAACTTTCATTTCTAAATGGCGACGAGTACTTTGTAATTTGAAATACAAATTCAGTCAGTACAATTATCATTAAAAGAAAACAGAAGATGGTAAGTCTGCTATTGACTTTTAAGTCATCCGAATGTTTTTATACATGTTTTCATTATTTCAGATGGCGTATCTGGTGAAGTGATATTTATACAGGGTACATATGACCCCACAACAGATAAATATTACTATGACAACGGTGATGAAATGGTATACACAAACTGGAACATGGAAAAAAACCAGCCAGACAAACAGAGCGGTGAAAACTTTATCGGGATGAGAAAGTATCACTCTTATAGATGGCACGATTTCTTTGAGCACAATGATTGTGATGGTTTTATCTGCGAGAAAAAGTCCACAACTATATGTACATAGAAAGTTAAAAAAAAGTGTACATAAAATTCACAAAAGTTTGTACACAAAGTTCACTAATGTAAAAAGTGTACACAAAGTTCACTAATGTAAAAAGTGTACACAAAGTTCACTAATGTAAAATATGTACATAAAGTTCACTAATGTAAAATATGTACACAAAGTTCACTAAAGTTTGTACACAAAGTTCACTAATGTAAAAAGTGTACACAAAGTTCACTAATGTAAAGTCTGTACATAGAGTTCACTAATGTAAAGTCTGTACATAGAGTTCACTAAAGTCTGTACATAGAGTTCACTAATGTAAAGTCTGTACATAGAGTTCACTAATGTAAAGTCTGTACATAGAGTTCACTAATGTAAAGTCTGTACATAGAGTTCACTAATGTAAAGTCTGTACATAGAGTTCAATGTAAAGTCTGTACATAGAGTTCACTAATGTAAAGTCTGTACATAGAGTTCACTAAAGTCTGTACATAGAGTTCACTAATGTAAAGTCTGTACATAGAGTTCACTAAAGTCTGTACATAGAGTTCACTAAAGTCTGTACATAGAGTTCACTAAAGTCTGTACATAGAGTTCACTAATGTAAAGTCTGTACATAGAGTTCACTAATGTAAAGTGTGTACATAGAGTTCACTAATGTAAAGTCTGTACATAGAGTTCACTAAAGTCTGTACATAGAGTTCACTAATGTAAAGTCTGTACATAGAGTTCACTAATGTAAAGTCTGTACATAGAGTTCACTAATGTAAAGTGTGTACATAGAGTTCACTAAAGTCTGTACATAGAGTTCACTAATGTAAAGTCTGTACATAGAGTTCACTAAAGTATGTTTTAAAGGTGTGTACATAGAGTTCACTAATGTAAAGTGTGTACATGAGGTTCACTAATGTAAAGTCTGTACATAGAGTTCACTAATGTAAAGTCTGTACATAGAGTTCACTAAAGTATGTTTTAAAGGTGTGTACATAGAGTTCACTAATGTAAAGTCTGTACATAGAGTTCACTAATGTAAAGTCTGTACATAGAGTTCACTAATGTAAAGTCTGTACATAGAGTTCACTAAAGTCTGTACATAGAGTTCACTAATGTAAAGTGTGTACATAGAGTTCACTAATGTAAAGTCTGTACATAGAGTTCACTAAAGTCTGTACATAGAGTTCACTAATGTAAAGTGTGTACATAGAGTTCACTAATGTAAAGTGTGTACATAGAGTTCACTAATGTAAAGTCTGTACATGAAGTTCACTAATGTAAAGTCTGTACATAGAGTTCACTAATGTAAAGTCTGTACATAGAGTTCACTAATGTAAAGTGTGTACATGAAGTTCACTAATGTAAAGTCTGGATGTAGAGTTCACTAATGTAAAGTCTGTACATAAAGTTCACTAAAGTATGTTTTAAAGGTGTGTATATAGTGTTAACATAGAGGACCTCTCTGGATTTGTTAAAGAACAGTATCATTATCAAAGGCGATTTATTTTCCTATTTTATTTCACATCAACTACACTATAGACCATATAAATGATATTGTTTTGTCAACAGAATGAATACTGCATACATGAATGATTGGTTTAAAATATTAACAACACATGTGTACGCGGTTCTGTTTCTTTTTCCTGTCTAAATGACCGATGTTAAAATTTTGTTTTTAAATAGTAGGGGTTCAGTGAAAAAATAATAAGAGAAAAGACTACATTTAATTCCTAATAAAACTAGAACTGTCTCCTGAGAGGCAAATACCTTCCCAACGAAAAATGTTTTCCCGAGACCTTGACCTTTATGATATGACCTTGGCTCAAGATCATGACACACTTTCGGACCATGGAGTTTTATTTCATGTAGTAGCCCAAAGCAGCTATGAGATATGGCCCGGATACGATTTTACACGGACAGACGGACAAAGGGACTGGCAGACAGACATAGTGATTACTACATAACCCCCTCAAACTAGTATGACTAGTTGAGGGGGTATAATAAGGATTTCCATATTTATCTCTTGCCAGATACTCACTTTATGAAGAAAAGATAAGAAAGAAATATATGATTTAGTGTTGTGACGTTCAAATGTCATATGGTAGAAGGAATTCTAGATTTTAACAATATTTTAGAATTCAAAGTAAACTAGAACTGTCTCTTGAGAGCCAAATACCCACGCCCTAACATTTAATGTTTTCCCTCGACCTTGACCTTTATGATATGACATTGGTTCAAGGTCATGACACACCTTTGGCCCTGTGAAGTTTTATGGCAGTCGTCCAAAGCAGTTATGAGATATTGCCTGGACAGGATTTTATGCGGAGAGACAGACAGATAGACGGGCGGATGGACGGATATGGCGGTTCCTATATATAATACACCTCAAACTAGTTTGCGGGGAGTATAAAGTAATAACTGTAGAAACCTCGGTATACTTAAAGTTTTAATACAAAAAATATACAATTACATCTAATAAATAAACAAAATCAAATTCAAATTTAATTTATTGCTCAGCACATAAACAGCTTATCGCAATTAGCATAAATACATAAGACATGATAAATACAGTCAAATCTGTCTATAAAGGCCGCTAGAGGGATCCAGTTAAAATGGTTTTAAGGGCAGGTGACCTTTATATACTGGTTTAAATCATAAATTTTTAGCTCACCTGAGCCAAAGGCTCAGATGAGCTATTGCAATCTATCACCGTCCGTCGTTCGTCGTCCGTCGTGTGTCATGCGTCGTGTATAAACTTTATATTTTAATCTTATCCTCCAAAACTACCGGGCCAAATTGATGAAACTTGGTGATTATCATGCTGGGTAACAGCCTTTCAAAATTGTTCGGGGTTTGGTCACGCCCAACAAGATGGCCGCCGTTACTAAAAATAGCAAAGACAAAAACATCAGGCAAATTTTGTTTGGATATTTGGATTAAGCATACCTGGGAACATTAAAATTGTGTTGTTCATGAAAATTGAACGAAAAATAGGTTACGCGTTTTTTGCATAAAATTATGTAATTTTGAAAATGAGACATTTATTGTTACAACTCAATAACTGCTGAAGATAATTGTATGGAGTATTCACTGTTGATCTTGTCTTGCTATTTTCTTCCAAAAGATGTCAAGGTTAAAGATCAAGGTCATGTCCCTGTTTTGTCCTTTGATAAAAAATGCTATTTTTAAACATTTCAGGTGATAATGGCATGCGAGTTTCAGTAAATTGTAGGTATTGACATGACAATCATTTTGATACATAGATCAAGATCATGGGTTCAAAGGTCAAGGTCAAAGATAAACAATTAATCCAGTTATAGTTGATTATCTGCAAAACTAATAACTTTTATATAGACATACATATTAGAATATTGTAGGTAATGGCACAATGGTCATTTTGATATATGAATGAAGGTCATGGTTCAAAGGTCAATGTCACAGATGCAAGCAAGTACTGAAATGGTTGCTAATCTCAAAAACCATAACTTTCTTGTATAGGCATATTATTCGAATATTGTAGATATTGGTCTTATGATAATTTTGATATATGAATACAAGTCATGAGTTCAAAGGTCAAGGTAACAGGTGTAAATTAATACTGAATTGGTTAATTATCTTGAAAACTATAAATATTTTGTATAGGCATGTATGCTAGAATATTGTAGGTATTAGCCTAATGGTTATTTTGATATATGTATGAGGGTTACGGGTTCAAAGGTCAAGGTCACAGGTGAGCGTTAAGGCCCATGGGCCTCTTGTTTATGAATAAAGAACAGTTATGATATATTTTACAGTAATATTTTTACTGGCCTTTAGCAGCTGACCTTAATATACAGGCGGTCGCCTTTAAGGCAGGTTGACTGTAAAAATTCGTATAACAGTTGTACGTTTTATGTTAACGCGTTTAGAGTATCTTTTCCGGTATTTTTTTTTACGATTTTGCTTTTTATGCATCTTTTCGTCGATTTCTTTTTACTCTTCTGTGCTGATTTTTTTAAATTGATTAAAAAGATATGGTAAAATTATTTACTAAAATTAGAAAGTAAGCTAAAACAGTTAAAACTATAGAAAAACATATTAAAACATCCCCTTCTTTGTGTATGTGCGAGTGAAATCATGGAATTAAAATGATATCAAGATCAATCAACAATAATCAACATAGACTTTGCTAGTCGGTTAATTCTCTTCTCGGGGTGAATACTGGTCTTAATTTAATGGCATTCGCAGGTAATCCCAGGTAAGGTCCGAATTTTAAACGACACACGTCAGAGCAAACAGGGTTTTTAAGCGCAATTTTTACATGGTAAAATTTTCTAAAAAACGCAAATTACATACGCCCAAATGTATTAAGTGCAACGTGGAAAAGACGTGGAAATATTGTTTACAACCGATTGGTGAATATTAAAACATGTGTGACATGTTTTAATATATCGGTTTTATTGCTATTAAGTATAGTACAGACCTGTCGAAAGTTTAACACAAAGTTGACGAATTAGTACCAAATTTCCAGCTTATTACCGCTTCACTTCGTCACCTATATATCAACAGCTTTTAGCACTAGAAGGGGGTTTTACCGGAATATATTGCGAAAATTCGGAATAATCAGACCAAATCCGGAATAAACCAAATTAATAATAAATAATCAGGTAAAGTTCGGAATAAACCGGTAAAATCCTGAATAATCAGGCAAAATCCGGAATAATAATAATAATTATTTAAAAATTACGGTAAGTGTCTGATCCGGAATAATGATAATAATAATTTAAAAATTACGGTAAGTGTCTGATTATTCCGGAAAATGACTGATTATTACGGTAAAAGTCTAATTATTTCGGCAAATTCCAATTATTACCAATTATGTAATAATTGGACATTTGCCGGAATAATAAGATACTTACCGGAATTTTAAAAATCCGCACGGTAAAATTTACCGTAAAAATATTCTTATTATTTCGGATTTTGACCAATTATTCCGGATTTTTTTTATTATTTTGGATTTGATCTAAATATTCCGGATTTTCGCAAAGATTACGGAAAGTGTCTAACTATTCCGGAATTTCGCAATTATTCCGGTAAAACCCTCTTCTAGTTTATAGGCAGCCGTTATCTATACTTCTGCAGTTTTAATTTCCGGTCATTAGCTATCCATTTCCACTCAATGACTACTTTTCGTTACGTCAGTGTTAAACTTTCGACATGTTTGTACTGTATAAGGTTAACGGTCATCTAAGTAGCAAAATTCAAGTGAAAATATTTACAATATGACTGTACCTGTCTTCGATGAAACATACAGAAGCAATTGTATTTCAATTTCAAATGAAAGACAATGGGGTCATGACTCTTAATGTGTTTCAATTTTCCCGCAATATTACGTCATGTCCTACAGAGGGCATGGCTAAAAACCCTATATCAAACGAGCAAATATGGGAAAAAATAGCGCCAAGGTACAAAATATTTATTAACATAAAGAATTGTAAATATAAGAAATGACATTTCTGCTCATGGTATTTCAAGGGGTAATAAAAGATAGGGTGGCGCGTGCCAAATTCAACAATTTGGTTGAAAAGCGTGAAAGAGGGGTATAATTATGAAATTACCTACACAAGCGTGAAGATTTATAAATAAAAATACAGCAGGAATTGATAATTTATGAAATTTTAAAATATTTGTTGCATGTTTTTATGAAAATAGTGCAAAAATACACGTGTTGGGAAAAATAGTTTACACCTTGTATAACGAATTAATTTTAAAAAATGAAAAGATATTAATATAGTCAATTTCATAGAGCCGTGCAAAGGGGCCAGAGTTTGTTAAAGAAATACGAGGTTTTTTTTTTAAACACTCGACAATTTACAGTTGATGTTATCTAGTCTAGGATTTATTTTCCTTTTAAAAATGCGTGTACCAGGCGTGATATTTATATTCTAAGGCCACTAATAATCCAAAATACAACAAGTCACTAAAAGTGCACGGTCACACAATACTGTTCTATTTGAATTGATGTGAATATTGTTTGGTTTCAACAATGTTGAACTATATAAAGCCGAATATGCCTCAACAATAATCAAGTAATATACAAACTTAGCTTTTATAATCTTCCCTTGGATCGTTGGTGGCCTTAGAATATGAACTATCACGCCTGGTACACGCATTTTTAAAAGGAAAACAAATCGTACAAAACCTCAACCGTAAATTGTCGAGTTTTCAAAAACCTCGTATTTTTAACAAACTCTGCCCCCTTTGCACTGCTCTATGACGTTGACTATATTAATATCTTTTCATTTTTTTAAAATTAATTCGTTATACAAGGTGTAAATTATTTTCCCCCAACACGTGTATTTTTGTACAATTTCCTTTAAAAAATGCAACAAATATTTTAAAAACTCTTAAATTATCAATTCCTGCTTTATTTTTATTTAAAAATCTTCACACTTGTGTAGGCAATTTCATAATTATACCCCTCTTTCACGCTTTTCAACCAAATGACTTTCACTTGAATTTTCCTACTTAAATGACCCTTAAGGTTCATCTAAGTAGGAAAATTCAAGTGAAAACCATTTGGTTGAAAAGCGTGAAAGAGGGGTATAATTATGAAATTACCTACACAAGCGTGAAGATTTATAAATAAAAATACAGCAGGAATTGATAATTTAAGAAATTTTAAAATATTTGTTGCATGTTTTTATGAAAATGGTGCAAAAATACACGTGTTGGGGAAAATAGTTTACACCTTGTATAACGAATTAATTTGAAAAATTGAAACGATATTAATATAGTCAACATCATAGAGCAGTGCAAAGGGGCCAGAGTTTGTTAAAGAAATACGAGGTTTTTGAAAACTCGACAACGTACGGTTGAGGTTAATGATTTTTTCCTTTTAAAAATGCGTGTACCAGGCGTGATATTTATATTCTAAGGCCACTTATAATCCAAAATACAACAAGTAACTAAAAGTGCACGGTCACACAATACTGTTCTATTTCAATGGAGGTAAATATTGTTTGGTTTGAACAATGTTGAACTATATAAAGCCGAATATGCCTCAACAATAATCAAGTAATATACAAACTTAGCTTTTATAATCTTCCCTTGGATCGTTGGTAGCCTTAGAATATGAACTATCACGCCTGGTACACACATTTTAAAAGGAAAACAAATCATTGAAAACCTCAACCGTAAATTGTCGAGTTTTCAAAAACCTCGTATTTCTTTAACAAACTCTGCCCCCTTTGCACTGCTCTATGACGTTGACTATATTAATATCTTTTCATTTTTTTAAATTAATTCGTTATACAAGGTGTAAATTATTTTCCCCCAACACGTGTATTTTTGCACAATTTCCTTTAAAAAATGCAACAAATATTTTAAAAACTCTTAAATTATCAAATCCTACTTTATTTTTATTTATAAATCTTCACACTTGTGTAGGTAATTTCATAATTATACCCCTCTTTCACGCTTTTTAACCAAAGGTTTTCACTTGAATTTTCCTACTTAAATGACCCTTAAGTTGTGTCAAAGTGGATAGTTTTTAACATGTATACGAACCAAATTTTTATACATCGTTAAAATCAACCATACATGTATATGTACAAGACTACGGATTTTTATTTATAGGGGTGATTTTAATTTAGAAGTTACTTGACTATCGAAATTGCAAAAAATAAATAAATTAATAAATGAATAGTTAAGTAATTAGATAAATAAATAAACTAGAACTGTCTCTGAAAGAGGCTAATACCCCCCCCCCCCGCTCCCAACTATTGATCTGGGGACAAATTGTATGTATGGCCAAATTGTAATGTGAAAAATTATGTGATGGAAATGTTAATAATTCGGCAAAATACATGTGATGAAACCGATAATGGCAGATGCACATGTTCTTATGATACTCAATATCTATGCATAGTTTTAAAAAATTGGATCATATATAATTAATTAACTATATAATCCAGCCAAAAAAGGAGGTGCACATGTTCAATGTATATAGAAACATCCTGTAAAGTTTCAGACTTGTTTGTTAAAAGCTGTAAGAGGAGTTGATTACACAAAATGGGTACCCCTCACATCATAGAGGTCAAAGGTCAAAGTCAAGGTCACAGTGACCTAAATCTGGTACATGACACATCATCTTCCAATGATGCATCCACATACCAAGTTTGATAATCCCAGGTGCTACAGTACAAAAGTTCTGTTCCGGACACGAAGATGCACAAGGTTTTACTATCATTGAGGTCAAAGATCAAAGTCAAGGTCACAGTGACCTAAATTTGATACATGACACATCGCCTTCCCATGATGCATCCACATACCAAGTTTGATAATCCTAGGTGATACGGTACAAAATTTCTGTTCCGGACACGAAGATGCACAAGGTTTTACTATCATTGAGGTCAAAGGTCAAAGTCAAGGTCACAGTGACCTAAATTTGGTACATGACAAATCGCCTTCCCATTGATCCACATACCAAGTTTGATAATCCTAGGTGCTACGGTACAAAACTTCTGTTCCGGACACGAAGATGCACAAGCTTTTATTATCATTGAGGTCAAAGGTCAAAGTCAAGGTCACAGTGACCTAAATTTGGTACATGACACATCGCCTTCCCATGATGCATCCACATACCAAGTTTGATAATCCTAGTGCTACGGTACAAAAGTTATGTTCCGGACACGAAGCGGGACAGACGGATAGACAGACAGACAAGGTGATTCCTATATCCCCCCAAACTTCGTTTACGGGGTATAATAAATAACCAAAAAGCAAGTATTTCTTATGATTTAGTTTACCCGTGTAGAATTGGTTGTTGTTGTTGAATATTGCTTAACGTCGCATCAGTAATTTTTAGCTATTCGCGACGAGAACTACTTCATTAAACTCTATGGATTATGAAGTGCGAGTGTGTTGTATGGTCTGCCTTGTACCATGACCAGTGCGCACTCAGGCACCTTAAGGTGCTAGCTCAGAGTCAGTACGTCGCATACAAGCGTCGCTCCACTCTCCCAGTCACATTATACTGACACCGGATGAACTAGTAATGGAGAATTTTTAATAACAGCGCCAAACGCTATTCATGGTTTTGTCGATTTTATTCTATTTTCCGAAAACTTACATCATTGGTAAACAAAACAGATAAAAAACAGAATATCGATCCGATTATTCTTTTGTTAAATTCAGCTTCGGTTTACAAATTTTGAAAGGGGAAGATTTTTTTTAAGAAATTAAACAATAGTGTGTTAAATAATACTGATTACGTGAAGGATAATACAAGAATATTCAATTTTCAAACAATAGGAAGGAGGGTGGCTATCAGTTCAGCATTAATGATTAAATTCTTTTTGCTTTATAAGTTTCATGGGAATATACAGTACAGACCTGTCGAACGTTTAACACCAGGATAACAAAATTGTACATTTTTATCCCGACACCTCGCTAGCAACATTTCCACAGCTTTTTGGCAGCTGTTATCTACCTTTTTCAGTTTTTCGATCAAAAGCTCTCCATATCTCGGCGACTCGGTAGCCGGGATAAGGCTACTTTTTGAAAGCTAAGTGTTTAACTTTCGACAGGTCTGTACTGTGGGAATCGCTCTGTCTGTCCGTCCGTCCGTCTATTTGCCCATCCGTCTGGTTGTCTGTCCAAATATCATGTCCGCTCCATATCTTCGATGGATTTTTTATCAAACTTGTAACTTGGAACAAATGTAAACCAGCATGAGTCGATGTGTCGTATAAATCTATGTGCATAAGTCAAAGGCCAAGACTAGGAGGTCAATGACGGGGGGGGGGGGGGGTGTTATTTGGCTCTCAAGAGACAGTTCTAGTTAATACTTAAAATAAGAGGGAAACTGACAATTCTAGTAAAAAAGAGGGAGCGCATAAATGAAAAAGACAACATATGTTACCTCCCTAACAATAAATAATAAAAATGAGAATTAAAGATTTTAAACGATAAGTTGGAATTGATAGAACACATTATATTAAGGTTCGTTTTATACAAACGAGGGTTAATGGAATGAATATGGTAAAAAACTAACAACTTACTTCCTGAGTCTAGAAAAGAGAAAATAAATAAACACAAGTATTTACAATACCTATTGAAGTCCTATGATGAACTCAATAGAACTCAATGCAGAAAAGTTGGGACATTCGGCAATGACCCACGCTTTTTCACATACATTTTGCGTATGAATACACCTATGCACAACCCGGTCCAATACAACATCGCGCAATGATGTTTCGAATAACCTGTCATCTATACAATCGGGATTTTTAACAAATTCACTTAACAGTTCTAATTTGACAATTAATATGAATTTGTATCTTTGTTTGTCAATTCGAATAAAATTTTATGAAATGTTCTTTTGTTTCAGCGTACTATTTTTAAGCCGCCTATTACGTCACATCATCAATGAGTTGGCGAGAATTATCTTGATTGACATATTGGCTGTTCCCAGAATGTTTACATTGCCGACAGAATCGATATTTACCTAGTTTTCTTTCTTAATTGTATTTAACGCAATCGAGAAGTTTGTAAAAGAATGTTAGAAAAAATATTGTGAATATAACAATTGACTTTCTTTTTATTCAGGGACATCAAGTGATGACCCAGATTTTAAAACTAGCAAATCTTAAATGAACCGCAAAGTCAATTCTTAAGTATACCTGGAATGAGAGACAGGGAAGTACGTGATCATGATAAATAAATTTTTTAGGCTGACCAATTCGACGGTTTTATAAATTTGTTTTGACGGACTTGTACGGATAAACGGACGGATAAAATAAAAAGGTCAAGTTAGACGGATTTTTTTCATTTTGACTTTTTTTTCAATTAAAAGAACCAAAAATTCGGGTTTTTCGTACGGACTTTTGACCAAAATCAAACAGTTAATGATAAAATGTACATAATTTGCAACTTGCGCACTAAAAAAGTGCCGATCTGGACACATAAATTTTGATTGGTCAGTCATAAAGAGATTTTGTCCGAAATAATAAAGATGTACGAATTAGAAACACTAAATGTTGATTTAAATAATAATTGCATGTAGTTGATTTAAACATGTACATACATACAGTAGGCGTTCTGGGAAGAAACCTCGTGTATGTACTGTATTTTAAATCAACGGTTTATTCCCCGAACACCTACTCGATTAGAACAAACGGGTAATTTGTTTAGGGATCAAGAGGCATTCTTGGGAGACTTAAATTTCAACTTGAAAACATATTTATTTAATTAACGTAAAAAAAATTGAAAAAAAAACACTTTTAGAATGGAAATTACAGGTAAAACAATCCCCATCTCTAATGAGGTGTTGTTTTATGTGAGTAGGCTTTCTAGGAACGGTTCATTCACGTTTATCCAACATTTGAAAAACCGCTATTCACACTTATCCAACATTGGGTTTACGCACCATTGATTTAAGGTATTATTTACCTGTAGTGTGATCAGTTAATTATCCCTACTAGAATAAAGGTTCCTTTAATTAAAGAGTATGAAATAAATATAATATGTCATATTTTTACTGAAAATTTAAAATAACCAAAATTATAAAATAAATATGTTAAATTTTAGAAATTAAAAAGTTTGATTTCTATCTTAATAAATTTCAAGAAAGTTTTATTTAAAGAATAAAATATTTATTCTTAAATAATAATTAAAAATAACTCTAAATAAGAAATAAGTATGTCAATTTTTAGTAATTAGAAAAAATATTTCCTACATTACTGTATTGAAATTTGAAAACGTCATATTTTGACAAATAAAATGAATATGAATTTCTCTCAAATTAATTCAATAATTTATTCTTTCATATATTGTCCATCATGGGGTGATTAGAGATTGGGTTGATTGAGAAATTGATTTGATGTCTTTATATATTTAAAAAAAAACAGTTGATAATGGTTTTGAAAATGATGTCATTGTTAAAAACTTGACACTTATATGATAATGCTTTAACTGGATGGAAAAAAAACAAAATATTTATTAAAGGTTATGTTCTTGGAATTTTTATTCAAAATGGAGCATATTTTAGATTTGTTTTCATTTGGAATTTTTCGTTCTGAACTGGTGCATATTTTGGATTTTTTCCAAATTAAAATTATTTTGGATTTTTCCTATTTCTTCCAAAATAAGTATGTTAGATTTTTAAAAAATTTGATTGGAATTTCAAAATTCTCAAAAACAAGCAAAATAAATTTGAGAATTCAAAATAAAGCTTCAGTTTTCATTTTACAAGGTCCCCGGTATCAAAATTATTCCTTAACTAAGATCTTCTTAAACAAATATTGGCAATCTTTGGAACTTAAGAGTAAACATTTTTCAAAATCACACATTAAATTTCAGGATATTTTAAATTTTACCAAAAATCATAAACGTGCGTATTAAATTTGACAGATTTAAGTAAAGAACCGGTAAAATCTTAGTTAAAGAACTATTGTGGAACTGGAGCCAGGTATATTTAATCTTGAAAAAGGTAAAGGTATGAATTTTCATGTTCACAGTACCCAAGCCAACCTGTTGTTTCCATTTTTCTTTGATGTCATTTATCCAACATAAAATTTACCTTTCCCTATATCAAAATATCAAATGTTGGATAAATGTGAAGACACCCTAGGAACACACCATACACGAACCTGTCAAAAGGGTTTATTCCTGTTAGTCTAACATCTATTGTTCTGATATAAAAAATCTGAAAATTTCATGTTGGACTATCAGAATGTGTGGGACAGGGAGAACAATAGGTAATTTCATCAGCTTGGGCTATAGTCTGTTTTAATACAAATAACTCATACATAATATATTTCACTCCAATAGCAAATAACAAAAGTAAAACATTTTTTATCAAATATTTATCGAATTTTCAAACACATGCACATGATAATATGGAAATTACAAAAAATATCAAAAGCACTAAAAAATAATAATGAAACATATGAATTTATATATTCATGTATGAAAAATATATCGGAATACAGAAAATGTATTTTGTATCAATATTGATAATAATTTCACAAATTTTATATCAATTAAGAGATACGTTTTTTTTTTAAAAAGAAAAAAACTTGTATAATCAGATATAATAAGTAGCAACTGTTTTGAAAAGATTATATTCCTACTTGCACTATTAAATGTAAAATGCACATTGCAATATGAAATAAAACGTGAAAAAAGTAAGATATAATTGATACAAGATTAATATAATCATCCCATGTTCACAGAGACAATCAGTTTGTTTTAATTGTTTAAACTTATTGAAAAAATTACAGATATTAAATAAATTATATATATTAGAAAAATTATAAATTACAAAAAATTATAAATTTATCGAATTTTCAAACACATGCACATGATAATATGGAAATTACAAAAAATATCAAAAGCACTAAAAATAATAATGAAACATATGAATTTATATATTCATGTATGAAAACTATATCGGAATACAGAAAATGTATTTTGTATCAATATTGATTAATAATTTCACTAATTTTTTATATCAATTAAGATACGTTTTTTTTAAAAAAGAAAAAAACTTGTAAAATCAGATATAATAAGTAGCAATTGTTTTGAAAATATTATATTCCTACTTGCACTATTAAATGTAAAATGCACATTGCATATGAGATAAAACGTGAAAAAAGTAAGATATAATTGATACAAGATTAATAATCATCCCATGTTCACAGAGACAATCAGTTTGTTTTAATTGTTTAAACTTATTGAAAAAATTACAGATATTAAATAAATTATATATATTAGAAAAATTATAAATTTTAAACATATCATGATTTTATAAATGGTATAAAATTTTAAAATATTGGGTTAAATTTGAAATAAATTGTGTAAATTTTAGAAAAATTGTGAATTTTCTTATGAAATTAGATAAATTATAAATTTTAAATATATTATAATTTATAAAATGTATAAAATTTTAAAATGTTGTGTACATTTTAATTAAATTGTGTAAATTTTAATTAAATTGTGTAAATTTTAAATAATATTGCATTTTTTATTAAATTGTGTGACGATTTTTAGGTTAGATTTACAAATACTTGCGTAAATTTAAAATAAATTGTGAATTTTTGTAGGCAATTATTTAATTGAAAATCACTTGAAAATAGTGAACATATATAACTAAATTTTAAATAAATTATAGTCGGTAAATTTTGAAGAAAATAGAGGTACAAAAAATAAAGCTGGTAAAATTCTGAAATAAAGTATAATTCCCTAAATAAACATGGATCTTAAATATATATCTAAGCAATGTTGGACTATCAGGAATTATGTAATATCAAATGTTGGACTAACAGGAATACACCGTCAAAACTTTAACACTGAGCTAACGAAAAGGGACAGAAGCTCGGCTGATATGAAACCTAGTGACCGAAAACCTGCTGAGTGATAGATTGTAGAGATAAAGTTAACAGGTGATCGAAATGAGCTACGGATTCGGCACTAATTCGTCGTTATATGAGTGTAAAACTTTCGACAGGTCCGTACTGTATATTGAAATTAAAAACAAGATAAAAGTCATTTTTTAACCTCGAGAGCAAGATAAATAATCCTGAGTTATTTAATGCATTGAATAAATAAAAAAAATGAACAAACCCATGTTTGAACGGATTTTTGGTTTGTTGTTTTTCAGAAGATAAGTCTTAACTTTGTTTTAATCCTCTTGATTCCCTGGGGAACAAATGGCCACAACACCTCTCCATCTGACACGGTTTTTAACTATCTTCTTCAGTTCGGCACAGGTGTTTCTAGTTGTTTGTGCCTCTGTGTCGGTACTCCTACGCCAAGTCTGTTTAGGCCGGCCTCTCTTCCTCTTCCCTTGAGGGTTCCTGTTAAGAGCCTGCCTGGTGGCATTTGATGCAGGTTTGCGTAGTGTGTGGCCAATCCATCCCCATTTTCGTTTCCTTATCTCAGACTCGATTGGAACTTATCTGGTCCTGTCCCATAGTTGTTTGTTTAAGACAACTTCAGGCCATCTGATGTTGAGGATGTTCCTGAGGCATCTGTTTATAAATGTCTGGATCTTGTAGGTGTTGGTCTTGTTACCCCCCCTGGTTTCTGAGCCGTATATTAGTGGGTGTTGAAGATCCGAATCTTGCTTTTTATTGAGAGGGCTGTTGATCTCCAGATTGGTCGAAGTGAGTTGAAAGTAAATCTGGCTTTGTTGATGCGGCACTTGATGCCTTCATCTGTACCCCTATCTTTACTGATTACACTGCTAATGTAAACAAACTTGTCAGCTTTCTTGATGTTCTCTTGTTGTAGCTGCACTGGGTCTTCTGTTGTGTTGTTTACTGTCATGACCTCGCTCTTTCTGATGTTGATTTGGAGGTCAGTCTTCTTTGCCTCTTCTGCAAGAGGGCTTAACTTGTCTTCGACATCTTGGTGTCTGTTGGACTGAAGGCTTATGTCATCTGCAAAGTCAAGGTCTTCAATGTGTTTGGTAAAGGTCCATTGTATTCCACTTTTCCTACCTGTTATGGTCTGACGCATTATCCAGTCTGTGACTATTAGGAAGATGGTTGGCGACAACTGGCATCCCTGTCGGACTGTATCATCATTTCTTATCAAATCTCTCGATTATAGTTTCGTGAATGACGAGCTATCTATAACCCAAAAAAACAAGAAATTATATCAATACTGCCTAAGGTTGGTTGAATTGGGATTTAACGTCCCAGTCAAGAATATTCTGCAATAGCCATATGTAAAGTGTCAGAAATCTTGACCTTTGCATCGTGCTCAGGGCAATTTATAGGGACCTCGAGGGTTCTTTGACGTGTCATGTCTGCCATGACTCGGTGCATGAGTTTTGAATGTATCTTCATAAGGACTCTGTGACTTTCATTTCTAAATTGCGAGTGCTTGGCGACAAAACAGTCACTACCAATTTTTAAGTCTTGGTCAGACCCTGCCAGGGTTCGAACCCACGACCTCCGGCATACGAAGTGAGCACTCTGCCACTGAGTTAGCGTGTGGTGGATACTGTCTAAGAGTAGAACTAAAAGTCTAAAAGTAGAACTAAATTAAAAGCAGGCGACCAATTGCCATTTGAGGAAGCTTCTCACGAATGAATTTATTAAACACTGTGTAATAACCCTATTTTAATAATAAACAAACATACTAATCCATATCCAAATCACAACTCAGAAGCAAAGTAAAAACTTTGAAACTGACAAGTCAGGTAAGATACATGAATTTCCACCAGGGAAGTGAGGCCGGGTGCTCCGGAAGAATAAGCACCTCCCGTTTAGCTAGCTACACCCGCCACGTGTGTAATCAAAGTTGTGTGAAAGGAACCTGAAACTACATAGGGGACGTCAAATATATCCAGGGTTATCCTAGACACAGACATATCAAACTTATCAACAAAACTGTGATGACGTCCATAAACTAATGATATACATGTAGAAGATCAAAGAAATAAAATATGTATAAATATGCAAAAAAACTGTAAAATGTCAGCTACTTAAAGATAATTGTGAAAAATTTATGTTTTTGCCATTGGGAATTGGACCCTGTTCTGCTGTAGGAAACAATCTGTTGGTGACAGTGGAATACTCTTTATATCCATAGAGAATCAAATAAATTTGATCAAATTTGCAACAGAAAATTTGTATGCTTATCCGTGATTAGCGTAGAATCTTTCTACACAGAGTATTAAAACGTTGGCGCTATGGGAATTTAAACATGTTGAAAAACCAGGCAAATGGAAAACCTTGTTGCGCATTATGACGTAAAACGTCACTAAGGACATCATTCCCGGTGTAAACATAGTCATTCTCGTCATGTAAAATGCCCGTTATGCCAACATTTTCCTTTCTACAGAAATGCTATATGAAAATAGCGGATGCATATACAGATTATTAGTTGCTGTAATAGTATAAATTTTTGAATTTTTCATTCAGAAAATTCAAAAATTTATAATATGGCATTACGACTCGGCACAAGTAAGCGTACAATATAAAATTTTATTTAGATTTATTTGATTTTCTGACCCAAGACTTGAAAGTGGGTAGTGACTGTTCTTTCGCCAAGCACTCGGTATTACGAAATGAAAGTCACGGTTGTTTCGGAAGGGAACTTAAAATAAATGAGGTCCCGTGTCACGATGGGCTTGGCACGCTAACGAACCCTGCTGTATAATGCCATCAGCGCAACGCACAGGCAAAATTTCTGCACCTTCGCCTTTAGCTGGTGACATCTCGATATAAGTGAAATATTCTTGACTGGGATGTTAAACACTATTACTCACTCACTCACTCTCTATCAGACAATAAAACTTTTGTAAAGGCCAATGACAACAATATTTCTCTTAATGATATATGTTTTTGACAGACCAATAAATAATGGTACTCATTCTTTGCAACAGGTACAAAAACGCAATTTTTTTTATCAATACCCGGTACCATCATATCTACCAATAGCTTAGTCATGACGGTTGCGTATTCTAAATTTTGTTAATACAACTTTTTATTCAGAATAACGTATATATATATATATATATAACAACACATACATATTATATACACAGTGTGTATGTACAACCCTCCGTATCAAGCGAGTCCTTTTTTTCGGAGCCGTATCACTACGAGTCGTGCTTGCGCGACTAGTAATGATACAGCTACGAAAAAAGGACGAGACCTGATACGAAGGGTTGTACATACACACTGTGTATATAATATTTTTATCTAACATTTCCAATTAGGTTATCTAAAATAATAATAAAAAAAAAATACTTTATATGAAAAAATTACATATTACCACAGAAAACAACTGAACTGTGTTATGACATTTGACATGACGTGACCTCACAATGAGAAAGTGCACGTGCACTTTACCGCCAATGTGGTGATACAAGATTCTGTATCATGCGTGTTAGATAAAACTTGCATTTCGTCAAATCAGATAGAAAAACTAGTCTAATGTTAGATAAAGTTTGATAATGGTCGAAAGATCAACATTGGGCATAAGAAAAAGAGTCGAAATTCAACTGCCGAGCGTCCAATATATGGTCGAAATTAGACTATCAAGCGTCCAATATATGGTTGAAATTCGACTGCCGAGCGTCCAATATATGGTCGAAATTAGACTATCAAGCGTCCAATATATGGTCGAAATTAGACTGCCGAGCGTCCAATATATGGTCGAAATAAGACTACCGAGCTTCCGATATGTGGTCGAAATTCAACTGCCGAGCGCCCAATATATGGTCGAAATTCCACTGCCGAACGTCCAATATATGGTCGAAATTAGACTATCAAGCGTCCAATATATGGTCGAAATTAGACTGCTGAGCCTGTGATATATGGTTGAAATTCGACTGCCTGGCGTCCGATATATGGTTGAAATTTGACTGCCGAGCGTCTGATATACATACACATGTATACGGTCAAAATTCGACTACCGAGCGTCTAATATATGGTCGAAATTCGACTGCCGAGCATCCAATAAATGGTCGAAATTCGACTGCCAAGCGTCCGATATATGGTCGAAATTTGACTGCCGAGCGTCCGATATATGGTCGAAATAAGACTACCGAGCGTCCAATATATGGTCGAAATTTGACTGCCGAGCGTCCAATATATGGTCGAAATAAGACTACCGAGCGTCCGATATGTGGTCGAAATTCAACTGCCGAGCGTCCAATATATGGTCGAAATTCGACTATCAAGCGTCCAATATATGGTCGAAATTAGACTGCCGAGCCTGTGATATATGGTTGAAATCTGACTGCCGAGCGTTTGATATACATACACATGTATATGGTCGAAATTCGACTGCCAAGCATCCAATAAATGGTCGAAATTCGAATGCCAAGCGTCTGATATATTGTAAAAATTCGACTACCAAGCGTCCAATATATGATTGAAATTCGACTGTCGAGCGTCCAATATATGGTCGAAATTTGACTGCCGAGCGTCCGATATATGATGAAATTCGACTGCCGAGCGCCCGATATATGGTCGAAATCCGACTACCGAGCGTCCTATATATATGTTCGAAATTCGACTGCCGAGCCTCTGATATATGGTTGAAATTCGACTGTTGAGCGTCCGATATATGGTTGAAATTGACTGCCGAGCCTCGGATATACATATACATGTATACGGTCGAAATTCGACTACCAAGGATCTAATATATTGTCGAAATTCGACTGCCGAGCGTCCGATATATGGTCGAAATTCGACTGCCGAGCGTCTGATATATGGTCAAAATTCGACTACCGAGCGTCCAGTATATGGTCGAAATTGGACTGCCGAGCGTCCAATATATGGTCGAAATTCGACTGCCGACCGACCGATATATTGTCGAATTTCGATTGCCGAGCATCTGATGTATGGTCGAAATTCGACTACCAAGCGTCTAAAATTTGGCGAAATTCGACTGTCGAACGTCTGATATATGCCAAAATTCGACTTCTGGGAGTCCGATTTATGGTCGAAGTTCTACTGCCGAACGACCGATATATGGTCGAAAATGGACTGCCGAGCCTCTGATATATGGTTGAAATTGGACTGCCGAGCTGAGCGTCCGATGTATGGTTGAAATTTGACTGCCGAGCCTCTGATATACATATACATGTATACGGTCGAAATTCGACTACCGAGCAGCTTATATATTGTCGACATTCGACTGCCGAGCGTCCGATATATGGTCGAAATTGGACTGCCGAGCCGCTGATATATGGTTGAAATTTGACTGTCGAGCGTCTGATATGCATATACATGTATACAGTCGAAATTTCACTACCGAGCGTCTAATATATGGTCGAAATTCGAATGCCGAGCGTCTGATATATGGTCAAAATTCGACTACCGAGCGTCCAATATATGGTCGAAATTGGACTGCCGAGTGCCCAATATATGGTCGAAATTCGACTGCCGACCGACCGATATATGGTTGAAATTTGACTGTCGAGCGTCTGATATGCATATACATGTATACAGTCGAAATTTCACTACCGAGCGTCTAATATATGGTCGAAATTCGACTGCCGAGCGTCTGATATATGGTCGAAATTGGACTGCCGAGCCGCTGATATATGGTTGAAATTCGACTGCCGAGCGTCCGATATATGGTCGAAATTGGACTGCGGAGCCTCTGACATATGGTCAAAATTTTACTGCCGAGCGTCCAATATATGGTCGAAATTCGACTGCTGAGCGTCCAACATATAGTCGAAATTTGACTACACTCAAGCGTTTTCATGTTACAGATTAAGTCGTGACAATGATATTACATGCATGAGTTTAGAGCTTTAAATATCTGGGGATGGTATGTTGCGGTGCATACGGATAAGGGTACCGTGACAACCAGTAACAGTCAAAAGATGATTTATTGATAATGATTTATACACGAATGAGATCAGGGATTTTAAACTTTACATTATATCATCACCTTCTCAGGTATGTTGCATGTTGATCTACTTTACACACATTTGTTAAACTAAAATTGGCTACTGACGTGTACACTTGGATTTTGACTATTAGTAAAAGTCAACGATAATGGTACAATGGTCCTTGACATTAACCAAGTTGAGCCCTGAACCATAGAGGCTAATGCATTTAGCCACTAGGCATGCGCAGTCGTAACCCAGGGAATTAAACCCTGAACCATAGACACCCTGCGATAAAAGGCTAATGCCTTAACCACTAGGCAGCCGTAACACGGAAATTGAACCCTGGACCATAGGCACCTTGCGGTAAAAGGCTAATGCCTTAACCACTAGGCAACCGTAGTACAGGGGAGATGATGGCTATTGCATGCAATAGAACACCAACTGTACAATACAACAATAAGAAATAGGAAAGCTTAAGGTCAGAAATAGAATTGAGAGAGCGCCCCGTTAAGGGCGAGTGGTCAAATTTCCATCACGGAAAGACTCAACCACCTTCCCGGTTGATATTGAAGAATGCTCCGACATCTATACTATTCTGTTAAGAACAGCGAGAGAAGTATTGCTGATTATCTTCGCGCAATGTTGTGTTATATGAAGACACCCGATTTCACTTCATTGCGGTGTCGTATAATAATTTATTTGAAATTTACTTTGTAAATGCATGTTTCATTTTATGTTTAATGTAGGTATAAAGATAAAAAATATATCATTTTTGTGTTTATTAATTTCAACACATTGTTGACGAGTTATTAAAATATTAGATAAAATACAATTTAAATTATTCTTAGATTTACAAAACCACATAACTCTTTACTACCACAATATAATTATATGTAGAATGGTGAGCACAGTTCCAAGTGGAAAACATGCACGGCTTACCTATATACCATTAATTACATATGTAAAACCTTGCCTAGAGATATACGGACAATTAAACAACGGGTTGAAAAAAGAGACAAATACGTACACACGGTGACATACACCGGAAACACGCCGTGAAAAAAACCCACACACACACATGTAGCGGGACTGAGCATAAAGTCGTGGTGTTGTTGTGTGTATATTCATGTAGTAGATATAATAGAGTGATTTACTGCCAGACTTTCTGGTCCGGATCTTTCAGCCTTGTGGTAGAACGCTCGCTTTTCACCCGGGAGGGCAGGGTTCGCACCTCAGCCGGGGCACTCGGTGAGGAAGTGTTTTTTTCTGGTGTTTCCTCCCTCCTGTTACACACACACAACGGTATTTTTATACCCCCATCACTGTTGGCGGGGATAATAATAATAATAATAATAATAATATAAAAACTTCCACCTGCGCACGTGGAATTTTTTTCTGCATGGTCTCATTAAGCCACCGTACTTCATTGTTCGCCTACGTTAATAGTGAATTTATTATCTAAAAATATTTGTGCTTTTGCTTTGTCAAAAGTAGGGAATTATTCATTTTTAAATAAAGTGAACTTCAACTTTGCACTGCCACTATTGTGCCACACACATACATGCACACATACACACACTGTTGTGCTTAACACATACACACACACACGCGCGCGCACTGTTGTACTTAAACACACACTTGTGATTAACACACACACTTGTGATTAAAACACACACACTGTTGTGATAAACACACACACACACACACACACACACACACACACACACACACACCACACACACACTGTTGTGATTAACACACACACACTGTTGTTATAAACACACACACACTGTTGTGATTAACACACACACTGTTGTGCTTAAGATACACACACACTGTTGTGATTAACACCACACACACACACACACACACACACACACACACACACACCGTATATAAATAACCTTGTTGGTTATATGACCTTGAAATAAGTCAGCGATTGGCAATAGACATATCCAAATATTCTGCACAGTTTTCTCTGGATATCTGGTTTCCGCCAATCCATAACTGACTGTCTCATTAAAACATTATGGCATTTAACAATATTATTTTACTCAAATCACCGCGGTACTCAGTTGTAAGAGGGCTCTCTCCATAAGTTGGAGGTCATGGGTTCCAAACCCAACACTTGAAGGTGGATAGTGGCTGTTCTTTCGCACAAAATAAAAGTCATGTTTATTTGTGATGGGAATTTAGGCCTCATGTCACAGTAGGCATGACATGATAAAGAACCCTGCGTAATAATGAAATCAGTGCAACATACAGACAAAATTTCTACACTTTTGTCCATAGCTGGTGATGCCTCGATATAAGTGAAATATTCTTGACTGGGACATGAAACACCATTACTTAACTCACATACAGAGAGGTATGAGTCTTCAGGGGCGTAGCTGAGCATGTTGGTAAATTACGCATTGTAAACGTGAAAAATACCCCCGTTTGTCTAGGGGGTATTGGGGCATGCTCTCCCAGGAAATTTTGAAAAAAATACAATAAAATGATGCGTTTTCCATGAATTTCGACCCTTATCTGCAAAATTTTTCGACTAAACTTCAAAACGAAATTCAAACGACCACTGAATTGTATTGATTCATAAATTGTCTTGTTCATTATGATAGTTTCAGTTTCGAGGGTTAAATTTTGTATTGCTTTCACGTTTTAAAATATAGCCGTCATATAATTATTTTTTAACATTTTTAATTAATATGATATTTGACAAAATTAACTTACGCACGGTCGTATACATGTGCGTATGCTCAGCTACGCCCTTGGTCTTTGGAGATCCTCATGAACCTTGTTCTGATAGTCGTTTCTGGGTATGGTTGAATTTCCCGTTATTATGTAACAAAACGCCAATTTACACATAATTGTCACAGATTTTCAATTTTTACTGTCCGTTAACCCAATTATAATTAACATTTTTGTAACCGTTTACTTTTGTCAATATCAACGTCTATACACCATTTCGTGCATGTATGTATAAAGTTTATTCAAAAGTTATTGTAAACCTTGTGGTGTTTAAGACAATAAGACGGTATCATCAGCGAATAAGATTATATATAGAAACAAACCATTGACGTCCACGCTGCTACTAGAATCCGTACACAAATAATCAGCTATGTCATTAGGAAATATCAAAAACATAAGAGGCGAAAGCGGTTCACCTTCTTTGACACAACAATAATTTTCAAATGTTTCTGAGTAAATTCCATTTGAGCGAATACAAATATTAATTGTTTTATAAATCTGTTTTATCATTTCTAACATGCGACGACTACATCCAGTTTATGCTAGTTTGTACCATAAAAACCGCCTATCTACTTTGTCAAAAGCCTTTCTAAAGTCTATAAAAGAACAATATAGTTTTTCCTTATTCTGTAAAGCATGCGTGATGATCCCGTGTAAAATAAATAAAGCATCAATAGTTGATCCAAAACCAAATTGAGTATCACTTAACTCATCACACTTTTCTGCCGAGTAAAATTTAAAAAAAATAAACCGACCAAGGTTATTGGTCTGTAATTGTTCGGGTAATTTTTATCCCCCATTTTAGAAACAGGAACCACAATTCCATTGGTCCATAACTGTGGAAATTCACACTTAGTAAACATATAGTTAAATAACACACAAACTATTAATGCAATAAGTTCATTAATAGGTAAAAACATTTCACTAAGTAAATTATCTATCCTAGGACTCTGGTTGCGTTTTAATTTTCTAATGACGTTAATGACTTCTTCTACACTGAAAGGTTTATCAAGTTCCTCAATATCTTTAACACAAATAGTTTCATTTAAAAAAAATCTGAATATCGTCACTAAGGTCTGGAATACGTTTGTAAAATTCGTGAAAAAAATCATCCAAATGCACCGGACATTCGTTTCTAGAATTCGGTTTAATTGATTTCCGAAACTTTTTTGGATCTGACGTAGCAAGAATTCGTAACTCTTCACCTTTTTATACCCCTCGCTTAAAAAGTGGGGGGTATATAGTGATAGGGGTGCCCGTCCGTCCTTCCATTACACTTTAGGGTACCTATCTCTTATCCGCAACTCCTCCTAAACCCTTCAATGGATTTTCATGAAACTTTCACACAATCTTTGTGATATAATGTAGATGTGCACCTTTTATTTAAAAATTTGATCCGATGGATTTTTGGGAGTGGGGGTTTTGTGAGCTTGTGGCTCACAGTTTTTCTAGTTTATGTTTGAAGTTCATTTTCGCCGATCTTTTTACCTTATTATGTGCCTGTAAATAACGGAGTTTATTACCATCACTTTCATCTCTATAAAAGTCTATTCTGCAAAAATGAAAACGTTTTCTGTATATATGACACTTTGAATCAAACCATTCGTTCTGTTTAACATTATTTGATGTGTTATACAACCTATAATGTAAATCTTTTGTATAGTAATTATATATATATATATATATATATATATATATATATATATATATATATATATATATATATATATATTGGCGGCAGACAATGTATTTAAGGTGATAGAACTCTTCCTCTATTATTCCATTGCCTGTTATTTCCACGTATTTTTATACCCGAACTATACTTCATACAACGATTGATTAGGATTAAATAGTCAAATTTAAAATAAAATCCTCATTTTATTGATTTTTAAATGATAAAATATTTAATTTAAATGAGATTTGTAAAAATAACCTTAAAAATTGTTGTCTTCAATGATGTAATTCATCCGCCAGTATGGTGAAAACTAAATTTACGTTTGTGATCAAAATGATGTATCATTTGACTCCATAAGACAGAATTCTTTTATATATCTTTTAATTATCGCTAAATCGATGTAATTATGCCATTTATAACGTTATATATACAGTCCAACCTGCCTTAAAGGCCACCTCTATATAAGGGTCACCTGCTTATAAAGGCCAGTAGAATTGTATCCTAATTGTTCTATATTCATGTTATTTGAACCTGTTTATAAAGGCCACCTGCCCATAAAGGCCACATTTACTGGTTCCCTTTGGTGGCCTTTATAGACATGTTTGACTATATATATATATATATATATAATATATAATATATATATATATATATATATATATATAAGTAATAATAGTATAAAGTATAAAGTATACTTATTTTTCCAATAACATTACAATGATAAACACCGATTCAGTGTAGACAAGATTTTTAGAATTATGGTTGATGATATCGATAATGTACAGGTGCTTTTATCTAAAACTCTTAATCTCATTTTTAAAAGACGCAAAACCATTTTCATAGTTTGTAAAATATTATACAGAACTTTTACAACTGTCTCATATTTTTTTAGGTACGTTGTATAAATAAACTTTGAATGTTAGATAATGTATAGAACTTTTATCGTGTCTCATATGTCTTGAAGGTAGGATCTCATACGTGTTGGTAGAGTGCTCGCTCCGTAAGTGGGGGGTCCTGGGTTCGAACCCAGGCCGGGTCTGACCCAAGACTTAAAAGTGGGTAGTGACTGTTCTTTCGCCAAGCACTCGGCATTACGAAATGAAAGTCACGGTTCTTTCGGATGGGAACTTAAAATAAACGAGGCCACGTGTCTTGGTAGGCTTGGCACGATAAAGAACCCTGCTGTATAATGCCATCAGCGCAACGCACAGGCAAAATTTCTGCACCTTCGCCTATAGCTGGCGACGTCTCAATATAAGTGAAATATTCTTGACTGGGACGTTAAACACCATTACTCAACTCTTTAAATGCAAAATATTTATATGTATTTTAAGATCGTGTATGATTTGTGACACGTAAATAAACTATTTTACTACTATTTTTTACGAAATGGTTTTTGTCCCGTATGTGGCAATAACAAATTGTAATTGCCACATACGGGACAATAACCATTTCGTAATATCAATGGAAAATAAGTATACTTAAATTCTCTATAGATAATTATCTATAGAATCAGGTAGATACCTTAATATTCCGAGAGAGCAGAGAATTTGTAGATGCTGCAACATGAACTTTTTAGAAGACGAATATCATTTTATACTCATATGTCCACTATATCGAGAAATAAGGAAACAGTTTTTTACCAAAATATTATAACCATTGGCCTAGTATATATAAGCTTTATAATCTTATTATTTGCAATTCAGAGTCTCTTATATTGAAATTATCAAAGTATTTATTTCATGCATTTAAATTAAGAAAAAATTATATTCAACAGTTTAATTAAGTATAACACACTGTACCTATTATATGTATTTGAGGTTAATTGTATTCTGCCGCTATCTTTATTCTATATATATTTTTGAATTATTGCTACAAGTTGTTAATACTTTATGCAAATAAACTTTTATTATTATTATTAAATTCTCTAATTCGAAGTACTTCTTACTCTAAAACAGGAAAATGATAGTAATCCGGCAGACAGGAAGGGGTATTAGATGACGGTAGTTAAAGTGTAATTATATACTTTAACTAGCTTCTAGTTGGTTGAAATTAAATCATTGTCTCATTGGTATTTAGGGCTTAACCATTGTAATTTTTTTCGGATCAACGACGCTCACGTATTTATACATGTATCCTTCCTTGTTGCGTACAATGTATACGTATTTATAAAGTGTATTGAATTGTTAAAACGGTAGTTTTTTTACACTCCCAATCTAAACCATACCTGTTCCTAATCAGTTTGTTTAAAATTCCAGAAATTTAAATTAATTTGCAACAAGAAAGATATTGCATACATCTGATTTGATGGTTTTTTCATGACTCAGTTTCTTACATTTATGATTGAAAATCCGAGAATCTCAATTTTTATTTTTTTCCCAACATATATAAGTCATTTTGTTTATAATATTTTAGTTCATATTTTCCAGCATTTGTTGTGTTTGAATTATATTTATTTATTTCTCTTAACATGGAGATATCACATTTTGTTAAAGAGTGCTTTTTGATCCAATTGCTGCAGGTATACATCCAAATTTATTTTCTGTTGCTTTATTGATTTTTGAAACAATTTAATGTGATACCTAATGTGCATTTTTCTTATCTACAGTACAGACCTGTCGAAAGTTTAATCTTAAACCAGGGTAATAGTGCCAAATTGGTAGCCCATCGGTCTCTCGTTATCTACAGTACAGACCTGTCGAAAGTTTAACACCGAGTGTATTAACATAATGGAGACGAATCTCGGCTGTGTTGGGCCTAGATATGGATACCTAAGAGACTGAAGACTTACCGACAGACCGTGGGACCTAGATATGGATAGCTAAGAGGCTGAAGACTTATAGACAGACCGTGGGGCCTAAAAATGGATAGCTAAGAGACTGAAAACTTACCGACAGACCGTGGGGCCTAGATATGGATAGCTAAGAGACTGAAAACTTACCAACACACCGTGGGGCATAGATATGGATAGGTAAGAGACTGAAGACTTACCGACAGACCGTGGGGCCTAGATATGGATAGCTAAGAGACTGAAGACTTATAGACAGACCGTGGGGCCTAAAAATGGATAGGTAAGTGACTAAAGACTTACCGACAGACCGTGGGACCTAGATATTGATAGCTAAGAGACTGAAAACTTACCGACAGACCGTGGAGCCTAGATATGGATAGGTAAGAGACTGAAGACTTACCGACAGACCGCGGGGCCTAGATATGGATAGGTAAGAGACTGAAGACTAAACGACAGAACGTGGGGACTAGATATGGATAGCTAAGAGACAAGACTTACCGACAGACCGTGGGGCCTAGGTATAGATAGCTAAGAGACTGAAGACTTACCGATAGACCGCAGGCTTAGATATGGATAGCTAAGAGACTGAAGACTTACCAACAGACCGTGGGGCCTAGGTATGGATAGGTAAATGACTGAAGACTTACCGACATACCATTCGACTTAGATAATGATATGTAAGAGACTGAAGACTTACCAACAGAGCGTGGGGCCTAGATATAGATAGGTAAGAGATTGAAGACTTACCGACAGACAGTGGGGCCTAGATATGGATAGGTAAGAGACTGAAGACTTACCGACAAACCGTGAAACCTAGGTATGGATGGTTAAAAAACTAAAGACTAACCGACAGACCGTGGGGTCTAGATGTGGATAGCTAAGAGACTGAAGACTTACCGACAGACCGTGGGGCCTAGATATGGATAGGTAAGAGACTGAAGACTAAACGACAGAACGTGGGGACTAGATATGGATAGCTAAGAGACTTAAGACTTACCGACAGACCATGGGGCCTAGATATTGATAGGTAAGAGACTGAAGACTTACCGACAGAACGTGGGGACTAGATATGGATAGCTAAGAGACAAGACTTACCGACAGACCGTGGGGCCTAGGTATGGATAGGTAATTGACTGAAGACTTACCGACAGACCATTCGACTTAGATAATGATATGTAAGAGACTGAAGACTTACCAACAGAGCGTGGGGCCTAGATATAGATAGGTAAGAGATTGAAGACTTACCGAGAGACCGTGGGGACTAGATATGGATAGGTAGGAGACTGAAAACCTACTGACATACCGTGGGGCCTAGATATGGATAGGTAAGAGAATGAAGACATATCGACAGACCGTGGGACCTAGATATGAATAGGTAAGAGACTAAAGACTTACCGACAGACCGTGGGACCTAGATATGAATAGGTAAGAGACTAAAGACATACCGACAGACCGTGGGACCTAGATATGAATAGGTAAGAGACTAAAGACTTACCGACAGACCGTGGGACCTAGATATGAATAGGTAAGAGACTAAAGACATACCGACAGACCGTGGGACCTAGATATGAATAGGTAAGAGACTAAAGACTTACCGACAGACCGTGGGACCTACATATGGATAGGTAAGAGAATGAAGACATACCGACAGACCGTGGGACCTAGATATGAATAGGTAAGAGACTAAAGACTTACCGACAGACCGTGGGACCTAGATATGGATAGGTAAGAGAATGAAGACATACCGACAGACCGTGGGACCTAGGTATGGATATGTAAGCGAATGAAGACATACCGACAGACCGTGGGACCTAGATATGAATAGGTAAGAGACTAAAGACATACCGACAGACCGTGGGACCTAGATATGAATAGGTAAGAGACTAAAGACTTACCGACAGACCGTGGGACCTAGATATGAATAGGTAAGAGACTAAAGACATACCGACAGACCGTGGGACCTAGATATGAATAGGTAAGAGACTAAAGACTTACCGACAGACCGTGGGACCTACATATGGATAGGTAAGAGAATGAAGACATACCGACAGACCGTGGGACTTAGATATGGATAGGTAAGAGAATGAAGACATACCGGCAGACCGTGGGACCTAGGTATGAATAGGTAAGAGACTAAAGACTTACCGACAGACCGTGGGACCTAGATATGAATAGGTAAGAGAATGAAGACATACCGACAGACCGTGGGGCCTAGATATGAATAGGTAAGAGAATGAAGACATACCGACAGACCGTGGGACCTAGGTATGAATAGGTAAGAGAATGAAGACATACCGACAGACCGTGGGACCTAGATATGGATAGGTAAGAGAATGAAGACATACCGACAGACCGTGGGACCTAGATATGGCTAGGTAAGAGAATGAAGACATACCGACAGACCGTGGGGCCTAGGTATGGATAGCTAAGAGAATGAAGACATACCGACAGACCGTGGGGCCTAGGTATGGATAGGTAAGAGAATGAAGACATACCGACAGACCGTGGGGCCTAGATATGGATATGTAAGAGACTGAAGACTTACCGACAGACCGTGGGGCCTAGATATGGAGAGGTAAGAGACTAAAGACTTACCGACAGACCGTGGGGCCTAGATATGGATAGGTAAGAGAATGAAGACATACCGACAGACCGTGGGGCCTAGATATGGATATGTAAGAGACTGAAGACTTACCGACAGACCGTGGGGCCTAGATATGAATAGGTAAGAGAATGAAGACATATCGACAGACCGTGGGGCCTAGATATGGATAGCCAAGAGAATGAAGACATATCGACAGACCGTGGGGCCTAGATATGAATAGGTAAGAGAATGAAGACATATCGACAGACCGTGGGGCCTAGATATGGAGAGGTAAGAGACTAAAGACTTACCGACAGACCGTGGGGCCTAGATATGGAGAGGTAAGAGACTAAAGACTTACCGACAGACCGTGGGGCCTAGATATGAATAGGTAAGAGAATGAAGACATATCGACAGACCGTGGGGCCTAGGTATGGATAGCCAAGAGAATGAAGACTTACCGACAGACCGTGGGACTTAGAGATGAATAGCTTAGAGACTAAAGACTTACCGACAGACCGTGGGACTTCGATATGGATAGCCAAGAGACTAAAGACTTACCGACAGATAGATATAACAGATATCGAGATAAACTAACGGAGAACTGAAATGAGTTGCATTTTAGTCTCTTACTCTTTAGTTTAGTGTTAAACGTTCGACAGGAGTGTACTGTATCTCGTGTAACTCGTGTAATTTAAACAATAACGATGGCATATCGCAATATATATGTCTAATACACAGATTCCTTCTCAAGCTTTCATTTTAACCAACTTATAAATTACAATACAAGGGACATGCTTGCCGTCTGTAGTTTATTAAATTGTCAAAAAGACAAAAGAAAACTTTGCCAAAGCCGAACTTTGTAAAATTGACATATCGCCGGTCAAACCTTTTTGTTTCGACACTAGCCGCAATCAAGGTACCAAAGCAGAGTCACGGCAACTAATGACGTACTAATGTCGTACGTGAATAAATGACACAATTAAGGCCGAGTTTTCAGTCTTTTTATGTGTAATTCAAGCATGCTAGACCTTTGTCGGAACATTGTGGACGTGGTTGGCGATCCGTCAATTATACAATTGAACAAATAAAACAAGAAAGTACGTAACTCAAGTTTTACTGGAGGTTTTCATTGAGTCAGTCGTCAACAAGACAACACTTTTTCATTAGCGACTAACTTGATTTATGCACTATAAATATTTCCTATCTTTTTCTGATTTCTACCGAGGCATGCGCAGTTGTCTCGGTTGCCTCATAGTAACGTTCGTCCTGTAGTATTATCTATAAAATCCTTTATTATACCTCATGTAACAATGTCCAAAGCTTACTTAAGTAATACAAAATTAAAAATTAATAATAAAACACAGTCTTTATAGTTTAGGCCTTTTTCTGTTAATAAAATAACGTTAAATGGAATGGGAAATATAAACTATGATTGTGTCAAAGCATTTATGAGCATGCGCACAACAAATAATACTTAACAAGTTTTTAGGTACCAGTTATAATTAATTACACTAGGACTGACTTATTTTTGAGGTTACATGAACTCCAGACAGAGTCTATTATTTTTAGTCTTATTATTGTTGTTTTTATTATTGTAGGTTTTGCTTGTTCAGTCATATCCTTCTTGTCGACAGGAGCACCATTATCCACATCTCCGTAGTTCAGATGATTTAACCGTAGAGACCCAACTTATTGTTCCTGGAGAAACAGTACATGGAGTAGGAGACCTAATGATGATTCCCTGTGAGTTCCAAAATGTCCGCCTTGAAGATGCTTTTGGAAGTAGAGAATGTTCATCTTACACTAACCTTAACGCTTTAAGTGGAAACAGAATTGACCCCGTGTCAATGCGATCGACTTGTCCGTTTTATTACCAAAGAAACATAGGTATAGTAAATATTTTACAACTTCTTTTATTCATATTTTTTTTATTTGAACCTCTTAATACAACTGTATATATTGCACACATGAACAATACATTTTGACATTACAACAATCTACAGACGCATGCATGCACACTTAAATTTATACTTAATTAAGTTAATTTTATTTTTACATCTAACCAGACACACACACACGAGCGCGCGATTGATATATCGGACTTGGTAAAACATAACTGATGTTTTAATATCTACGACACCTCGTGATATATTCATCCGCATGTGAAACTCCGACCCGTGTATTATTCGATGATATACCACGGGCGAATGTTTATTTAAGAATTGACATAGTGTTTTGTGTCGTTTATGAGGTGAAAAACGACGGTGAAGCACGCACAAATTGCATAATCTGCTTCCTCATATACGACACAAAACACTATGTCAATTCTTATATTTACAATTTTAACAAAACATCAGATACAGTAGTTCATCAAACATGGTGCTTTCACGTTGCAATACACATTGTTGATGTTTCATCGTGAACTGTTTCAATGTTTCTCAATCATTATAAATGTGCTGTTTCGGGGCCTACATTTGTTCAAACAAACAAAATAGTTCTTATTTTATATATAAGAAATTCTGAAATAAGTACCTCAGTTTGTTTATCTTAATTGTGAAACGTTATTTTACAGTATGTTAACATCGCGTTCTCGCGATATAAACAGAGACATGTGCGTTTGTAAAAATAGAAAGGTCAAAGGTCATCTCTATTTCTGTCTCATGTATTACTACGCTCTTTGTTCTTGGCATCACATTTCTGCACGTTCTGTACAGACTTTATGGGGAAATAAACGACGAAATTGTAACGATGTTTACATAGAACGAAGCAGTTGCAATTGTAAATGTTAAGTAATAAAAAGTAATTGAAATAAACATTACCAATTCTATTTTTTTGGAAGTTCATTTCCATATTTCTTTGCAACAAATTGGCTGTTGAGATTACCTTCATAATATTCAATGATTTTGTGAATGGAAGTTACGTAATAATCATTTTTTGCGATACATTATAACATGAGGTCATATCAATGACGTCACTTAATTAAACGGAACAGTCATAGACATATAGTTTTTTATGGCTCTTTTTATGTTTCATATAAAGGGAAAGACGGGTCATGTTAGAATTTAAAAAATAATCAAAATTTACCCGTGGTATATCGCCTTGGAATAATACGCCGGTCGGAGTTGCGTAATGGTGTTTAACGTTCGAGTCAAGAATATTTCACTTATATATCGAGACGTCGCTAGCTATAGGCGAAGTTGCAGAAATTTTGCCTGTGCGTTGCGCTGATCTGTATTATACAGCAGGGTTCTTTAGCGTGCCAAACCTACCGTGACACGGACCTCGTTTATTTTAAGTTCCAATCCGAAAGAACCGTAACTTTCATTTCGTGATGCCGAGTACTTAGCGAAAGAACAGTCACTATCCACTTTCAAGTCTCGGGTCAGACCCGACCGGGATCGAACCTACGACTTCCTACGTACGTAGCGTGCACTCTACCAACTGAGCTGAACTGATAAAATGACATCCTGATGTAACTGAGGACTGTCACATAAGTGACAATTTAAATAGAATTTACAGATGCCGGCCACGCCCACAATGTTCCCACAAAGGCTCAGCATGTTTGAATTACACGCAAAAGAATGAAAACTCGGCCTAAATCGTGTCATTTAATTACGTCACTGACACTAGAACGTCATTAATTGCCTAGAGCCTGCTTTGTTACCGTGATGGCGGCCAGTGTCGGAATATAAAAGGCGTGGCCGGCGACACGTCAATTATAGACTGATATGTATGACTTAGTGACATCTTAAACAAAAGCTTGTTAGAATGTATATTTGTATTTGCGTGGTCGAACGCTGCATGGAAGCTCTTCAAATTTGCTCTTCTGATTGTGTTTTTCGTTTATATGAAACCTCTTGATATTTTTTTCAGATGAAAACAGAGTACCAGCCATTTTGATGCAGGCTACGTGTGCTTGTAGTTCTTGTATTGAGGGAGATGGTAGCATGACATGTAAAGAGATTTATATCTATACCACAGTTCTCAGGCGTGATCGAATCTGCAGAAATGGTACTTACAATTATATACCTGTTAAAGAGCCTTTGAGCGTCGGGTACGTGTTTAGGTTTTTTAAAAATAGTGGGGGTAAAGGGGTTTAGGCAGCTTAATCGATGACTGAATTGTTATCCTTTCTCATGGATGTTTAAAGTGAGAAATTCTACAGTTTTTATTTCTTCACCTTATTTGTTCTATTGTCTAGCTTTACATGTTTATAGTCTTTCTTTTACTTTACTTTGGGAATTATGCTACTGTTTCAGCTATTTATCATATATTTGTACTAAAATGCATGGTTTTTGCATATCCGATATTGATGCAAACTACAAATCAATATCGTACCCCCAGTATCACACCCCCAATATCACACCCCCAATATCACATCCCAATATCACACCCCAAAATCATACCCTAATATCACTTTCCCAATATCAGACCTCTTCTCGGATCTTCTAGGCTATCGGTATCCGGAAGTTCTCTGCATTTTCCCGTTTCAAATTTGATGCAGACTGTAATAAACAAACGCCATTTCGTCGTTGTCCAGTCACGTTGTGTTTATTTTTTTATCCCCCCCCCCCCGCTTAAAAAGTGGGGGTATATAGTGATATGGGTGTCCGTCCGTCCTTTCGTTACACCTTAGGGTACCTATATCTTATCCGCAACTCCTCCTAAACCCTTCAATGGATTTTCATGAAACTTTCACACAATCTTTGTGATATAATGTAGATGTGCAACCCCTATTTAAAAGTTTGATCCGATGGATTTTTTATGTGTGTGTGTAGGGGGGGGGGGGGAGCGGGGTGTATTTTTTGTGAGCTTGTGGCTCACAGTTTTTCTAGTTTCAATTTATTTCAACAATAATAAATTGATATAATTTTCATAATAACAAATATATTTTATTACACTCATATGTGATGACAAGTTTTTATAACTAATATCATACATGCATGATCAAAAATAAAGCATGGTGAATTACATATCACATATCTTATCGGCCCTCGACCAATATCAGACCTCGGGTTAAAGCTCTCCGTCTAATATTGGAGTCTCCAGACGATATTGCATGTGATATTGAATTCACCCTGCTTTATTTTCCATTTAGAACATATTATTTTTATTTTTAGCATTCTCTGGACAAATATAACCACTGCGGAAGCTCAGTTGGTATCTAGCTCTCGCTCCGTAAGTGGGAGGTTGTGGGTTCGAACCCCGACCGGGTCTGATCCAAGACTTGAAAGTGGGTAGTGACTGTTCTTTCGCCAAGCACTCGGCATTACGAAATGAAAGTCACGGTTATTTCAGATGGGAATTTTAAATAAACGAGGTCCCGTGTCACCGTGGACTTGGCACGCTAAAGAGCCCTACTGTATAATGCTATCAGCGCAACGCACAGGCAAAGTTTCTTCGCTTATAGCTGGCGACGTCTCGATATAAGTGAAATATTCTTGACTGGGACGTTAAACACCATTACTCAACTCTGGACAAATATGTTATTTGCGAATATCATGGCAATAAGATAGGTGCCTTAAGTCTATTTGACGGCTTCTCTATTTAATGCAGAACTTCTGCATAAGATATGGGCTATATTCACATGTGTTCATCTCTTATTTGTAATTGATTAGTATTTAATTATCGTTTTTTTTTTAAAATACCCATTCTTAACTAGAACTGTCTCTAGAGAGCCAAATACCCCCCCCCAACATTGACCTTGACGTTTGACTTGTGTCCATAAATTTGGAATGCGACACATCGTCTCATGTTGGTTCACATTTTGCGTTTGATCTTACTCCATCCATAGACATTGAAGATATATGAAAGGAATACGTTATAGGGACGGGCAATTCCTATATACGAATATATAATAAATACTGAAACTTTGTTTAATGTATAGGTGTGTTTCCTAACAACATATATTCAATGTATTGTAGGTGCACGTGTACTCGAAATGGCGTTGTAAGACCACAGCAACGGGGATCAATGTTACATCGGTGACGGGTTTTTATTTCTAGGTCTCCAGAATCAAGGACAGGGCTTGTGTATACATGTGCGTGTGTGCGTTGTTAACCCTCTATTTTAAACTTCTCTGAAACTACGAGACAGATTTCAATGAAACTTTGTCAGAAGTGTACAAGGGTCGGTGAAATTCAGATTTGTTCGTGGAATTGCTATAGCTACCAAAAGTAGGTCAAGTTGACCTTAGGGGTTAAAAAATCTTTAAAATTGCCGCAAAACCGATGATTTGAGAACAAATCTAATGTGATATTTTGTGAAATTCCGACGAGAAATGGGTTACGTGTTTTTGTTTGAGGTCAAGGTCACAGTTGAGGAAAACTACTGAAATCATTTATTATTATTGTTCGTCTTTATACTTAGAGACAGTCATTAACTAAAATTGCTATATTATCATTTGGTGTCTCATAAAATAACCACAATATCTGTGTTTAAAAACAAAAATACTAACAAGAAAAAATACAAGAAAATTTGAAATAATTACATTTATTTCTGTATATAGAGCAAAAATCAACAAATTTACAAATATCGTGATTAGACTAAGAACTAAGACACTAGTTTTGGACTCCATGTTCTAAAACATTGATATTCACGCCTGAATCACGCTTGTGTCATACACTTAATCGGTTTGTCTACTTTCAAATAACGTGATGCTAATGTTTTTTTACAAATCAAAACACTTCAAAACTTACATACTTCACGTCATCTAAAATGGATATTTTGTGAAAACAGACTCCAATAACAAGTGTAAATATAACCTAAAAGCGATTTGCATTGTAACTGTTGACCTTAGTTGAACCTTTTAATATATGCATATGGGGTCATCAAGGGAACATATTCCAGCCGATTTTAAGTAAAAATTGTAAAATTTTATCTATGTAGGAGAATGACGAAAAATAAAACTAAAATTATTTTTAGATGCGCTTTTTGTTTTCAAAATAAAATATCAATATAAGGTTTCAAAAATTAAAAAGTATAGAAATTATTTATGAAAACGACTGTCTCTAAACATTAAAGATGAACAATAGGTGTGTTTATATGCATGTATTAAGGTATATTGTAGGTATTGGTTTAACAATAATTTGAAATATAGACGATGACCATTGGTTCAAAGGTCAAGGTCGATATAGATGATGACCATGGCAATTTATTCTTATAATGTGTTAGTAACACTGTTAATTACTATTCTTTGCATCTTTTCCAATTCGATGTTCTTCCATTACATAAGTGCATATATCATTTACATTATTATTTATTAAGTTTATTATTTATTGTCGGTCTTACTATTTGTAATTTATTGTTTTTGGAGACTGATTAAAATAATGACATTTAACCATTGTTTCTGAATCCATATATATTTTTTTAAAATTAATATTTATAATTATGTATGTTATTGTATAAAAATTTTTGAAAAACTATTGTTAACACTAAGGCCATAGTTTCAAAGGTCAAGGCCGCAGATGTAAAAATGCATTGAATATGAAAAACTAAAAATTGTGTATAGGGATTATTTATGCAATTCGTTCATGACTTCACGTAATGCAATGCATATGATTAATTGACATATCGCCGGCCACGCCCACAATGTTTCGACACTGGCCGTCATCACGGTGTGAAAGCAGTGCCGAGACAATTGATGGCGTACTACGGCACAATTCAGGCTGAGTTTTCATTCTTTTTGCGTCTTATTCAAGCATGCCGGGCCTTTGTCGGAACATAGTAGGCGTGGACGACGGCGTTACGTCCTTTGTCTGGAAAAAGCTTTCCGTTCTTGACAATATAAAGATTATGAACTTTGGATTTTAGTTTTTTTATTGTATATTTTCCTATATTTCATCGCATATCGATACACATTATATACACAGTGTGTATGTACAACCGTCAATATCCCACCTCTCACTAGTTTCTGTGAATTTCATTCGACAATATCGATCACGTGGTGACCTAATATATTTCATATCGGGCAGGTCTGTTCCATATCTAGTCAGTATGATAGTTACTTCCCCTGATCAACGTCAATGGCGACCGCTTGGTAGTAAACATGTCATATTTATCACAAATATTTACGTCAAAAACGTACACTAGTAAAGATGTGATGACACTGAAACAAAATATTTGATTACCAAGGGTGAGGGTGACTTGATTTCTTTGACGGAAGTTGCTGGTATGTCAAAATAATTATTATTTTTAGTATTTTGTCAGACAGAATGCCCAACGACGGTATTTCTAACCCAGACATATGCCGTTATGTGGATACATTCATATTGGTTTTGTTAATAAGTTATTGATGTTATCGGTTTAATAAAGTGTTAACACAGTGTTTTAGTGACCTAATGTGGTATAGAAAAGGATAAATCAGTGACGGATTTAAGGGAGGGGGGTTGCGGGGGTTGCAACCCCCCTTTGAAAAATAAAAAAGAGAGAGAGATATTGACTGATAAAAAATTATTTTCTTGGCCCCCATCGGGGCTCTGCCCTGTACCCCTTGTCTCTGGGGCTCGCGCCTTCGGCGCTCGCACCTAGCATTGATAAAATTCTCACCCTCCCTTTAAAAAAATCCCTGGGTAATCCTCAACCCCTCCTTTAAAAAAATCCTGGATCCGCCCCTGTTAATTTGGTTTTTAAAACGGAAAGTATGGGTTACTACAACATCCAGTAATTTCTTATGAAGAACTAATCTCCGGTCCCTGTCTCCGTGTATGGTTGTTTACAGGCATCCGACGTAACATTTTGGGAAGATCGGTAGGATATAATCGTTACACAGTGTGTTGGTGACCTAATATGGTTTAAATACAGGGTCAGTAAATTCCATACCTTGGCTTCGCCCTCGCCCGATATGGAATTTACTGACCCTGTATAAACCATATTAGGTCACCAACGCACTGTGTAACTTATAGTATCGGGTCGAGTCTTTTGTTTCGTAGTCGTGTCACTACGAGTCGTGCTTGCGCGACGAGTAGTGATAGAGTACGAAAAAAGGGAGAAACTAGATACGAAGGGTTGTACATACAATCTGTGCATATAATACTTTTATCTGACATACATTTCCAATTAGATCTAGGTTATTTAAAATAATAAAAAACAATAGCTTGTTCCCACTATGGGGACCTTGTACAACGAAGAAGGCTGCTTGCAAATAAATTGTTGACTCAGAGATATTGCAAGCCTAGGCTTATCAAGGCCTCAAAAAGTTTTATGGCCGTCATCACAGAATTGTTGATAAGTTTGATGTCTCTGTGTCCATGATTGCCTTGGATATATTTGACGTCTAATAGTTTCATTTTCCTTTCACACAATTTTGATTACACACGTGGCGGGTGTAGCTAGCTAAACAGGAGGTGCTTACCCTTCCGTAGCACCCGGCCTCACTTTCCGGGTGGAAGTTCACGTGTCTAACCTGACTTGTCAGTTCCAAAGTTTTTACTTTGCTTCTGGATTGTGATTCGGAAATGGATTAGTATGTTTGTTTTTGATTATGTGAACAAATTACATTTTACCACAGAAAACCACTGAACTATGTCATATGTTCTGTAGTAATGGGGTTCGCCGCTGTACCACGTGATACCCTCTAACATTTGTGCAGAACACTTATTTCCAATGGATAAGGAATCGCATGAAAGTACGTTTTCCGGCAATTTGTGACGTTGGCGTTTTCCAAAACGTTCCGCACAAACGTTAAGAGGTATTGATCACGTGGTACATCGGCGAACCCCATTTAATGACGTCATTATTTATATTTGACAAATCGAGATTCTCCAAGCCGTTACAATGAAAGCATGTGCACTTTACCGCCATACCACAATGTGGTGATACAAGATTCTGTATCACGCATGTTTGATAAAACTATTTCGCCAAATGAGATAAAAAACTATTCTAATGTTAGATAAATATCAGGAACAACAATTGACTTTATTATATAGGCCTACTCTAAAAGTATTTAATTTCGAGTGTATTTATTTTCGCGGTATAGGAAATTTTAACACATATATCCACGTAGTTAAATTTTCGTATATTTTCGCTCGGTTTAATTTTGCGAAGAACAAAACAACCGAAAAATAAACGAAAATAGTAGACCGCGAAAAAATAAATACGTTTACACTATATCATTAATCTTTACTGACAATAAAATATATACCCATATAATGGGATATGTTTTAATGACAATGAAATATACCATAATATTTGGCTTTGTTAACATTTGTTTATTTTTAATAACCAATTAATTGAGTCATCGATCTATTGATTGATCGATTAATTGATTGATTGATTGAAGTTCTGCAAGAAAACAATCATGACACAAAAGAATGTTTGGTGCTTACAGCATAGACCGATCGAAAGTTTAATAATAAGCTAACGTTAAGTTAAGTTAACGATAAGTTAATGCCGGCCATATCGATCCCTCGTTAGATACACCCCGTAGATGTTTGGCAGCTGTTATCTATCTTTTTGGCAGCTGTTATCTATCTTTTGACAATTTTTCGGTTACTAGGTGTCCATTTCTCGTACCTCGGACAGAAAAATCTCACGCGCACACCAGTGCTAGATTTTTCTGTCTTGTCCAGTTTGTCTGGTACTGCCTCACGCGACAATTAAACAATCAGAATGACGTAACTGATCATTTTGTTTGACGTCATCAAAACAAAGGGTTTCTTTATTAATTTTTCAAAATATGTGTTTTATTTTATTTTTTCTTCAAAATATTTTCTTGTCAGTGTTGCTTTTTATTTGCATTAAATACAAATCGTTGATATCTTAAAATTTTGAAGTGTTGTCGATCGGATTGTTTTCAAAGGGCGGATTTGTACAATGCATACATCGCCCAAAGGAATCATGCGCGGCAAGAGGCTCCATGAGATTACATGTTTTGTTTTGTATTTATCACAGATAAAACACTTTAATGGTACGAGACATAGAATCTGTCACCTGTTTGTGACCGATACGGGTTGATCTCAGTCCCGGTGATGTGATTTAACATATCCAAATCTCGGCACAGCCTCGATTGGGATATATGTTACATCACATCACCCTCGACTGAGATCACCCGGTATCGGTCATAAACAGGTAACAGATTCTATTAATCTCGGCCATTCAGTAGTCGACCTTACACCGCTGTTTTTTTAGGCGAAGTGTTAAATTTTCGACGAAATGATACAGAATTTTGTATCACCGCACTGTAAATTACATGTAGCAGTAGATGTGACATGTGACGTCATCAAGGAATCTCCCAAGTCAAGTAAACATTGTGTTATAGTTCATATTAAAAACGGGAAAATTAACTACTTGGTCATGTCTAAATTTTGCATATAAATGTAAAAGTAAATTTCGTGAAACTTAATAATAGTAATAGGCATTTTTCAGTCGTAAACAACCACTGCGGTAGCTCAGTTGGTAGAGTGCTCGCTCCGTAAGTGGGAGGTCATGGGTTCAACACCGGCCGAGTCTGATCCAAGACGTAAAAGTGGGTAGTGACTGTTCTTTCGCCAAGCACTCGTCATTACGAAATGAAAGTCACGGTTCTTTCGGATGGGAACTTAAAATTAACGAGGTCCCGTGTCACGCCGGGCTTGGCACGCTAAAAAACCCTGCTGTATAATGCCATCAGCGCAACGCACAGGCAAAATTTCTGCATCTTTGCCTTTAGCTGGCGACGTCTCCATATAAGTGAAATATTCTTGACTGGGGCGTTAAACACCATTACTCAACTCTACTCAACTCAGTCGTAAACAACATGGACAGACTGGGATAGGGTACGTGTCATGTCTTTGTCATGGACAGACTGGGATAAGGTACGTGTCATGTCTTTGTCATGGACAGACTGGGATAGGGTACGTGTCATGTCTTTGTCATGGACAGACTGGGATAAGGTACGTGTCATGTCTTTGTCATGGACAGACTGGGATAGGGTACGTGTCATGTCTTTGTCATGGACAGACTGGGATAAGGTACGTGTCATGTCTTTGTCATGGACAGACTGGGATAGGGTACGTGTCATGTCTTTGTCATGGACAGACTGGGATAGGGTACGTGTCATGTCTTTGTCCGTTAGATCTTAGATATATATTTTCTGAGCAAATTTTTATGCTGTCGATTGTTCAGTATTGTAATTGTTGAACATATTTTTGTGCTGTCGATTGTATCGGATACTACTGTTCAGTATTGTAATTGTTGAACATATTTTTGTGCTGTTGATGGTATCGGATACTACTGTTCAGTATTGTAATTGTTGAACATATTTTTGTGCTGTTGATGGTATCGGATACTACTGTTCAATATTGTAATTGTTGAACATATTTTTGTGCTGTCGATGGTATCGGATACTACTGTTCAGTATTGTAATTGTTGAACATATTTTTGTGCTGTCGATTGTATCGGATACTACCGTTCAGTATTGTAATTGTTGAACTTATTTTTGTGCTGTCGATGGTATCGGATACTACTGTTCAGTATTGTAATTGTTGAACATATTTTTGTGCTATCGATGGTATCGGATACTACTGTTCAGTATTGTAATTGTTGAACATATTTTTGTGCTGTCGATGGTATCGGATACTACTGTTCAGTGTTGTAATTGTTGAACATATTTTTGTGCTGTCGATTGTATCGGATACTACTGTTCAGTATTGTAATGGTTGAACATATTTTTGTGCTGTTGATGGTATCGGATACTACTGTTCAGTATTGTAATTGTTGAACATATTTTTGTGGTGTCGATTGTATCGGATACTACTGTTTAGTATTGTTTGAACATATTTTTGTGCTGTCGATTGTATCGGATACTACCGTTCAGTATTGTAATTGTTGAACATATTTTTGTGCTGTCGATTGTATCGGATAATACTGTTCAGTATTGTAATTGTTGAACATATTTTTGTGCTGTCGATGGTATCGGATACTTCTGTTCAGTATTGTAATTGTTGAACATATTTTTGTGCTGTCGATTGTATCGGATACTACCGTTCAGTATTGTAATTGTTGAACATATTTTTGTGCTGTCGATGGTATCGGATACTACTGTTCAGTATTGTAATTGTTAAACATATTTTTGTGCTGTTGATGGTATCGGATACTACTGTTCAGTATTGTAATTGTTGAACATATTTTTATGCTGTCGATGGTATCGGATACTACTGTTCAGTGTTGTAATTGTTGAACATATTTTTTTGCTGTCGATGGTATCGGATACTACTGTTCAGTATTGTAACTGTTGAACATATTTTTATGCTGTCGATTGTATCGGATACTACTGTTCAGTGTTGTAATTGTTGATCATATTTTTGTGCTGTCGATTGTATCGGATACTACTGTTCAGTATTGTAATTGTTGAACATATTTTTATGCTGTCGATGGTATCGGATACTACTGTTCAGTATTTTAATTTTTGAACATATTTTTGTGCTGTGGATGGTATCGGATACTACTGTTCAGTATTGTAATGGTTGAACATATTTTTGTGCTGTCGATGGTATCGGATACTACTGTTCAGCGTTGGTTGTAATTGTTGATCATATTTTTGTGCTGTCGATGGTATCGGATACTACTGTTCAGTATTGTAATTGTTGAACATATTTTTGTGCTGTCGATTGTATCGGATACTACTGTTCAGTATAGTAATTGTTGAACATATTTTTGTGCTGTCGATTGTATCGGATACTACTGTTCAGTATTGTAATTGTTGAACATATTTTTGTGCTGTCGATTGTATCGGATACTACTGTTCAGTATTGTAATTGTTGAACATATTTTTGTGCTGTCGATGGTATCGGATACTACTGTTCAGTATTGTAATTGTTGAACATATTTTTGTGCTGTCGATTGTATCGGATACTACTGTTCAGTATAGTAATTGTTCAACATATTTTTGTGCTGTCGATGGTATCGGATACTACTGTTCAGTATTGTAATTGTTGAACATATTTTTGTGCTGTCGATTGTATCGGATACTACTGTTCAGTATTGTAATTGTTGAACATATTTTTGTGCTGTGGATGGTATCGGATACTACTGTTCAGTATTGTAATGGTTGAACATATTTTTGTGCTGTCGATGGTATCGGATACTACTGTTCAGCGTTGGTTGTAATTGTTGATCATATTTTTGTGCTGTCGATGGTATCGGATACTACTGTTCAGTATTGTAATTGTTGAACATATTTTTGTGCTGTCGATTGTATCGGATACTACTGTTCAGTATTGTAATTGTTGAACATATTTTTGTGCTGTCGATTGTATCGGATACTACCGTTCAGTATTGTAATTGTTGAACATATTTTTGTGCTGTCGATTGTATCGGATAATACTGTTCAGTATTGTAATTCTTGAACATATTTTTGTGCTGTCGATGGTATCGGATACTACTGTTCAGTATTGTAATTGTTGAACATATTTTTGTGCTGTCGATGGTATCGGATAATACTGTTCAGTATTGTAATTGTTGAACATATTTTTGTGCTGTCGATGGTATCGGATACTACTGTTCAGTATTGTAATTGTTGAACATATTTTTGTGCTGTCGATGGTATCGGATACTACTGTTCAGTATTGTAATTGTTGAACATATTTTTGTGCTGTCGATGGTATCGGATACTACTGTTCAGTATTGTAATTGTTGAACATATTTTGTGCTGTCGATGGTATCGGATACTACTGTTCAGTATTGTAATGGTTGAACATATTTTTGTGCTGTCGATGGTATCGGATACTACTGTTCAGTGTTGTAATTGTTGAACATATTTTTATATTAGTTTTCAAGAAATTAGTTTTTGCTTGTAGTGTTTTATTGTTGCTGACACTTAATGTAATTTACTGTACTAACTTTAGCGGGATTCTAATATCAGCGTCTTTCGCGCTCCATTTATTATGCTAATTTAAGTACAGCGCCAAAATATCTCCGTGTGGAAGAGACAAAATTGCTGTTTGATAATATAGATCCCTATCGTCTGTTCTAATAAAGTAACTATACAATGAAATCAAATGAACACTTTATGGTTATGACATTAAACAGAATACATGTATTAACATTTAAGTCAAACTGAACGGTGTCTATTTAGTCGCGTTTTCACGTGCCTTATGCCTTTTGATTTATCCACATTCCATAGCTGTTTCCTAGTGTGCTGACAGAAACCAACCATCAGAAAATTGTATTACCGCTAATTCAAAAATATTTTTGCCTTATGTGCGCGAATTTAAGAATGCGCTAACTAGTCTACATCCCCTCACAGCGCTAAAATATTAGTGCGGTAATTTAAGTACACGTACAGTATTTTATAGGGTTATTGAACTGATATTGAAATACTGACCCGAGTTGACTCGAAATTTGCTCGAGCTTGCGAGTGCAAATGTCGAGTCAACGAGGGACAATATTTCACATTATTATATAGTAATATATGCATCACATAGAAATTAAACGATAAATCCCGAGTTGTTAGCGTGCAATAAATTTTGATATTTGCACGCAAACTTTGTTATAGTCCGAGGTTTCCCGAATCAATTTTTCATATTGCACGCTTTGTCACATGACGCTGTTGTTTATGACGTCATACGATTGTTGTGACATGACTGAAGACGTCATCGACGTGTTGTTTTCGTATTGCACTAGTTCGTATATCGGTATACAAGGACTAGTGCGATATTGATGTATTGTAAGTCAAAGCTCGTGCAAGTGTCGAGTCAACGAGGACAATATTTCACAATAATAGTTCAATAACCCTATAATATCAGTTCAATAACCCTTTTTTATATAGCAAAAAAGTTTCGTTTACTTTCGTCAAGTATGTCTTGTAAAATACCATTTTGCTGTAAAATACATAGAGGATCTTAGACGAGTGGGAGTTTAATATGAAATTTATTAAACGAGTTTAATTATTGAACGAGTTTAATAAATTTCATATTAAACCCTCACGAGTCTAAGATTCTATATATCACATAACTCAAAATACCGAGGCATAATGACATGTACGTATTATTTGATGCCATATAGAAACAGACGATTTCTATCTAGGTCAGACAAATCACATCCAAATTAACTGCGCAAGTAAGAATATAGTTCTATTTAGTTATAGTAAAAATAAATTAATCACCTAGAAAAAAAGACATAATCAGTATGTAAGTTTAAATCATTATATTTTTCCGAATGCATCAAAATTATTTTTCAAAGAATCGGAAAGTCTTTAAAAGTCTAAAAATAAACAACAGACTGACACAGTTTTCATATGACGTCATTAGGCACGACCGCTACGTAAATCAGAAGCGTGATAACTGATTACGTCACAATCAAGTGATATTACATCGGTACCTGTGTAATACGAAAAATATTACACCGTTTTATTCCATCAATAAACAGGAGAGTTATGTGATATATAAATATAACGCTAGTTCTTGTTAATAGATACATGTTGTATAAGAACTAGTGCAATATGACAAACAACACAGCGATGACGTCGACAACAACCGTATGACGTCATAAACGACAGCGTCATGTGACAAAGCGTGCAATATGAAAAAATGATACGGAAAACATCGGACTGGAACAAACATAGCGTGCAAATATTAGTATATATTGATAACACTGACAACCCCTTATCGTATTTGACATTCCTATTGTAATTAATTAACGCGGTCGCAACGTTTTTAGCTCATCTGAGTTAAAAGCTCAGTTGGGCTATTGCAATCTATCATCGTCCGTCGTGAATAAACTTTACATTTTAATCTTCTCCAAAACTACTGGGCAAAATATGATGAAACTTGATTATTATCATGCCTGGTTAACAGGCTTTCAAAATTGTTCTTGGGGTTTAGCCACGCCCAACAAAATAGCCGCTGTTACTAGAAATAGCCATTAGACAAAAAAGCTCCTTATCTGAAACCAAAAGGTGCTGGTAAAGTTTGATTAGATATTTGGATTCAGGATACCTGGAACATTAAAATTCTGTTTTTATGATAAATGGGCGAAAAATAGGTTACGCGTTTAAATTAATATATATAATTTTTTAAAATGAGACATTTATTGTTATAACTCAATAACGGCTTTAGATAATTTATGGAGTTTTCACTGTTGATCTTGTCTTGCTATTTTAAACATTTGAGGTGATAGGGCATGGGGTTTTCAATTAATTGTATGGTATTGACATGACGATCATGTGGTACTTAGATCAAGGTTATGCATGGGTTAAAAGGTCAAGGTCACAGATGCACAAATATACCGAGTTAATTATCTAATTATCTGCAAAACTATTAACTTTTTGTATAAGCATGCATACTAGAATAGTGTTGGTAATGACACAATGGTCATTTTGATATATGAATAAAGGTCATAAGTTCAAAGGTCAAGGTCACAGATGCAAACAAGTACTGAAATGGTAAATTATCTCAGAAACTATAAACGTTTTGTATAGTCATGTATATTAGAATATTATAGGCATTTGCACAATGATCAATTGATATATGAATGAAGGTCATAGGTCATAGGTTTAAAGATCAAGGTTGTAGATGCAAACGAATACTGAAATGGTTAATTATCTCAAAGTTTTTGTATAGGCATACATATTGGATAATTGTAGGCTTTGGCCTAACGATCAATTTGATATATAGATGAAGGTCATAGGTTCAAAGGTCAAGGTCACAGATGGAAACTGTACTGAAATTGTGAATTATTAAAATAAACTATTAAATTTTTGTATAGGAATGTATGTTAAAATATTGTAGGTATTGGCCTAACGATAATTTTTATATATAGATTCTTAGCTGTTTAAAATAATATATTGTAGCTAGACTTTAGATATATTATATGTAGCATTCTTAGGACAAGCTATAATAAACTTGCAAAAAATCTTTGCCATTTATTGGCCCTTACTGCTGAAAATTTGGACATAAATTAATTAATGTCATTGACCATTAAGCCTCTGCATAAGATATGTATTCAGCCTCAGGTGAGCGTTAAGGCCCATGGGCCTCTTGTCTTGTACTGCTTCCATACCTGTCAACTTGTTATTTTATCCTAAATTCTAACTGCCTTACACATTCTTCTTAGTTCAATTATGTTTTAACTTCAGTCATGATTTTGCCTATACACATTCTGGTCAAGATTTTCTACTTTATACAGTACTCATCTTAAGGGTTTGACTTATTCACGAGCTTCTTAAGGAATTGGCTTACATACGCGCTTCTTACGGTATTGACTTACTCACGAGCTTATGAAGGGATTTACTTACTTACGAACTTCTTAAGGGATTGACTAACTTACGAGCGTCTTATGGGATTGACTTACTCACGTGCTTCTTAAGGGATTGGCTTACATACGCGCTTCTTACGGTATTGACTTACTCACGAGCTTATGAAGGGATTTACTTACTTACGAGCTTCTTAAGGGATTGACTTACTTACGAGCGTCTTATGGGATTGACTTACTCACGAGCTTATGAAGGGATTTACTTACTCACGAGCTTCTTAAGGGATTGACTTACGAACTTCTTAAGGGATTGACTTACTTACGAGCGTCTTATGGGATTGACTTACTCATGTGCTTCATAAGGGATTGGCTTACTCACGCGCTTCTTAAAGTATTGACTTACTTACGAGCTTCTTAAGGGATTGACTTACTTACGAGCTTCCTAAGGGATTGACTTACTTACGAGCTTCTTAAGAGATTGACTTACTCACGAGCTTTTTAAGGGATTGACTTACTCACGAGCTTTTTAAGGGATTGATTTACATACGAGTTTCTTAAGGGATTGACTTACTCACGAGCTTCTTAAGGGATTGACTTACTCACGAGCTTCTTAGGAAATTGACTTACTGACGAGCTCCTTTAAGTATTGACTTACTCACGAGCTTCTTAGGAGATTGACTTCCTGACGAGCTTCTTTAAGTATTGACTTACTCACGAGCTTCTTAGGAGCTTGACTTACTGACGAGCTTCTTTAAGTATTGACTTACTCATGAGCTTCCTAAGGGATTGACTTACTCACGAGTTTCTTGAGTGATTGACTTACTTACGAGCTTCTTAAGGGAGTGACGTACTTACGAGCTTCTTAAAGGATTGATTTACTTGCGAGCTTCTTAAAGGATTGACTTACTCACGCGCTTCTTAAGGGATTGACTTACTTACGAGCTTCCTAAGGGATTGTCGAGTTTTCAAAAACCTTGTATTCCTTTAACAAACTCTGGCCCTTTGCACTGCTCTCTGACATTGACTACACTAATATCTTTTCATATTTTTAAAATTAATTCGTTATACAATGTGAAAACTATTTTCCCCAACACGTGTATTTTTGCACAGTTTCCATAAAGAAATGCAACAAATATTTTAAAAATTCTTAAATTATCAATTCCTGCTTTATTTTTATTTATAAATCTTCACACTTGTGTGGTAATTTCATAAATATACCCTTCTTTCACGTTTTCAACCAAATAGTTTTCACTTGAATTTTCCTACTTAGGACTATAATTATATTTTAAATTCAATATGCAAAACATAAAACATAAAATCTTAGTTGACCAATAAGCGATTATCCAAGTTCCGTGGAACAATAGTAGGTGACCTAATATGATTATTGAAACAGGATATGGAAATCCCATATCAGCCCGAGGGAAGCACATATGCATGTAAACAGCGTCATAAGACAGACGACTTTATCGGGAGGGCCATTTTAAAGCGTTTTGTGTGACAAATAATGATATATAACTTTCTATAATGTACGTCTACCACATGACATTTTGTTTCAATATCACTAAATCCTTACTAAGTTTCCATAGTTAGTTAACCTAATTATTTTGCGATAAATATAACGTGTTAACCTACTTCCACGCTACCACCATTGACGTTTATCAAGAGAAATAACTCTCATACTTAGTCAGTGGGCTAGGTGGACCCACCGTGCACCCCCCCCCGGATCCTCCGACACCACTTTTTGCTGGTACCTTAGGTGTCTCGTAATGGAATCAGGAAGTTCCTCAGAAAAAAATTGGGATGCTCTTTATGTAAAACTTCAATGTTTTAGAGTACCTGGAACTTTTCAGTACATTTCTTTATTAGGGGTAGGGAGACGTTTTTATGTTTGTTTTCAATAATATAATGCAGATAAAGATCACATTTGGTATCATTGTATAGGGAACATGTAAAGCTTTTATAAAATACAAAGTTGGTTGATGTCACCATGACGTCATAAACACAAGTTTTGAGGAAAAACGCTATAAAATCGTGCCAATTTATCCTTTATAAAATTATTTCTGTACAGCATAATAAAACACATTAAGACAAAGTATGTTTTTAATTTACTTAATAAATTATAGTTTTAAATGATCATATATTCATATCTTCAAAAAAGACACCACTCCATTAGAAAAAATATATTAAAGATACCCATTTTTTTAAAAATGATTGAAACGGGGTAGGAACGTTTTTATCTTTTTTGCCGATGATACTATGTAGATTTAGATCATATTTGGTATCATTGTAAAGGGAACAGCTTCAGCTGTTATAAAGTACAATTTTTGATTGGTGTAGCTATTACTGTGACGTTTCCATGACGTCAAGAAAAACGCTATATAATCATTTAAATTATACTATATGAAATTATTTCTGTACAACACAATAAAACACACTGAGACACTGCATGCTTTTTTATTTACTTCATAAATTGTTATTTTAAATGATCATAATTCTCATTTTAAAGAAAGACGCCACTCTGTTAGGAAAAGCATATTAATTTAAAGATGCCCTTTTATTTAAAATTGATCGAATTTTTGAGATAAATAGTTTTCACGATTAAAGTAACCCAGTATGTTTCTTTGTATAAATAATAATATCATCATTATCATCATCATCATGGCAACATCATTATCATCATCATCATCACAATCATCAATTTTTCATACATTCATGACAATACAAATTTACAAAAATGCCCAAAATCATCACCCATTATTCTATAGCTAACAAAAAGCTTAATTAATAATCTTAGTTTGAGAATGACTTTAGTTCTAATCATTGCCAATGGCGATTAAGCAGTTGTTTTGAGGTGGAGATATGCCACATGGTTGTTATATGCATCTAGGGCAGTGGAAACCTAACATGCGTGTGATTTCTGCAGCGAAAAGGAAACATATAGAATAAATCTCTTTTGCCTCACTATCAATACTCCTGCAGTGCTTCCTCTTAGCAACATTCAGAAACTGTACAGTCGAATTTGTGGGAGGTTTCCCAGCAGCTACAGTCCCAGAGATGCAGTTCCGTCATGTTTTCAAACATTCATAAGCAAAATCATAGAAATTTTCTAACATTATCATCCATTATCCTTTTACCATATGCTTTATCAGTACAATGCATTATAAGACAACAGGCTGCGCCATTGATTATTTTCTTTGACATAGTTCAAATAGATCCTTGAACAATATATGGCTACCATAGTATTTTTCCAATTGAAGCAATTTTGTTCCATCTCTTTCATTTCTCACCAAGATCTTTGGTCTTCTACTCTTAACACTTGCCCTGTGTTTGTTTCCTGAGCGTATGTCTAATCCAGTTCTACACCATATAAGAAGGAGATTTTATATTCGAGTTGAATATTGGGTTTTTGTTCTTAGTGGCAGACTAGCTTTCCATATGTTTCTTTATCATTTTGAATGCCTTTCTGGATATTATTATTCTTGCCTTGATGCCCCGTTCTGTTTCTTCTTCAGCACCAATCATGCTCCCTAAGTAACAAAGCTCAATTTATAACTATTTTAATTTATACGTTTTGTTGTATTTGTTTTGTTTGAGTTGATCTTTTGTCCAGTTTTTGAAACTGTTTCCTTTAGTTGTGTGGTCTTTATCCACATATGATTTAATGTGAGGGTCAATAGGCAGATATCGACGAAGCCCACATATTCTATCTGGGTGTTAGTGTCCATTGTATTCCATTTATCGCATTTAAAGATGATTTGTGATGTGTATACAGCTTTGACATACTCCTGTATTCAAATGAAAGCTTGGAGATAGTTTTCTCTATTGAGACCTTAACAAATGTACACTAAGTATTTATAAAGGTAAAATGCAGATTGTCATTCTACAGACTGTTCTATACCGGGACATGGCAATTTGGTCTGTGTAAGATTCAGTCTTTCCTAAAACCAGCTTGTTTTGTTCAGAGCACCTAGTACCTCTTCTATTCCATCTTTGAGTCTATGTAGGATGATCTTTGACAGTATTTTCTCAGTACATTGGTTAGTATGGTGCCTCTCCATTTCTTACATCTCCATGATCTACCCTCTTTAGTAGTTTAATGAGATAGTCCATCTTCCATTGTTGGAATAATTTCTCTTTTCCAGATGTTGCACAGTGATTTAGATATTTATTTAGGTCCTATAGCTTTTCTTTTTCCAGTTGATTTATACTTTATTTCTTCTTTTGTTGGCACCCCTTCCTTATTTTATTATCAAAGGTATGTGGTGTTATGTCCAATATTTCTTATGGAGGTGGTCTTTTTTGTATATTGTTAAAGTGTTCAGCCCATCTTTCCTCTGTTGTGATCTTTTTTCCATCCTTTCCTTACACCGGTCTGTTTGTATTTGTTTGCTGGTTTACCTGTGTGTTTCTTTGTTGTTAGGTATAGATCTTCTAAGTTTTTCCCATTAGCTACTATTTCTTGTGTGGTTACAAGATTTTCCATTTTCCATATATTTTCGTTCATCACTTGTTTTTCCTTCCTTTGCATCCTCATACTCCCTTCATACTAATTATTTGCTAATCTGGTTCTGCTATTTGTTATTTTCTTTTGCATTTCCTTGTGATATTTTGTCCTGTGTTTCCTCTGACAACCATATTCTCTGTGTCGTTATACCCGTATGCCCTTTTATGACACCCCGTCTCTCATTATTATCACCCATAGCTGTTAAAGCATAAAACCTGTTCTTCAGACTAATCTTAATTCTTCTTTTTTTCCAGTTGTTTCAATTTTCTAACATAGAACTCATTTTTCCCCAGGATTTGTTTAGCTGCTTTTATTTTTATCTTTGTCATGATAAATTGGTGGTTCGAGTCGACATCTGCTCCATGCATTGCCTTGGCATTGTATAAACTGCTCCTACTTTTTTTATGGTTATACGATCAATGTTTTTTTCTGGTGATACTGGTGTTACTCTATGTCAAACTTCGTGTGGAATTACTGTACCTCAATGTAGTGATAAAACATAAAGATAATAAATAATATCTTTGGAAAATTTCTATGATTTTGTTCATAACTGTTTCAAACATGATGGATCTGCATCTCTGGGACTGTAGCTGCTCCAAAATCTAGCACAAATTCACCCTGGGTTAGTAGGATGTACAGTTGGTAGTGAAGTTAAAGAGATTTATTCTTGATGTTTCCTATTCGCTACAACTAGTCAACGGCAGAAATCGTATTTTTCGTTTCCACTGCTCTAGATGCATATAACAATCCTGTGGCATACGACCACCATTAAAACACCTGCTAAATCACCATTGGTAATACTTTGAACTAAATGTCATTCTCAAACTAAGATTATTAATTACTAAATTAAATAAGCTTTTTGTTAGTTATAGGATAATGGGTGGTGATGTTGGGCATTTTTGTAAATTTGTATTGTAATTAATGTATGAAAAATTGATGATGATGATGATGATGATGTTGCCATGATGATAATAATGATGATGATAGTTAGATAGTAATAGCTACACCAATAAAAATTGTACATTATAAAAGCTGAAGCTGTTCCCTTTATAATATCTGCATTATAATATTGAAAATTACATATTATACCAGTTTTAATTTTTCAGCACTAGACGGCCGTTTCGGAATACAATTCCTCATCAGTAGTGCTTGGACCAAATTTATGAAACCAAAATTATTTTAAGATGTTGAAAAGCTACCCAAAGGACCAAATATATATTTACCAAATTAAGCTAAGGACATACTTTGCATGAGGGAGTATACCTTAGTTTTTGAGAAATTTCAAACTTTAACTTGCAGGAAATTTAGACAATTATAGTATATTTCTGACAATAATACGAAATTATTGCCTACTGAGTTGGTGATATCCTCGGGGCACCAGCCACCAACAGAGATATCGGCTCAGGGGTTTAAATTACATATTATACCAGTTTTAATTTTTCAGCACTAGACGGCCGTTTCGGAATACAATTCCTCATCAGTAGTGCTTGGACCAAATTTATGAAACCAAAATTATTTTAAGATGTTGAAAAGCTACCCAAAGGACCAATATATATTTACCAAATTAAGCTAAGGACATACTTTGCATGAGGGAGTATACCTTAGTTTTTGAGAAATTTCAAACTTTAACTTGCAGGAAATTTAGACAATTATAGTATATTTCTGACAATAATACGAAATTATTGCCTACTGAGTTGGTGATATCCTCGGGGCACCAGCCACCAGCAGAGATATCGGCTCAGGGGTTTAAATTACATATTATACCAGTTTAATTTTTCAGCACTAGATAAAAACGTTTCCCTACCCTTAATAGAGAAATGTACTGGAAAGTTTCAGGTACTCTTAAATATTGAAGTTTTACATGAAGAGCATCCCAATTTTTTTCTAGGGTACTTCCTAATACTATTAAAAGACACCCTAAGGTACCAGAAAATAGTGGTGTCGGAGGATCCTGGGGGATGCACGGGGGGTCCACCTAGCCCACGGACTTACTGACTAGATGTGTATTAGGTCTGACCCGATATCACCACGTTACCAGCATTCTCGAATAAAATTCGCAGAAAATAGTGGCAGGTACGAAGGTTTGATATGAAAGCAAATTATCATTACGATCATTAAAGTTTTTTTCAAATGTGAAAAAATAAAATAACAAGTAAATTCAAGTAATCCTAAAGTGAATTAGGATCCCCCGACAACAGTGTCTATTTGTGATTTGCACTTGTGTTCAAAGGGCAATAAATTATGGAAAATAAGCAAAACAACTCGGGTTAACGATATGCACATCTCGTATTAATGTTGGCGTTGTGCACCAAGTTTCGTAAAATAATGGTTCATAGATTTTGAGAATGTGCGCCTACAAGAGTTTCGGACAAACGGACTAACACTAGAATACACTATTTCCTCTCTTTCTTCGAAAGGCGGTGGATAAAAAAGGGGTTTTAAAACGAAGTGAGTCAAAAACAATAGAAATGAACACAAACTAATTGTTCTAATTCGTCATATTCATTGTATTATGTCTAGATCTTATCATTAACGTTGCACATTATAATGACTTTATTAGATAAAGTATCAGCATTTCATATCTATGGTCTTTTTGGTGTTACAATTCTTCGTTGTATGACATCCCTCTCTGTTGCTAGGAGTTGGTGTTGGTACACCACCGGGTACAAGGCATGTATCTCTTGGTCTAGGTGTTGTTAGAGGAGGACTATCTGTAGACCTAGGTGGTCCTGTTGGTGGCCAAGTGTGTCCTGATGATGATGTTGGCCCTGTTGGTTGTGTTCGTTCTGATGGAGAAGTCCATCCTGTTGGTCCCGTTGACGATGTTCGTCCTGGTGTTGAAGTCTGTGTTGGTCCTGCTGATGATGTTTGCCCTGGTGTTGAAGTCTGTGTTGGTCCTGCTGATGATGTTTGCCTTGGTGTTGAAGTCTGTGTTGGTCCCATTGACGTAGTTGGCCCTGGTGTTGAAGTCTGTGTTAGTGTTGTGGTGGTCGTCGTTGGTGTTGTGGTGGTAGTCGTTGGTGTTGTAGTTGTCGTCGTTGGTGTTGTGGTGGTTGTCGTTGGTGTTGTGGTGGTCGTCGTTGGTGTTGTAGTTGTCGTCGTTGGTGTTGTGGTGGTCGTCGTTGGTGTTGTGGTGGTAGTCGTTGGTGTTGTGGTGGTAGTCGTTGGTGTTGTGGTTGTAGTGGTTGGTGTTGTGGTGGTCGTCGTTGGTGTTGTGGTGGTAGTCGTTGGTGTTGTGGTGGTAGTCGTTGGTGTTGTGGTTGTAGTCGTTGGTGTTGTGGTGGTAGTCGTTGGTGTTGTGGTTGTAGTGGTTGGTGTTGTGGTGGTCGTCGTTGGTGTTGTGGTCGTAGTCGTTGGGTCGAACCTACATAAACCTTCATAGCAGTACTGCAAAAAGAACATCAACCCAAAATGATAATAAAGCATGCAGAGATTAATAACAGAAAAGTGAAACAGTCAGCGTCAAGACTTGGACACACAGAATAGGCGTCCAGATTTGAACACAAACAGCAAGCGTCCACAATTAAACACAAACAGCTAGCGTCAAGACATGAACACGCAGAGTCAACGTTAAAACTTGGACACAATAAGCTAGTGATCAGACTTGAACACACACGGTCAGCGCCCGTACATGAACACAAACAGCTAGCATTCATGCTTGACCACAAACAGGCAGCGTCCGTACATGAACACAAACAGCTAGCATTCATGCTTGACCACAAACAGGCAGCGTCCGTACATGAACACAAACAGCTAGTATTCAGACTTGAACCCAAACAGGCAGCGTCCGTACATGAACACAAACAGCTAGTATTCATGCTTGACCACAAACAGCTAGCATTTAGACTTGAACACAAACAGGCAGCGTCCGTACATGAACACCAACAGCTAGGGTCCAGACTTGAACACAAACAGGCAGCGTCCGTACATGAACACAGACAGCTAGCATTCATGCTTGACCACAAACAGGCAGCATCCGTACATGAACACAAACAGCTAGTATTCAGACTTGAACACAAACAGGCAGCGTCCGTACATGAACACAAACAGCTAGTATTCATGCTTGACCACAAACAGTTAGCATTCAGACTTGAACACAAACAGGCAGCGTCCGTACATGAACACAAACAGCTAGCATTCAGACTTGACCACAAACAGCTAGCATTCAGACTTGAACACAAACAGCTAGCATTCATGCTTGACCACAAACAGGCAGCGTCCGTACATGAAAACAAACAGCTAGCGTCCAGACTTGAACACAAACAGGCAGCGTCCGTACATGAACACAAACAGATAGCGATCAGACTTGAACACAAACAGGGGGCGTCCGTACTTGAACACAAACAGCTAGCGTCCAGACTTGAACACAAACAGGCAGCGTCCATACACGAACACAAACAGCTAGGGTCCAGACTTGAACACAAACAGGCAGCGTCCGTACATGAACACAAACAGCTAGCATTCAGACTTGAACACGCACAGACAGCGTCCGTACATGAACACAAACAGCTAGTATTCATGCTTGACCACAGGCAGCTAGCATTCAGACTTGAACACAAACAGGCAGCGTCCGTATATGAACACAAACAGCTAGTATTCATGCTTGACCACAAACAGCTAGCATTCAGACTTGAACAGAAACAGGCAGCGTCCGTACATGAACACAAACAGCTAGCATTCAGACTTGACCACAAACAGCTAGCATTTAGACTTGAACACAAACAGCTAGCATTCATGCTTGACCACAAACAGGCAGCGTCCGTACATGAAAACAAACAGCTAGCGATCAGACTTGAACACAAACAGGGGGCGTCCGTACTTGAACACAAACAGCTAGCGTCCAGACTTGAACACAAACAGGCAGCGTCCATACACGAGCACAAACAGCTAGGGTCCAGACTTAAACACAAACAGGCAGCGTCCGTACATGAACACAAACAGCTAGCATTCAGACTTGAACACAAACAGACAGCGTCCGTACATGAACACAAACAGCTAGTATTCATGCTTGACCACAGACAGCTAACATTCAGACTTGAACACAAACAGGCAGCGTCCGTACATGAACACAAACAGCTAGTATTCATGCTTGAACACAAACAGCTAGTATTCAGACTTGAACACAAACAGGCAGCGTCCGTGCATGAACACAAACAGCTAGCATTCATGCTTGACCACAAACAGGCAGCATCCGTACTTGAACACAAACAGCTAGCGTCCAGACTTGAACACAAACAGGCAGCGTCCGAACTTGAACACAAACTGGCAGCGTCCGAACTTGAACACAAACAGCTAACATTAAGATTTGACCACAAACAGGCAGCGTCCGTACTTGAACACAAACAGGCAGTGACCGAACTTGAACACAAACAGCTAACATTAAGATTTGACCACAAACAGCTAGCATTCATGCTTGACCACAAAAAGTCAGCGTCCGTAGCTAGTGATCAGACTTGAACACACACGGTCAGCGTCCAGATTTGACAACAAACAGTTAACGTCAATACTTGAACATAAAGTTTGCGTCATCAATGTGGGTGAGAACATTTTAACTGGGACGTAAACATCATTACTCTGCTTCTGTTGCCCCCGTCTTCCAAACTGGTAGAGTGCTCGCTCCTAAGTTGGAGGTCGTGGGTCGGAACCCCGATCGGGTCTGACCCAAGACATGAAAGTGGGTAGTGACTGTTCTTTCGCAAGCACTTGGCAGTATGAAATAAAAGTCACGGTTCTGTCAGATTGGAACTAAAAGTAAAAGAAGTCCCGTGTCTCGGTGGGCTTGGCACGATAAAGAACCCTGCTGTATAATGCCATTAGCGCAACACACAGGCAAAAATTCTGCACCTTCGCCTATAGCTGGTGACGTCTCGATATAAGTGAAATATTCTTGACTAGGACGTTAAACACCATTACTCAACTCAACTCCTGTCAATTGAGTTAACATCATTATTCTCTCTCTCTCTCTCTCTCTCTCTCTCTCTCTCTCTCTCTGTACATACCCCTGGGGATTGTCCGACTGCGTTACATGGGGTCCCGGTATATGGAAAAACTGCCGATACAGTACATGTTGAGGATGCATCTGTACAACTCATGCCTTGATTACACATGTTTGGCTGCTGAGTCTGTTGAAAATAAAAATATCTTTGACTGAATGTTTTTGTTCACAACGGTTTGATAAAAAATAAGTCTGTGTGAACTAGTACTGTTGCTATAAGACTAAACATCCTCGATGCTAAACATAGCATTGTGAAATAAATATTTATCATTGAAATCTTCTTCTTATTAGATTTAACCCCTCTCCCCCCCCCCCCAAAAAAAAAATAAAGAACAAACTAGCTACGTTTAATTGTTTGAAGTATTAATGCCCATGGGCCTCAACGCTCGCCTGTGACCTTTTCAGCCGCGTATTATGGCATCTTTGAGAAAGTTGAGAAAATAATTATAGATTTTGCCAAAATTTTCAGACGTTATGAAGTCTAATGCGATCTAGCTATCCAACTATGTTATATGTTTGGGAAAAATCGCGATCATACTTAATTTTTCGGTCAAACATGCAAAAAATGGACTTTTCATACAAACTTTCTGTTTAACTGACTCCTGTTCAATAATCGTTCAATGTACGAAAAAGTCGTCAATGCGCCGAAAATAGATTAAGATCTCGCGAAAAAACGGTATTTTTTGTATTTTTTCTATGTTGTACACAAAATCAACAATAAGTGTTCAAAGTTGACCCTATCGCTCAAAATAAATTGAACGTACCGTTTTGAATTCGTACCCATAATAAAGTAACCAATTCTTTACCAAATTATAGGTAGGCCGTTAGGTCTGTGTTAAACTTTTGAGTGGCAAGTTCTGTGGATGAGCTCTACTAATAGAAATCCTCTAGATTGTTCCATTCTTTCCCGCGAAACCCCTAAAGGTGTCACCACACTAGTATTACGTCCCAGATAAATAGTGTAGAACAGGAGACAAAAAGGTTGGATAATAAGTTAAATGACATCGAGAAATCTACTGTGGCCATAAGTATTTTCTTTGATGACCAGAAGAAATCTGTTGACACTTTGCATAATACAGTCAAGGATATGTCTAAAAAGTTGAACAGTCAGTCTAAAGGTTTTGGTAGAGCATTACGTGACATTAAAGTAGAAAATGAAAAATTGAAAGAATCTATTGTAGATCTTCAAATGCGCTCAATGCGAGACAATCTCTTATTTTGTAATATCGATGAATCACAGGGAGAAGATTGTGTCAAAAAATCCATGATTTTTGTTAAAAAGAACTCGAAATAGTTATGCAAGTGAAATTAAAATCGATCGTGCACACAGAATTGAAAAAAAAACGTCCTGATAAATCAAGACCAATAGTAGCAAAATTTTATTTTTTCGCAGATAGAGAGAAAGTGCGTGTTATCGGAAAAGAAAGTTAATCGGAAAACGGTATGGAATCGCACAACAAGTCCCGAACGAAATTCGAGAGAGAGACGGAAGCACTTGCAGCCGATTTGCAACGAACTTCTTAAAAAGGGAAGAAAACCGTATTTTAAGGGCGATAAACTTTTTATAATGGAAAGGAATACAAGGACCCGCATACACAGAGGTAGGACAGCGGAGGATCAATTAAATGCCTCACTTGGAATGTGAAAGGTATTCGCAATAAAACAAATAATATCGACTTTCTATTCTTAATAGACGATTATGACATTCTTTTCTTCACAGAAACCAGGCTAAAACAGGGTGAAACGATTGACTTGCCTTGATTCAAAGAAGTCGCAATTGTTAATAGAACTGAAAACATTGGTAGAAGGTACGAAGGAGGAGTAAGCGTACTTTGTAAAGAGAGTTTATTCAGAGCCATCAGTATCGAAAAAGAGGTGCAGAATGGAATAATTCTAATAAAATTGTTTTTTGAATTTAAAGATGATATGTATATATGTTTAGTTTATATTCCACATTTTAGGTCAGAGTACTATAAACATGTTGATTTTGATTTTTTTTGAATGTTTGATTAGTATAGTTGCAGAATATGAGCATAAAGGGAATTTTTTTTCTTACAAGTGATATGAATGGCCGTGTGGCTAATAATGACGATTTAATAATCTGTAATAATCTAGATAAATTTATAAATGTTGCACAAGAGGATACGATGACAGATTAGGTAATTTTACATTCTGTAATAAAAATGGTCAAAGTTTGATTGATTATGTATTTACTTTTGCAGATAATTTTGAATTAATTGATTATTTTAATATTTTACATTTAAATGAGTTTTCAGATCATGCCCCAGTTAGTTTTTCCTTATCTTAAAAAAGAAAAGCAAATGTTGACAATATAAGTGAAATACGATTAATACATTGGGATTCACAAAAAGATGATATATACATTGAGTCTATAAGAAATATTATACCTGAAATGATGGAATTGGTTAATGCATTAGATAATGGTGATATTGATATTCATTCGTGTGTTTCTCACATTACTGACATGATATATTCGAAAAGTTTCGAAATATATGGCAAACATTACATTAATTTCGGTAGTCCGAAGAAAAAACAACCGAATGAATGGTTTGATGCTGAATGTGCTACGTATAGGCAACGGTTTAATACTGCAAGGAATTTATTCAATAGTAACCCGAATAACATGAATAGACTTAATTTTGTGTCTGAGCGTAATCAGTATAATAAATAAAACGTTCTGCGAAGTTCCGATATATGAAGAACAGGAGCAAACAGTTACGTGATCTTTCAAGAACAGATCCTAACAAATTTTGGAATATAATTAAACCACGAGGGGAAAAAACAGTGCCCAGTGGAACTAAACGACTTTTTCGTGTTTTTCAAGGAAATATTTTGAGCAACCCCGAATAATTTAAACGCTGATGTTCAAAGTACTATCAACGAACCAATTAATGTTAATTATATTCATGAACTTGATTGTCCTTTTACAGAATTAGAAGTGTTGCAAGTAATTAAAAATCTAAAACGTGGAAAAAGCCCTGGAACGTATTAACTTACTCCAGAAATGTTTATAGTTGTCTCTGATCTTCTTGCACCAGTTCTTTGTAAACTATTTAACTATATTCTAGAAACATGTGAATTTCCGATTTCTTGGACTTCCGGGATTGTATTCCTGTACCGAAAAAGGGAAATTCAATGGACCCCAATAATTATAGGCCAATAACTTTAGTCATGTTTTTTCAAAAATATTCACCAGTTTGATTAACTCCAGACTGTTAACATGGGCTGAATCGAATGAATTACTTTGTGACACACAGTTTGGATTTAGACTGCGAAGTCGACACAAGACGCCATTTTTGTTCTTCATGGACTAATAACAAAAAAGGATAAACTCTACTGTGCATTCATAGACTTTAAAAAAGCCTTCGACAGTGTAGATAGACGTTATCTGTGATATAAACTTGTCCGTAATGGTTGCAGCAGCCGAATGATTCACATGTTAAAATCTATATATAATTTAGTGAATATTTGTGTAAAGTCAAACGGTCAATGTTCAGAATTTTTCCAGAATTTTATTGGAGTAAAACAAGGAGAACCTCTATCATCTTTTATGGTTTTTTTTTTCATCAACGACTTAATATTGGATTTATATACCAATAATAGCAGCATCATCGACATTGATGGATACCTTCTATATCTCTTATTATTTGCAGATGATACGGTTCTATTTTCTAAAACACCAGATTCCCTATAGGTTCTTTTAGACAAACTATTTGATTTTATAACAAATGGAACATCGAAGTTAATATCGACAAAACAAAAACTGTTGTTTTTCAAAATGGATGGCGAAAATATAATTACGCCTGGCTTTATGGCACCGATAAATTGGGAAACGTCGAATCTTACGTATATCTTGGAGTGGTATTGCATAGAAATAGAAAATTTATTCATACACAACGACGCTTGCTGAGCAGGGTTCTAATGCATTATTTAGTTTATTTAAAGTGTTCAATAATTTTCCCGTGTCCGTGAAACAAAAATGTGAGTTGTTCGATTTTATTTGTGTTTCAATACTTTGTTATGCATCAGAAATTTGGGGCTTCCACAAATCTTAAAATATTGATATTATTCATAATAAATATGCAGAAATGTTCTTAATGTTAGTAAATCAACGCCTGTTGATGCAATGCTTGGCGAACTGGGTCGTTATCCTATGTTTATCAAACGACAAGAACGTATTGTTAAATACTGGTTTAAGATTTTACAAAACCATGATAGTATAATTTTTAAGATTTATAGTGTATTATTGTTTGATGCTAACAATGGTAAAATGAACTGGGTGTATAATGTAAAAAATCTTATATGTAGCCTCGGGTTTCCAGAATTTTGGAATTGTCAAAACCCAAATTTGATTAGTGTGGAATTATTAATACAACGTTTACATGACCAGTACATTCAACACTGGTAATATTCTATTAGTACCAAATCAAAGTTATTGTTATACCAAAATGTTAAACGTAATTTTAAATTTGAATCGTATTTAGACTTATTGTGTATAGACCATTTTTCTTTAATAGCACTACTTAGATGTAGGTCTTTAAAATTATCTATAGAATCAGGTAGATACTTTAATATTCCGAGAGAGCAGAGAATTTGTAGATGCTGCAAAATGAACTTTTTAGAAGACGAATACCATTTTATACTCATATGTCCACTATATCGAGAAATAAGGAAACAGTTTTTACCGAAATATTATAATCATTGGCCTAGTATACATAAACTTTATCTTATTATTTGTAATTCAGAGTCTCTTATTTTGAAATTATCAAAGTATTTATTTCATGCATTTAAATTAAGACAAAATTATATTCAACAGTTTAATTAAGTATACCTAATAACTGTACATAATATGTATTTGAGGATAATTGTATTCTGCCGCTATCTTTATCTTTATATATTTTTGTAATATTGCTACAAGTTGTCAGTAATACTTTATGCAAATAAACTATTATTATTATTATTATTATTATTATTATTATTTGACATTATGAAACCTAGTTGTTTGGGAGTGACATAACCATTTACCCTTCTATCCATGAGTCAGGAATTACCCTAGGATTCTTTTTTTTGTACCACACTATTCAACATTTTGCAAACAACCAGAAAAATATAGTTCAGGGATAGGGACTCAACCATTTAAAGTAAGTACCATGCCTCATCTGTCCCCACCCTACCTCTGGAATGACGTCATAATTCTTTAGTGTCACTCTATTCAAACAGAAAATGTATAGTTTAAGGATGGGGATCTCAATCGTTTAAACGTTAGCAACTAACTCCGACTTTCTTCACCATCACTCTGAAATAACCTTATGGGGTCTTTCTTTTATACAACTCTATTCAATATTTCATACAGAACTAGAAATAAAAAGTTTAAGGGCGGGGATCTTAACCATTTAAAACTAAGAACCAAGCACTATCCGCCTACCCCCCTCTGGAATGACGTCATGGGTATGTCTTTAGTGGCACTCTTTGCAAACAGAACCAGAAAATACAAGTATGTAGCTTTTTGAATAGGGATCGTTTTAAAGATAGAACCCATTCCCGTCTATCCCAACCCCCATCCTTACTCTTGTATGACCCCATGGAGTTTTCTTTAGTATCAGTCTATTCAACTTTTGATACAGAACCAGGAAATATATAGATTAGGGATGGGGATCTCAACCGTTTTAAACTTAGAACCTAGCCCCGTCCAACCCCACCCTCACTCTGATATGACCATATGAGGTTTTCTTTAGTATCACTCTATTCAACTTTTCTAAATCACATAATACATATGTCTGTTTGAATATTCAAACAAAAGGTCAAACAACCAGATCAAACTTGACGCACTATACCTCACAACTTTTTGTTGAATTTATGTTTGTGGTACAACGTTTAGCTGTCTGTTTTTCTCTCATTATAGGAACGAGGTCTTTTAGAAATACATTTTGATTGAAAAACACATGTACGTAATGAGTTGAGTAATGGTGTTTAACGTCCCAGTCAAGAGTATTTTATTTATATCGAGACGTCGCCAGTTATAAGCAAAGGTTCAGAAAATTTGCCTGCGCGTTGCGCTGATGGCATTATACAGCAGGGTTCTTTAGCGTGCCAAGCCCACCGTGACACGGGACCTCGTTTATTTTAAGTTCCCATCCGAAAGAACCGTGGCTTTCATTTCGTAATGCCGAGTGCTTGGCGCAAGAACAGTCACTACCCACTTTTAAGTCTTGGGTCAGACCCGGCCGGGGATCGAACCCACGACCTCCCACTTACGGAGCGAGCACTCTACCGACTGAGCTACCGCAGTGGTTCACATGTACGTAATGGTTCAAGTTACAATAGTATTGAAATTTGTATCAATCACTCTAATTTGATGTAATATGTACTATTGTTTATCTTAAATGTTTAGAGACAGTTGTTTTCATAAATAATTTTTATACCTTTTAAATTTTCGAAACCTAACAATCATATTCTGTTTTGGAAACAAAAAGCGTATGTAGAAATATTTTTAGTTTTATCTTTACTTTTTCCGTTATTCTTCTACATAGAGAAAATTTTACATTTTCACTAACATTAAGCTGTAGTATGCTCCTTAAGTTACCCTATATGCATATATTAAAAGGTTCAACTAATAAAGTCAGCAATTACAATGTAAATCACTTATATATCACAATTATTATTGGCATCAGTTTTGACAAAATCACGGAGAAGAAATATTTCAGATGAGTGAAGTATGTAGTTTTGAAGTGTTTTTTATTTGTAAAAAAGCATTAGGATCACAATATTTGAAAGTGGACAAACTGATTAATTCTAGGACACAGGCGTGATTCAGGCGCGATTATCAATGGTTTAGAACATGGGGTCCATAACGGGTGTTTTAGTTCTTAGGCTAATCGCGATATTTGTAAATTTGCTGATTTTTTTCTCTATATACAGAAGTAAATGTAATGATTTCAATTTTTCGTGTATTTTTCTTTGTTAGTATTTTTGTTTTTAAACACATATATTGTGGTTATTTATGAGACAATAAATGATAATACAGTAATTTGAATTAAGGTCTGTCTCTACGTATAAAAGACGCACAACAATGTTCATTAATAAATGCTGCCTTGTATAAAAGACGCACAACAATGTTCATTAATAAATGCTGCCTTGTATAAAAGACGCACAACAATGTTCATTAATAAATGCTGCCTTGTATAAAAGACGCACAACAATGTTCATTAATAAATGCTGCCTTGTATAAAAGACGCACAACAATGTTCATTAATAAATGCTGCCTTCCACTGTATTTCGACAGATTCAGTGCATATGGAAAATGCAAGAATACAGTAGTATTTTTCAACAAACTCGCAAAAAATTTGTCAAAACTTAATACAAAATATACTGACCTAATAGCAAAACATATTTTTCATTCATGAAAAAGTGAACTTAATTCTGCACATAGAGCAATTTTTGAGCTTTTTAACAGAACAACAAAAATAACTATGTCAAAATTATCCCTTCTGTACCTTCTTATTTGGAACAACTAAAAACATTATGTCATAATTGGAATATTCATGATGATCACACCTGGAAAAAACCCGATCAATAATGACCTACCTGACCCTAAATGCCCTGATATAAATTTGAATGAGACCCATTTGGAGTATTTCCAAAATGTTCGCAAAGTTTCTCTATGTAAAGAAGAACTGAACAATTACGAAAGTCTACTAGGCTCATGAATAAAAAAAAATAAAAGGCGTAATAACGCGAATTGAAAGGCGTTATTCCGTATTTTCCGTATTTCCTTTTTGTAAATATGTGTACCAAGCGCGATAGTTCATATTCTTAATCTTAAATATTTATTAACACGTCATATATTTTCCTTGACACTGCTAAAAGTTATTGTATTTGGAACTTCCCATATATTTCGCTAAAATTGTCATAAAATGTGAAATTTGACATTTAATAAACATTCAAAAATGAGCATACAAAGTTAACATCTGTAACAAACTATTAAACAGGGTAAAAACAAACGAACAAAACAAAACAAAAATGTAAAATAACTTAAGCCTTAAAATGATTGAAATTTCCACAAAAACGAGACAAAAAATTAAATAAATAAAAATTTTTTTTTCATGTTAGAAGCCCTAAAACCTATCCGCCATCGGAAACTTAATAAAGAGAATAGTTGATCATGACATGACTTAATGTTACATTAAACATTCTTTCTTTCATTGCTTTATTAATTGACGCCACTGACACTAGAACGTCATTAGTTGGCGTGGCGCTGCTATGGTACCGTAATGGCGGCCAGTGTTGAAACATTGTGGGCGTGGCCAGCGATCCGCCAATTAGACCAAAAGCTTAGAAAATGAAAGGAAGTTGATTTGCATATTAATTAAAATTGAACAAGCATATTCATTTAATAAAAATTCCCTGCCAGCAGGTCCTTTTTTATGATTTGCACTCATGTTCAATGGGCAATAACTCAAACAGAAAATGAGGTTAATGAAATGCAAGAAGTGGTAAGAATTTGAATATAAAAATCTTACTCCACAAAATGTAGACGCCGAAAAAGCTGTAGCTATTGCACACTGTTTGTTAAGGCTGTACACTTCTCCAAGATACGCTTCTGTGTGATCCCTGATAAACTCTCCATCACTAAAACGTTTGTCTGAGATACATGCTAACCCACCACCACTGCAAATTCAAATCAAAAACAAATTTACGCTTACATTGAACATGCATGACCTGTGCCACTATTTGGTACAAAAATATTGGTATGGGAGCTGAATGGGGCTATGACTGAGGTAAAAAATCGATGTGCGTCGGTTATATTTTACGTGGACACGTAGAAATATTTACAATACCTATTGAATGTCTATGATGAACTCATTGTAGAAAATTTAGATATTCGGCAATAAACCACGCTTTTTCACATATATTGTGCGTATTATTGTTCATCTTAAATGTTTAGAGACAGTTGTTTTCATAAATAATTTTTATACCTTTTAAATTTTCGAAACCTAACAATAATATTCTGTTTTGGAAACAAAAAGGGTACTAAAGTATGTAGAAATATTTTTAGTTTTATCTTTACTTTTTCCGTTATTCTTCTACATAGAGAAAATTTTACATTTTCACTAAAATTAAGCTGTAGTATGCTCCTTAAGTTACCCTATATGCCGATATTAAAAGGTTCAACTAAAGTCAGCAATTACAATGTAAATCACTTATATATCACAATTATTATTGGCATCAGTTTTGACAAAATCATGGAGAAGAAATATTTCAGATGAGTGAAGTATGTAGCTTTGAAGTGTTTTTTATTTGTAAAAAAGCATTAGGATCACATTATTTGAAAGTGGACAAACTGATTAAGTCTTTGACACAGGCGTGATTCAGGCGCGATTATCAATATTTTAAAACATGGGGTCCATAACGGGTGTTTTAGTTCTTAGGCTAATCGCGATATTTGTAAATTTGCTGATTTTTTCTCTATATACAGAAGTAAATGTAATGATTTCAATTTTTCGTGTATTTTTCCTTGTTAGTATTTTTGTTTTTAAACACATATATTGTGGTTATTTTATGAGATGCCAAATGATAATACAGTAATTTGAATTAAGGTCTGTCTCTAGTCTGTCTCTGGCTAGTATAAAAGACGTACAATACTGCACTTAAATGCACTACCCAGTCCATCACAACATCGCGCATTGATGTTTCGAATAACCTGTCATCTATACTATCGGGGTTTTTAACAAATTTAACATATAATAGTTGTAATTTGACAATCAATATGAATTTGTAACTTTGTTTGTCAATTCGAATGCAATTTTTGTTTTCAGCGTACTATTTTTGAAGCCACCTATTACGTCACATCATCAATGAGTAGGCGGGAATTATCTTGATTGACATATTGGCTGTTCCCAGAATGTTTACATTGCCGACAGATTCAATATTTACCGGGTTTTTTTTTTCTTAATTATATGATGCAATCGAGACGTTTGTAAAAAGAATACTAGGAAAATATTGCAAGTAAAGAATTGACTTTCTTTTTATTCAGAGACATCAAGTGATTTTGCTAGTTTGAAAATCTGGATCATCACTTGATGTCCCTGAATAAAAAGGAAGTCAATTCTTAAATATTATGCGCGAATGTGAAATTATTACGTGCGTAATGAATCTATTACTTGTGAATGTGGAAAATTTGGAAAACCTTTACGTGAAAATCTTTTTCATGCGCACTTAGAATTTCTATGCACGGCCTCATTCAATTCAACAATCTGATATTAGTTATACCAAGCCAAATAAATAAATAAATAAATAAATAATAAAAATAAATAAATAAATCAATAATAAAATGATCAAATTTAGATATTTTGAAATTAACATTCTGAAATTATCCTAAGAGATAAGCTTTGAAATATTTCAAGGAAAACTTATATAACCTATATTTTATATAAGGTTAATTACTCAGGTCATCCTCAGGTCAATGGTCAGGCAAGCCTTTACCTCTAGGCAATTATTCAATAACGTACAGCCTGGACATTACATGATGTATGCACCTTTGTCCAATTGACCTTACAAATCATGATATTTGGTAAAAGGTTCAGGTCATGCTCTAACCTTCTGTTACCTGACAGAAGAGAAACAACAGTGAGCCTTCCTAGTTATCTTCTACAAGTATTGTTACCACGTCACACATTACAAGGTCTGTACCAAGACTTAAAAGTCGGTAGTTACAAAATGCAAGTCACGGTTTCTTCGAATAGGAATTTAAAATAAAACGAGGTCCCCCGTGTCGTAATCATGGTAGGCGTGGCATGATGAAGAACCCTGCTGTTTAATGTCATCGGCGCAACGTACAATTTTTTGTGCATCTTCGCCTATATAACTTGCGGTGTCTCGATATAAATGAAATATTCTTGACTGGGATATTAAACACCATTACTAAACTCAAATCCACTCAACTCTTCTCTTGAACCTTTCTTTTACGAATTTGGCAAGGAAAATAAACTTCACAACTTATGATTCAAACTTAATCACTCAACTCACCTGATATGATTGATAGGTGTTATTTTTTTTAGTAAATTTTCAAAGAGGTATGGCGGGTTTGATAGGCGCTTTTCACATTGCCCCCTGCTTGAATGGATGAATGACGTAACGGTGTATTTTTAAACACCTGAGGATTTCGAGTTCTATTATTAGACCAGGTCTTTGAAAAACAAGCGCTTCGTTTGTGTAAACTTGCTTTTCCTTGAAGAGCCGTAGATATTGAACAAACCTTTACATCCATAATCTTTATTCTTCATCTTTATACAATTAACAGAAAAACTTGAACAATAAAGTATTAACTTACATCACGCTTCGCTAAGAATTCACGGGTGATGTGTGTAGATTAATCACTGTTAAGTGTATAAAAATGTAACCTGGCTTGATCTGCTAGTAGTGTTTTGAAAGAAGATAACGCTTATTTTTAAAAACTAATATTTGTAAAGGAAATTTTTTTACAATAGTATTTTATAAAGATAAAAATGAAAAAAAATAAGAAGAAGAATAAACGAGTATTAATGTAATGATGGATGCATCATTACAAATAAGGCGCCCAAACGAATAACAATCAAACCCTGTATTCAGAACTCATATTATTAGAAATTAGCAGGTTTTTTTTTTACTTCAAGGTTTAAATGAAATAAAGATTCAAGAGATGTAACCTTTTTGGTAATTAAGAATATATACTCGGAGCAAGCGTGTCTATGTATGGTCTCTCTCTCTCTCTCTCTCTCTCTCTCTCTCTCTCTGAAATTTTATTCTAAAAAATTATTGTCTTGGTGTCAAATTATACCCAATATTACAACCTGTTGTTTTGATGAGCTAATGATGTCTTGATTTTAAATTAATCCAAGCACTTACCAATGTAATGTCATATTAATAACTAAATACAGCTACTCTATCAAGTTGAATAATGAATCATGCCCCAGGTTTAAATGACCATTAGTGTTGCTTATAAAAAAGATTTAGCTTGAGAGCTTTTGGACATGGATCAGTGATTACTTAAGTATCCTTTACAATGAAAATTCAAGCTTATGGTTTTAATTCTAAAACAAAATGATAGCAGCCATCCCATGAAGAAAACTATAGTTCGAGGGTGGGGATCTCAAAGTTAGTACCTAGACCTACCTGTCCCCACCCTCCTATTGAATGTCCATATGGGTTTACTTAAGTATCATCAATCTATACAACTTTTCATAAAGAATAAGAAAATATATATGTTAGGGTGGGGATCTCAACTGGTCAAAAGTTAGTACCCAGCCCCGCCTGTCCCCACCCTCCTCTGGAATAACGTCATTTGTATTTCTGCAGTATCATTCTATTCAACTTTAAAAGCCGTACGGAAAATATATAGTTTCAGGATGGGGATATCAACCATTTAAAAGTTAGTACCAAGCCCCGCCCATCCCACCTCCATCAAGAATGACCCCATCGGACTTTCTTTAGTATCACTCTATTCAACTTTTCATGTAGAACCAGAAAATATATAGTTTATGGGTGGGGATCTTAACCGTTTAAAAGTTAGCACACTGCCCCACCCATCCCTACCCTCCCTGATACCCGCGGGAAAATCTTGTGATACAGACTTGTACATCTCGAGACACTGATCATGAATATATATGGTTTTATAGTACAAAATATAGTATAAATAGCAAAATTGAGCATTATTGTTTTTAAGACCCCGCCCTCCTGCCCCTCCCCTAATGACCCCATGGGCATTTTACCTCGGCCTCTGGGGAAGGAGATGGGGATCAACCTTCATGTGAAGTTTGGTTAAGATTGGACCAACAGTCTTCGAGAAATTGGTTGGACAAGTTCATGGCCGGAAGAAGAAGAAGAAGAGGAAGAATAATAAAAATAACGAGTATTAATGTAATGATGGATGCACCATTACAAATAAGGCGCCCAAACGAATAAAAATCAAACCCTCTACTTAGAACTCATATTAGGAGGACTCATACTTTTGCCGCTTTTTTCCATGTCCATGGCAACGGCTGCCCTTTTAGAACATTTTAAACCTTCAATTACGATCTACATCACTAAAAAAACTGCAGGGAAACCAAATTACTTTTTGCCATTTTTAAAAGGACAACAAAAATATGATAACTTTGCATAATTACAAAATATATAATTTTTTCATTTACATGGTATTACATTGTTGTAAACATGTACTTAGTGAACTTTTTTTTATCAAATACCAGGTTTCCAAACTTAAAAATCCCTAATCAAATAGTAACACTTATTTTAATCCCAACATGGATTATTAGAAATTTTAAACTTGTATTATTCTTTTCATTTTAAGATTTGATTTTATATATAGAAGTAGTACATGAATCCAATTGGTTAAAATTCAAACAATAGGCAAAGTTGATTGACATCGCCTATACCCAATATCACAAACCATTGTTTTGATGAGCTAATGATGTGTTGATTTTAAACTAATCCAAGCATTTACCCATATAATGTCATATTGATAACTAAATGCAGCTACTCTATCAAATTGAATCATAAATCATGCCCCAGGGATAACTGACCATTGGTGCTGCTTATAAAAACATATTTAGCTTGAGAGCTTTTAGACATGGATCAGTGATTACTTAAGTATCCTTGACAATGAAAATTCATGCTTATAGTTTTAATTCTTAAACAAAATGATAGCAACCATCCCACGAAGAAAACTATAGTTTGAGGGTAGGGATCTCAAAGTTAGTACCTAGACCTACCTGTCCCCAACCTCCTATTGAATGACCATATGGGTTTACTTAAGTATCAATCTATTCAACTTTTCATAAAGAATAAGAGAATATATATGTTAGGGGTGGGGATCTCAACTGATCAAAAGTTAGTACCCAGCCCCGCCTGTCCCCGTTCTCCTCTGGAAAACGCCATGGGCATTTCTTCAGTATCACTCTATTCAACTTTTAAAACAGAACTGGAAAATATATAGTTTCAGGATGGGGATATCAACCATTTAAAAGTTAGTACCAAGCCCCGCCCATCCCCACCCTCCATCAGGAATGACCCCATAGGACTTTCTTTAGTATCACTCAATTCAACTTTTCATGCAGAACCAGAAAATATATAGTTTATGGGTGGGGATCTTAACCGTTTAAAAGTTAGCACACTGCCCCGCCCATCCCCACCCTCCCTGATACCCCCGGGAAAATCTTGTGATACAGACTTGTACATCTTGAGACACTGATCATGAATATATATGGTTTTATAGTACAAAATATAGTATAAATAGCAAAATTGAGCATTATTGTTTATAAGACCCCGCCCTCCTGCCCCTCCCCTAATGACCCCATAGGCATTTTGCCTCGGCCTCTGGGGAAGGAGATGGGGATCAACCTTCATGTGAAGTTTGGTTAAGATTGGACCAACCGTCTTCGAGAAATTGGTTGGACAAGTTCATGGCCGGAAGAAGAAGAAGAAGAGGAAGAATAATAAAAATAACGAGTATTAATGTAATGATGGATGCACCATTACAAATAAGGCGCCCAAACGAATAAAACGGTGCAAAAACAATAAGTCGCCAAACTTTGTTTGGGCGCCTTAATGAAAGGATATCCCGGATGGGATTCGAACCCATTCCGTACAGGTTACAAAGCATCCTCGCTACCCACTGAGCTAAACACAGCAGTTAATGCCAGCCGTGTTAAAATGCAACATCACTTATATGTGCAGTGGTCAGTTTTAATTTTCCCTAATTTTCAAAAATTGACCATTTTCTCCCAAGAGGACCAATTTTTTAAAACTCGTAATGATTGCATTTTGAAAATATTTTCAGAAACAATAACGTAAAAAATGGTCTTCCGAGGAGAACACTTTGATAATAATTTTTAAAGACGGGAAAACCCCCTCATTTTTCATATTTTAGCATAAATGAGCACAAAGATGAGCTTATTAAGAAAAATACCAATAAAATATACCTTTGTATGAGCCAAAATATGAAAGTTTACATAGAATACTGCTGCTTTATTATTTAAGTGCAAGAATATTTAGACTTTTATTTTTCAAAAACCAAAACGGTCCATTTAGGACAAAATCTCATCAAACCCGTCATACCTCTTTGAAATACCATATTCTAGGGCAAAAGAGCGTTTTAATCGCCGGAATATGAGGGCTGTGTATATCGTGATTAGTTAGTCGAAATGATGTCAAAATCGCCAATAGGAGTTGCGTAATGGTATTTAACGTCTCAGTCAAGAATATTTCACTTATATCGAGCTATAGGCGAAGGTGTAGGGTTTTTGCCTGTGTCCTTCGCTAATGATATTATATAGCTGGGTTATAAACTTTCAGTGGCACGTTTATTTTACGTTTCATCAGAAAGAACCGAGGCTTCCGTTACGAGTGCTTGGCCAAAGAAAAGTCACTACTCACTTTCAAGTCTTGGGTCATAACCGGCCAGGGATCGAACCCGTTCATATGATTTTAACAACCTGGTCCAGTATTCGCAAACTGTAAATCAATGAGTAGCACTTAAGATAGATATAGTGCAGTCCGGTCGAAAGTTTAACACTAAGCTTAGCCCTCTTGCTGTCACACGGACATATGTGTCCTCTACCGACAGCCTGCCATACGGACACATATGTCCTTTCAACGGAATTGACAAATCTTAGATAAAAGACGAAGATATACGTATAATCTGTTTGTAAAATTATTATAAAAATGCAAAATGTTGACTATTGAGATTATAATCTACAATAAACTAATTACGTCATGTGACTACAAACGCGTCTGACGTCACATTCTATTGTTGACATCATATCATTTCGCATTATGAACTTTAATTTGGAAATGCCAACGTTGCGCTGAAAATTAATGTGGCAGCAAGAGGGTTAAGAAATGTTATTGAATTGGTAGCTAATCTCGATTCCCCGTTAGATATACCTTTACAGCTTTTTCGACATCTATCATCGATCTCCAGATCTGATCGACTTTTCTGGAACTAGCGATATATAGTCCGTTCGGTAGGAGTCGTAAGCTCAGTGTTAAAACTTTCGACTGGTCTGTACTGTACTATTGAACGTTAAACATCGAACTTAGGAAAAGGAGTCAAATGTTCAACTGTTAAGGGTCATTTAAGTAGGAAAATTCAAGTGAAAACTATTTGGTTGAAAAGCGTGAAAGAGGGATATAATTATGAAATTACCTACACAAGTGTGAAGATTTATAAATAAAAATAAAGTAGGAATTGATAATTTAAGAGTTTTTAAAATATTTGTTGCATTTTTTAAAGGAAATTGTGCAAAAATACACGTGTTGGGGAAAATAGTTTACACCTTATATAACGAATTAATTTCAAAAAATGATAAGATATTAAGATAGTCAACGTCATAGGGCAGTGCAAAGGGGAAAGAGTTTGTTAAAGAGGTACGAGGTTTTTGAAAACTCGACAATTTACGGTTGAGGTTTTCCATGATTTGTTTTCCTTTTCAAAATGCGTGTACCAGGCGTGATAGGTCTTATTCTAAGGCTACCAACGATCCAAGGGAAGGTTATAAAAGCTAAGTTTGTATATTACTTGATTATTGTTGAGGCATATTCGGCTTTATATAGTTCAACATTGTTGAAATCAAACAATATTCACCTCGATTCAAATAGAACAGCATTGTGTGACCGTGCACTTTTAGTGATTTGTTGTATTTTGGATTATTAGTGGCCTTAGAATATAAATATCACGCCTGGTACACGCATTTTTAAAAGGAAAATAAATCGTAGATAACATCAACCGTAAATTGTCGAGTTTTCAAAAACCTCGTATTTCTTTAACAAACTCTGACCCCTTTGCACTGCTCTATGACGTTGACTATCTTAATATCTTTTAATTTTTTAAAATTAATTCGTTATACAAGGTGTAAACTATTTTCCCAAACACCTGTATTTTTGCACTATTTTCATAAAAACATGCAACAAATATTTTAAAATTTCTTAAATTATCAATTCCTGCTGTATTTTTATTTATAAACTTCACGCTTGTGTAGGTAATTTCATAATTATATCCCTCTTTCACGCTTTTCAACCAAATAGTTTTCACTTGAATTTTCCTACTTAGATGACCCTTAAGTGAACGAATTATCGATAACTTTGTCGAAAAAACAACCGATAGCTAGGATTCAGCATAATTCGTTAATTTAGTGTACCTGAATCTTTCGACAAGTACAGAGACGTGCAAGAAGTATCCGGACATTTTTTAAAATCATTCTTTATTTTATATAAAACCAAATATATCTTTTTTTAAATCTCTCAAACATTTATTTCTTTGTAAATTCATATGATTTTTTTTACCGTTAAATGTAAAATTTGTTGTAGTTTCTTCAACAATTTTCAAAATATTGTCCGTCTTGTAACAGTCAAGAAAACATAAAGTGAAAAGCATGGTCATTTTTAAACAGATATATGATGCATGCTTATATAGTAGTTTTCAATTTTAGAAATTTTCCTTGAATTTGAAATGTTTATATATATTATATATATATGAAAAAACGAAATTCTTTTTTATAATTATTTTTAAGAAAAACTTCTCCAATTTTTACATTTAACAGTTTTAAAAATTCATGGAAATTGACCAAAAATATAAACTTTTGAGAATTAAAAAAAAAATGATTATATAATTAAGGACTCTGCAGTCGCCTCGGTCGATATTAATTTTTCCGGTCAATATCACACCATACATGAATACAACCACTAAAAAGTCCATAACTGTTTTATTATATATAATTTAACCATTGTGACACTTGGGTTTTAATTATAATTGCATTTATATGTATTTAATTATCTTTAAACTTTTCAATACTAAAACAGAATTTTTAACAAAACGAATGTACATTTTCATCAAATCTTGTTTCTTAATAGGTGGGTGGCGCTCAACTGACCCAAGACCATGTCTTTTTAATTATGTTGTTATAACAATGAATGCTGTCTTCGATTTTTTAAAAAGTTTTGTCCATTTATAACATCAACATGTTAAAAATATCTATTTAACCAATGTCTTAGTGCAATTGACGTATGTCTTTTGTGTTCTGACACTGGCCCTCATCACGGTACATAAGCAGCGTCACGACAACTAATGACGTACTAGTGTCAGTGACGTCATTAAATGGCACAATGCAGTCCGAGTTTTCATTCTTTTTGTGTGTATTTCAAACACGCCGGGCCTTTGTCTGAACATTGTGGGTGTTGCCGGCGATCCTTTAATTAGGAATGACCTTTTATACATTTTGCCGCTTTTTAGTGCTTGTTTCCATGTATAAAGGTATATCCTGAGACAGACCCTTTTCATTTGCCGCCATGTTTTTCGCGTTCTTTGTATTCCTGACATGTTTGTCATCTATTAATTTGTTTATGTTGTCATCCATTAAATTAGTTTGTCAGTATGTCATGTATTGAGAGTCATTCTCTAAAAGGACCAAACTCCTCTGGAAATCGCATGTCACAGATTTTGAAAATATTTTACCTAAACAATGGATACATATAAGAAACCAAGAAAAAAAATCAAACTTATTTTTTTATATTGTTTCCATGGTTACCAACCGCCAAGAGGCCAATCTCTGGAATTTTATTCAATTTTGGGTGCGTATGATCAAATGTGCTGCTATAATATGCCATTTATGATAGTGATCTTACACATTTTGTTTTTATTCGGAACTTTGATGCAATATCTTCAAAATCTGAGACATGCAATTTCCAAAATATAGCCGAATCGTCTGGTCCTTACAAAGAACAACTCTTAAGGTAGTTCCATACTTTACAAATCGCCTGAAAACACATATTGAAATTTTGACATGTTGTATATGGGCACAAACCATTCAACGTGCCAAAATTTCAGGGCAGGTATTCGACTTGCTTAAGAAGTTCTGAAGCGCCACCTGGTGGCCATTTTCACGACATAAATAATCAAAGTATAACTACTGTTATCAACAAATAAGCTTTAATAATTTTTTGTCATGCTTAGAAACCAAAAGTCTCTTGCATCTAAATTAACCATTATGTCATGAAGATTATTTGGACCAATGGAATTTTACTTCCGGTCACGTGGTATTTTTCTACAGCGCCACCTATCAAGAGAGAGCATTAAATTTCCGGAAAACTAAAAGTAACACCCTTTCGTTAATTTGTAGATTTTTAAAAAACTAAGTCGAATACGACCCCTAATTTTCACATATATTGCACATGAATATATAAGTTTGATTTTCGGAAACAAAAAATAGGGGGTCGTCAAGCTACTAACTTCCATACTATGGTGACGTCGTCGTTTTGTGCGTACGGTCGAAATGTCAGATTTGACGTCTTTTTTATCTATGACGTCACGAATGTGTGGTCTTCGGCGCCTACAGAGTTATGGCGGGAACGCTGTTATGCTATTATTCAGTAGAATAATTTTCTGCATACACAAAAGATTAGAATTCACAATATCAATTCTGTGCACTATTTTTAAGAAGAAAATGTATATTGTACATAACGGAAATTAGGTAGATCTATACTTTTGAGTGTACTATTCTAAATAATTGAAAGTTTTAAGTACATTGTTTAAATTTTGAAGACAGTATTTTAAATGCCGGTTTATGTTTGTTTTTTTTCGGTGGTTTTAAATACAAATAGTGCGATACAAACTGACGATTCTTCAATAAACATACTGTATGATAATTTTTCTTGGTGTCAAATCTAGTAGTTTGATTATGCTCTTGTATTAGCGTTTTATTCAGCGGCCAAGAACGTTTCATCAATGTATACAAATCCCCTTTCCACTTTAACTGAGCTGTGTTGGGTAACGGTTGCTATGGGTTTCTATTGGTGACAGACCATATGATATTTCAATTAGTTTTTTTTTTTTTTTTTTTTTTTGCACAACCAAATAGCTCACAATCAGTGATTTTGTTTATTTGTTAATACCAAACGAAAAACATTGCGTTCATAATAGTATACTAGGACATTATTAGTAGCTTCTTAAGTAAGGAGAGAGGCTTTTTTATTGTGTCAGGATTTTGATGCAATTTTATGAAAAAAGTAGCTTGACGATTCCCTATTAATCAAACCTATATATTCATGTGCAATATATGTGAAAATCGGAGGTGGTATTCGACTTAGTTTTTTAAAATTCTACAAATTAACGAAAGGGTGTTACTTTCAGTTTTCCGGAAATTTAATATTCTCTCTTGATGGCGCTGTAGAAAAATACCACGTGACCGGAAGTAAAATTCCATTGGTACAAATAATCTCCATAACATAATGGTTAATTTGAATGCAAGACACTTTTTGTTTCTAAGCATGACAAAAAAATATTAGAGCTTATTTGTTGATAACAGTAGTTAAAATTTGATCATTTATGTCGTGAAAATGGCCACCAGGTGGCGCTTCAGAACTTCTTAAGGAAGTCGAATACCTGCCCTGAAATTTTGGTATGTTGAATGGTTTATGCCCATGCACAACATATCAAAATTTCAATATGTGTTTTCAGGCGATTTGTAAAGTATGGAACTACCTTAAGTCTGATTCAGCCGGCGATATTACGATATTACCGCAATATTGTTTACATTTACGGTGGTAGAAGGGAATTTCCGAATTCTAAAAATAGATTTTGATAAAAACCGTTTTTTGCGTGGTATATCATGTGAGATCAAATGGTCACGTGTAACTACTTTAACGAATCATAAAGATGGATTTTATTAATTATATAATAAATGGATTTATATGAAACAAAGAAGGATTTTACAAAGTTCGAATACATGTTGCACGTCTCAGTAAAATGAACAGATAAGTCAAAAATCGGTTTTCGACTCACGCTGGTGTTGTTTACATGCGTTGTTTGGCTGGCTCACTTGATGCTGTAATATCCCATGTACGTTGTACCACAATGGTGACAGGGACCTCGGTTCACACAGGAAAGAACCGTGACTATGATTTTGTAAGAGTGCTTGGCGGAAGAATAGCCACTATATACCCGACTTGGTAAAACCCGACCGGGGATCAAATCCACAACCTTCAACTTACGGAGCAAGCACTCTACCAACTGACCTACCGCAGTGGTTTCTGTCATAAATGAAATTTATAAACAGAACAAACTAAGTAGCCCCATGGCTCTAGATCTTGTGTGTTTTACTTACACGAGCTGTGTGTGTCAAACACTGTACATGTCTTTGTGTGTCAAACACTGTACATGTCTTTGTGTGTCATAAGCGTTTTTGTGTCTCATACACGACCTTGTCATACCCTGATTTTGTGCACCATGCGTAGATTTTGTTTGCGCTGTCTTTCTGCGTCATGCGTGGCTTTTGCTTGTCCTAAACTGTCTTTCTGCGTCATGCGTGGCTTTTGCTTGTCCTAAACTGTCTTTCTGCGTCATGCATGGCTTTTGCTTGTCTTAAGCTGTCTTTGTGCGCCATACGTGGCTTTTGTTTGCCATACGCTGTTTTGTTGTGCGTCATACGCTGTTCTTGTGTGTCATACACGTTTTTTGTGTGTCTGTTTGTTACAGTCGACCTTTGTATGACATACGGGACATTTGTGCGTCAAACGCGACCGTTGTGAGTCATAAATAACCTTTGCTAATATTTATTTTAACATTAAGAGTATATGTTATTTATATAGCCTACTTTATATTGTTCCTTATTCTCTGAGTACCACAAGTAGACCACTGCCAAGGATTAATAGCTGTATTGTCACCTGATGATTGACTCCATCTTTTAGAGCCGACAAAATTATTCGATTCTGAGCAATTTGCATCAATGCCATCACCAAGGCCTCCAAAGCTGTAAAAGAAAAAAAAACCTCATAACTTTTGCTAAAGTTTAGCATTTAATTTTTTGTAAAAAAAATCTTGTACAACAAATCAGTGAGCCTAGTTGACACCATTTCATATTCTATTCGTTTAAATGCATTTTCAGAAAGGTTAAGTTATTTTTCAAATCATAGCTTGGTTTTGTAATTTCAATGTTAACTTTAATTGACAGATCGTCAACCACGCCCACAATGTTCCGACATAGGTCCTGCATGTTGAATAAGCCGCAAAAAGAATGAAAAATCGGTCTAAACTGTGCCGTTTAATGACGTCACTGACACTAGTACGTCATTAGTTGCCTTGACTCTGCTTTGGTACTGCGATGGCGACCAGTGTCGGTACATTGTGGGCGTTGTCGGCGATACGTCAATTGATACGCTATCGTAGAGCTTATTCCTACTACGGGAATTTTATACAACGAATTAAGCTGCATACAACTAAATTGCTCACCCTGTAATAATAGCATAAAATTTAAACTCTTTATACAAACTTAGTTTGGAGATACTTGAGATTTGGATATTTTAAAACAATCATTAGGAGACGATTTTGTAAAATTAAATCGCATTGTTGAACCTGATAAAAATTAATACTTCCTTTAACATAAAATAACGCGGCATTTAGTTACCCGCAAAAACAGTGAAATTAAATCCCCGCAAATATTTGTGAATAGACAGTATAATCAAACATGTATTTAATTTAATCAGATTTAATGCTTAAAAAATCAAAGTCAAATATACACTATATTAAGAATCTGAAGTTTTTATTTGAATATCGAACGCATACTTATCTTTATTACCTCCCTTTTACCAAACTCTCTCACGGGTGTATAAAACACGCGGTTACATTACCTCCCTTTTACCGACCTCTTTCGCGGGTGTATAAAACACGCGGTTTTTCTTTTAGAAATATGTTTCCAATCCACCCACCTCTTATATCTATATTTATGTTAAAGAAAATGTACTACTGTCGTTTTATAATCTTTGTTTTCAGATTAACTGCTTAACCGCCCAGACAACAAATTAGTCGCGACTGACACAAAGTGTGGAAATGATAGCAAATTTTGCTCTCCCCAGTATATTTAATCAAGCTGCTTTTCGTAAATATACAGTCATATGAATATGTGTTCATGAAAAACAATTAGTGAACATCTGTTACCAGTGTTTATTTTTCATTCTTTTCATAATCATTAACTTGTTATATAATTGTTTGTTAAGGATGCCAATTACAGACTCAACTGGAGTCTTTGCTGCTCTATCGTACAGCAGTGGCCTGTTATCGCCAAAGGATATAATTATCTATAATCTTAAAACTATGGCTGCATTTGCGTAATTGTTCGTACATGTAATTAATGGCGTCAAGCTGTAGCTTGCGTGTTTACCCTCTCATTGACGTGTATTAAACGCGTGTCTTTTGATAGTTACTTACTGATGATAGATAAAATGAGCAAAGTTAAATCCGGCAGTTCCGTCTTTCGCTGTTATGACAGATCCCACAACCCATGAATTAGTATTGCATATGGTTGATACTGCATAAAGCATGCCTGTTAAAGAAATGTAAATTTAAATGATTAACATATAGTCCAACCTACCTCTATAAAGACCATCTTATAATTATCAGTAGAATTGTATCTCAATTGTTCTTTTGCATGTATATCAAGGCCACCTGCCCATAAAGGCCACTTTTACTTGTCTTTTTTATAGACAAGTTTGATTGTAAAAAAAGACTGTGAAAGAAATCGATTTAAAACAAAATGCGAAATAGGCATTTTCACTGCATATAGTTCCTTGTGTGTAAAAGATGACTTTTGAAACAATTGGTTTTTCAATGACTAAAAATACGCATTTTCACTGCATATAGTTTCTTGTGTATAAAAAGTGACTGTTGAAACAATTGGTTTTTCAATGACTAAAATACGCATTTTCACTGCATATAGTTCCTTGTGTATAAAAGGTGACTGTTGAAACAATTGGGTTTTCAATGACTAAACTACGCATTTTTCTGCATAGAGTTCCTTGTGTGTAAAAGATGACTGTTGAAGCAATTGGTTATTTAATGATTAAAAATACGCATTTTCACTGCATATAGTTCCTTGTGAAAGGTAAAAAGGTGACTGTTGAAACAATTGGTTTTTCAATGACTAAAAATACGCATTTTCACTACATATAGTTCGTTATTTGTAAAAGATGACTTTTGAAACGATTGGTTTTTCAATGACTAAAAAATGGCATTTTAACTGCATAACAGTTTTATTACAAAATATTTTTTTTTCTTAATGCTTATAATTAAGACAATACATCATTCAAAAAGGAGATTTTGGTTCTATTTTTTGAAATATCAACAACAAAAAATCATGTTCAAATGGTAAATAGTAAAAAAAAGAAGTTTCCATTCTGTTGATTGAGAAGGCTTTACAATTGTTTCAATTAAGGTAGCGGTAATGTTAATAACTGAAATGATGTTTGGGCCATGTAGTTTTGTCGTTTTTTAATTCTGAGTATTTTTATATAGATAAGTAATGTATAAGAGATGAATAAAATATTTTTCATCACCACGAATAGCTGAAAAAGTACTGGCGCGACGTTAAGCAACATTCAACCAACCAACTCCATACTATTTTATTACAATAGATTTCAGAGCTTATGCAAATATTATACATATTTTATTGATATTATGTTTAAAGCCGCAATATTGCGCAAACTGAAACAGAAGATCCAGTAAATTTTTAGACCTTTTCCAGACCCAACTTAAACAATACGTACATGTATGATCAACATATCACAACATGTCTTTAATTTTCCAATTTGCATTCCTGTTATGTTCTTTTATAAACATGTTCCCCATAAAATCTGCACATAACATGAAAAGTTAAAGCGATATTGGATATCCTTGACAGCAACTTTGACCATATCTTGTTCTACAGTTTTTGATGGAATTTCATTAAATTACCTTGTGAAATTATTATGACAATTATTATTACAACCATACCAGTCCTTGTACAAATCACAATCCCAAAGCAAAGTAAAACAACCATACCAGTCCATGTCCAAATCACAATCCCAAAGCAAAGTAAAAAAAAATACCAGTCCATGTCCAAATCACAATCCCAAAGCAAAGTCAAAACAACCATACCAGTCCATGCCCAAATCACAATCCCAAAATAAAGTAAAAACAACATACCAGTCCATGTCCAAATCACAATCCCAAAGCAAAGTCAAAACAACCATACCAGTCCATGTCCAAATCACAATCCCAAATCAAAGTAAAAAGAATAAATACCAATCCATCTCCAAATCACAATCACAAAGCAAAGTAAAAAAAAAATACCAATCTATGTCCAAATCACAATCCCAAAGCAAAGTAAAAACAAACATACCAGTCCATGTCCAAATCACAATCCCAAAGCAAAGTAAAAACAAAATAGCAGTCCATGTCCAAATCACTTTCCGAAAGCAAAGTAAAAAAAATACCAGTCGATGTCCAAATCACAATCCCAAAGCAAAGTAAAAAAATACCAGTCCATGTCCAAATCAAAATCCCAAAATAAAGTAAAAACAACATACCAGTCCATGTCCAAATCACAATCCCAAAGCAAAGTAAAAACAAACATACCAGTCTATGTACAAATCACAATCCCAAAGCAAAGTAAAAAAATACCAGTCTATGTCCAAATCACAATCCCAAAATAAAGTAAAAACAACATACCAGTCCATGTCCAAATCACAATCCCAAAGCAAAGTAAAAACAAACATACCAGTCCATGTCCAAATCACAATCCCAAAGCAAAGAAAAAAACAAACATACCAGTCCATGTCCAAATCACAATCCCAAAGGAAAGTAAAAACAAACTTACCAGTCCATGCCCAAATCACAATCCCAAAGCAAAGTAAAAAAATAGCAGTCCATGTCCAAATCACAATCCCAAAGCAAAGTAAAAAAATACCAGTCCATGTTCAAATCACAATCCCAAAATAAAGTAAAAACAACATACCAGTCCATGTCCAAATCACAATCCCAAAGCAAAGTAAAAACAAACATACCAGTCAATGTCCAAATCACAATCCCAAAACAAAGTAAAAACCAACATACCAGTCCATGTCCAAATCACAATCCGAAAGCAAAGTAAAAAAAAAACCAGTCTATGTCCAAATCACAATCACAAAGCAAAGTAAAAAAATACAAGTCCATGTCCAAATCACAATCTCAAAATAAAGTAAAAAGAACATGCCATTCCATGTCCAAATCACAATCCCAAAGCAAAGTAAAAACAAACATACCAGTCCATGTCCAAATCACAATCCCAAAGCAAAGTAAATCAAACTTACCAGTCCATGTCCAAATCACAATCCCAAAGCAAAGTAAAAAAAAAATACCAGTCCATGTCCAAATCACAATCCCAAAGCAGAGTAAAAAAAATACCAGTACATGTCCAAAACACAATCCCAAAGCAAAGCCAAAACAACCATACCAGTCCTTGTACAAATCACAATCATAAAGCAATGTAAAAAAATACCAGTCCTTGTACAAATCACAATCCCAAAGCAAAGTCAAAACAACCATACCAGTCCTTGTACAAATCACAATCCCGAAGCAAAGTCAAAATAACCATACCAGTCCTTGTACAAATCACAATCCCAAAGCAAAGTAAAAACAAACATACCAGTCCATTTCCAAATCACAATCCCAAAGCAAAGTAAAAAAAATAGCAATCCATGTCCAAATCACAATCCAAAACCAAAGTAAAAAAAAAATACCAGTCCATGTCCAAATCACAATCCCAAAATAAAGTAAAAACAAGATACCAGTCCATGTCCAAATCACAATCCTAAAGCAAAGTAAAAACAAACATACCAGTCCATGTCCAAATCACAATCCCAAGACAAAGTCAAAACAAACATACCAGTCGATGTCTAAATCACAATCCCAAAGCAAAGTAAAAACAAACATACCAGTCCATGTCCAAATCACAATACCAAAGCAAAGTAAAAACAACCATACCAGTCCATGTCCAAATCACAATCCCAAATCAAAGTAAAAAGAATAAATACCATCCATCCAAATCACAATCACAAAGCAAAGTAAAAAAAAATACCATCATGTCCAAATCACAATCCCAAAGCAAAGTAAAAACAACATACCAGTCCATGTCCAAATCACAATCCCAAAGCAAAGTAAAAACAAAATAGCCGTCCATGTCCAAATCACAATCCCAAAGCAAAGAAAAAAATACCAGTCCATGTCCAAATCAAAATCCCAAAATAAAGTAAAAACAACATACCAGTCCATGTCCAAATCACAATCCCAAAGCAAAGTAAAAACAAACATACCAGTCTATGTACAAATCACAATCCCAAAGCAAAGTAAAAAAATACCAGTCTATGTCCAAATCACAATCCCAAAATGAAGTAAAAACAACATACCAGTCCATGTCCAAATCACAATCCCAAGACAAAGTAAAAACAAACATACCAGTTAATGTCCAAATCACAATCCCAAAACAAAGTAAAAACAAACATACCAGTCAATGTCCAAATCACAATCCCAAAACAAAGTAAAAACAAACATACCAGTCCATGTCCAAATCACAATCCCAAAGCAAAGTAAAAAAAAAACCAGTCCATGTCCAAATCACAATCACAAAGCAAAGTAAAAATAATACCAGTCCATGTCCAAATCACAATCTCAAAATAAATTAAAAGAACATGCCATTCCATGTCCAAATCACAATCCCAAAGCAAAGTAAAAACAAACATACCAGTCCATGTCCAAATCACAATCCCAAAGCAAAGTAAATCAAACTTACCAGTCCATCTCCAAATCACAATCCCAAAGCAAAGTAAAAAAAAATACCAGTCCATGTCCAAATCACAATCCCAAAGCAAAGTAAAAACAAACATACCAGTCCTTGTACAAATCACAATCCCAAAGCAAAGTCAAAACAACCATACCAGTTTTGTCCGAATCACAATCCCAAAGCAAAGTCAAAACAACCATACCAGTGCTTGTACAAATCACAATCCGAAAGCAAAGTCAAAACAACGATACTAGTCCATGTCCAAATCATAATCCCAAAGCATAGTCAAAACAACCATACCAGTCCTTGTCCGAATCACAATCCCAAAGCAAAGTCAAAACAACCATACCAGTCCTTGTCCAAATAACAATTCCAAAGCAAAGTCAAAACAACCATACCAGTCCTTGTCCGAATCACAATCCCAAAGCAAAGTAAAAAAAAACATACCAGTCTATGTACAAATCACAATCCCAAAGCAAAGTAAAAAAATACCAGTCTATGTCCAAATCACAATCCCAAAATAAAGTAAAAACAACATACCAGTCCATGTTCAAATCACAATCCCAAAGCAAAGTAAAAAAAACATACCAGTCCATGTCCAAATCACAATCCAAAGCAAAGAAAAAACAAACATACCAGTCCATGTCCAAATCACAATCCCAAAGGAAAGTATAAACAAATATACCAGTCCATGCCCAAATCACAATCCCAAAGCAAAGTAAAAAAAAAAAGCAGTCCATGTCTAAATCACAATCCAAAGCAAAGTAAAAAAATACCAGTCCATGTCCAAATCACAATCCCAAAATAAAGTAAAAACACATACCAGTCCATGTCCAAATCACAATCCCAAAGCAAAGTAAAAACAAACATACCAGTCAATGTCCAAATCACAATCCCAAAACAAAGTAAAAACAAACATACCAGTCCATGTCCAAATCACAATCCCAAAGCAAAGTAAAAAAAAAACCAGTCCATATCCAAATCACAATCACAAAGCAAAGTAAAAAAAATACCAGTCCATGTCCAAATCACAATCACAAAGCTAAGTAAAAAAAATACCAGTCCATGTCCAAATCACAATCTCAAAAAAAAGTAAAAAGAACATGCCATTCCATGTCCAAATCACAATCCAAAAGCAAAGTAAAAACAAACATACCAGTCCATGTCCAAATCACAATCCCAAAGCAAAGTAAATCAAACTTACCAGTCCATGTCCAAATCACAATCCCAAAGCAAAGTAAAAAAAAATACCAGTCCATGTCCAAATCACAATCCCAAAGCAGAGTAAAAAAAATACCAGTACATGTCCAAATCACAATCCCAAAGCAAAGCCAAAACAACCATACCAGTCCTTGTACAAATCACAATCAGAAAACAATGTAAAAAAAATACCAGTCCTTGTACAAATCACAATCCCAAAGCAAAGTCAAAACAACCATACCAGTCCTTGTACAAATCACAATCCCAAAGCAAAGTCAAAATAACCATACCAGTCCTTGTACAAATCACAATCCCAAAGCAAAGTAAAAAAAAATAGCAGTCCATGTCCAAATCACAATCCCAAAGCAAAGTAAAAAAAAATACCAGTCCATGTCCAAATCACAATCCTAAAATAAAGTAAAAACAACATACCAGTGCATGTCCAAATCACAATCCTAAAGCAAAGTAAAAACAAACATACCAGTCCATGTCCAAATCACAATCCCAAGACAAAGTAAAAAAAAATACCAGTCCATGCCCAAATCAAAATCCCAAAGCAAAGTAAAAACAACATACCAGTCCATGTCCAAATCACAATCCCAAAGCAAAGTAAAAACAAACATACCAGTCAATGTCCAAATCACAATCCCAAAGCAAAGTAAAAACAAACATACCAGTCCATGTCCAAATCACAATCCCAAAGCAAAGTAAAAAAAAAAACCAGTCCATGTCCAAATCACAATCACAAAGCAAAGTAAAACAAATACCAGTCCATGTACAAATCACAATCACAAAATAAAGAAAAAACAACATACCATTCCTTGTCCAAATCACAATCCCAAAGCAAAGTAAATCAAACATACCAGTCCATGTCCACATCACAATCCCAAAGCAAAGTAAAAAAAAATACCAGTCCATGTCCAAATCACAATCCCAAAGCAAAGTAAAAAAAAAATACCAGTCCATGTCCAAATCACAATCCCAAAGCAAAGTAAAAAACAAAAATACCAGTACATGTCCAAATCACAATCCCAAAATAAGTAAAAACAACATACCAGTCCATGTCCAAATCACAATCCCAAAGCAAAGTCAAAACAACCATACCAGTCCATGTCCAAATCACAATCCCAAATCAAAGTAAAAAGAATAAATACCAATCCATCTCCAAATCACAATCACAAAGCATAGTAAAAAAAAATACCAATCTATGTCCAAATCACAATCCCAAAGCAAAGTAAAAACAAACATACCAGTCCATGTCCAAATCACAATCCCAAAGCAAAGTAAAAACAAAATAGCAGTCCATGTCCAAATCACTTTCCGAAAGCAAAGTAAAAAAATACCAGTCGATGTCCAAATCACAATCCCAAAGCAAAGTAAAAAAAATACCAGTCCATGTCCAAATCAAAAATCCCAAAATAAAGTAAAAACAACATACCAGTCCATGTCCAAATCACAATCCCAAAGCAAAGTAAAAAACAAACATACCAGTCTATGTACAAATCACAATCCCAAAGCAAAGTAAAAAATACCAGTCTATGTCCAAATCACAATCCCAAAATAAAGTAAAAAACAACATACCAGTCCATGTCCAAATCACAATCCCAAAGCAAAGTAAAAACAAAACATACCAGTCCATGTCCAAATCACAATCCCAAAGCAAAGAAAAAAACAAAACATACCAGTCCATGTCCAAATCACAATCCCAAAGGAAAGTAAAAACAAACTTACCAGTCCATGCCCAAATCACAATCCCAAAGCAAAGTAAAAAAATAGCAGTCCATGTCCAAATCACAATCCCAAAGCAAAGTAAAAAATACCAGTCCATGTTCAAATCACAATCCCAAAATAAAGTAAAAACAACATACCAGTCCATGTCCAAATCACAATCCCAAAGCAAAGTAAAAACAAACATACCAGTCAATGTCCAAATCACAATCCCAAAACAAAGTAAAAACCAACATACCAGTCCATGTCCAAATCACAATCCGAAAGCAAAGTAAAAAAAA